>CM053594.1:214586495-214614581 GCA_028646575.1 Pseudocheirus occidentalis
TGTCTGGAATGTCCTCCTTACCCCTGGATTTACTTCTTACTCATCCTTTAATTCCCAACTAAAATGCCACCTCTCATCCCAGTGGGTGATTAGCTTTTCTACCTTGGATTTCACCTTGTAAATTGTTTATACTTCTGACTACATTTTTTTTTTGTTTTTGCTTTTTGGAGGGGGGAATGGGGGGCAATTGGGGTTAAGTGACTTGCCCAAGGTCACATGACTAGTAAGTGTTAAGTGTCTGAGTTTGGATTTGAACTCAGGTCCTCCTGACTCCAAGGCCAGCGCTCTATTCATTGTGCCACCTAGCTGTCCCGTCCTGTGTACTTTTAATCTTTTTCCATTTTTTTTATCCAAACCTGTGATATTTGTGCGGCATACTTCTGATATGGAAAGGTTTTTTCAAGGATGCAGATGAGCAATGTATCTGCCTATATTAATGCAACTGCCAAATGTAGTTGCATTAATATAGTACTGCATCAGAGGCAGTACTTAATTACATTAATATAAGTACTGCATCAGAGGAAGTACTTAAAACCAAGTAGGCCCAATTCACTTCTATCCCTTATGCCAGGCTGTCTCTCATTCCATGGACTTATGACATATAATTTGTATTGTTGTACACAAATCCCAGGTCATTACATACCACCTGATTTGTAGCCCACCATTAAGCCCCTTTTGTATTTCTGTCTTTGTCCCTGTTTTATATTTTAGCTTGAAACTGCTTAAGGCATGCCTGGGTATATTGCTCAAGGCATTCCCTGACTCTGTTACCCCTGATTCATATTTCATAGTTTCTCCTTGAATCATTATAGCCCACCAGGCTCATTATAGTGCAAGGATCTTATCTAAGTACCACCCTGTCCTGCCCCGCTGATGAAGCAGGGCCTTCACCTCCCTTTCCCAGAACATGACCCTGACCAGTCCTGGGGAATTCCAGTTCTCCTCAAACCATGCCCCTCCACCCTGTGTCCTCCATCTAGTTCTATGAAAGACTCCTTTTAGCCTTACACCATACCCCACAAAGTCGTGCGCCATACTCCCCTGAGTCATATAGATTTGACCAATGGCTGATCTTTGCTTCCGTATATCATAGCTTCTGCTAGCTCCCCTCCCTATTATAATTTTGTGGTTTTGGCCCATATAACCAAGATTTGAAACTCCAGAAACCTCTGCCAATTTGAATGAGAACTCTGGCAGTCACGCACTTGCAAATCCACATCTAAATTTTAACTTGAACCTAGGTCTCAGCTTGCTCTTATTTCTCTGCTCAACAGTCTTATAGCTGTTTTTCTCTCTATAGTGCTTGATGTTAACTTCATATCTCTCCTAGTGTGGTGGTCTGAACAATGCTGGTATTAATAAATTTTGGAATTGAATGGAGTGGTCAGATTTTATGAAACTTGTATCACCTCCTATATATTCTCATCAGAAACAAACTGAGCATGGAAAACAGAGCTCCCAGTTAAAGTTTTGAGACTAAGTGGAAGGCAATTGAAGGTAGTCAGGAGCAGTTTTCTCTAGAAGATTAGAATTGACCTAATTCCCATATGTACAATGTAGTAGTGAGTAAAGGACTGATAATTTTAAAGGAGAAAAAAATAAAAAGCTTTGGAAAAAAGATGTAGGGAAAGAAAATAGCATATTTCCTGTTAATAAGTCAACGTCTCAGAAGCAACCTAAACTGTACGTGAATCACTTTCTTTCAGCCTTCTCCAATGCACAGAAATATTGGCAATTTGTGGGGCTTAATCTAATGAATACAAATCATATCTGTATGAATACTAACAATTAATTTTATGGAATAAAGACATACGGAATGGCTGGATAGTCAATAATTTAGAAACCTTAAAGCGATCAGAAGGATCCATAATGCCATTCTCAGTTATAGAATACTAGGCCAACTGAAATGGAAATACTGAAGAGTCCCGATGTTCCTGCAAAATGAAACCAGGAGAGTATACTCAGCTCTGGGCATAAGAAACTGAATTGTCAGCCACTATTTGGTGGAATAGTCTCAAATGTGACTAAATTGAAGAAAAAAAAAAACACCGTGGCTTCATCTTAGTAGCAATTACAATTCACTTTTTGTAGCCTGCCCACTTTAAAAATGGTCTTTCTAACATGACTCAGAACTTTAAGTAGCTCATAAGAGATATCAAAGTCCCTGCTTCCAACTCAGATTAATTCTTTCTTATAAGTGGGGAAAATGAAAAAGTATTTACCCATATCGCCTCCTTTTATGTTACTAGTTTTTAAAAATCAGACTTTACTGATAAAATTCTGGAGTAAGGAGGGGCAGAGAAATTGTTCCCATTTAATGGTGTGGAAAGGGGCAAACTTGTTATAGACTGAAGACTTGGAAAGAGCAGGGAAAAACTGTGGACAATAAGCAATTTTCTTTTTACCTTTCAAGAAACAGGTCCCATCTTTCAAAACTTTCCTATGTTTCTGTCTCCTGCTCCTGACAACACAAGATAGTTCAGTGGGGTCAGAAGGGAGGACTGCCTAGTTCTTCTTTAAAATGAAGATTATAGGGAGACAGTCAACATGAAGGACCATACAAATAAATTCAGCAAGTCAAATGAATTTAAAATTCTCCCTTACACATCTCAAGAGTTACAGGCGTAGCATTGCTGTTATCTGGAAAGTTCATGTAAATTTTTTTAGTCTTCCCTTTGTACCAGAGAAGAAATTTGAATCATTATGGTATTAAAAGATAAAACATATTGATAGTACACAATACTACACATATATTTTATGCATTTGAAGTTTCTATTTTTTTTTGCATCATCTTGCAGTCTTCTTTCATAGTCTGTGGCTTCTGCAAAACTCCCCAAAACTTCAAATTTAATTTCTTCTGCAAACCCATGATATAGCAAAACTGGGATGGGGAAAGCTGTGAAAAAGAAGGAATAACTGTATTTGAATCAAACTGTCTTTTAAAAAACTATTTAGAATATTTACTCTTCATCCCAAAAGGAGGAAGGGAAGAATTTCCAAAACAAATATCTGACTGTGTCACTCCCTTAACCAAAAATATTTAGTAGGTCTGTATTACCTCTATTATATAATAGAAAATCCTCTTTTGGTATTTAAAGTCCTCCACCATCTGTCTCTTGCCTGGTTTTCTAGTCTGATTTCATATCGCTCTTGTTCACACACTCCTTTCCAATCATCGGGCCTCTCAGCTCTGCCCCTTGCATGCTATTCTATCTCTTGAGTTCCCAACCACCTACCCCTGGAACAGACTGTCAGCCAATGAAAAGAATGTGCCCGCTCTACCTGTCTCTTTAGAATCGCTACTGTCCTTCTAAGCATAGGCCCAGTCCTACTTCCCGTGTAGACCCTTCCTGGCACCTTCTCCTCTCCCCAGCCCCTACAGCTGTAAGTATCATCTATCTCCTGAAATCACTTTACAGAAATACCTATATAAGTTATATTTACTTCTCTGCATACAAGTAGTAACCCTCCCCCACCACCTCCCCAATCACCATCATCATTAGAAAAGAAGTTCCTTGCTAGAAAGGAGTAATTTTTTTGTTTGCTTACTTTTTGTCTTTGTATGCCCAGTATAGTATCTCTCACACAGAAGGCTTTTAAAAAAAATTCTTGTGTAATGTATGGAGAAGGAGGGAAAAATGAAAGAAGAAAAGGAGGAAGAAGGAGAAAAAAAGGAAGGGGAGAAAAAAGGAAGAAGGAAAGGAGGAAGAGAGAGACAAAAGGGGAAGAATGAGAAAGAAGAGGAAAAGAAGTGTATTGGAAAGAGTCCCAATATGAAATCAGAAAACAGCTGATTCAAATCCCCGTGCTAATGTTTGTTATCTATGCAGCAATGCAAAAAGTACTCTACCTCTCTGAAATTCAGTTTCTTTATCTGCAAAGTGGCAAAAATAATAATCTGTTAATATTAACCTACCTTGCAGAGTTGCTGTGAAAATCTAATTAGAATATATTTAAAGAGATATCCAAATATACAGAATCTGTGTGGGCAATTACTTTCTAAAGCTCTATTACTACTAGTAATCTTTAATGAATGTGATAGGGACGTATCTATTCAGGCTTTATAATTTTAAAAACAATTTGAGCTAGAAAGGACCTTGGAAATCAAGCTGCAGGGCCCTTGTTTAATCCTCTCTCCACCATATCCAAGTCTTCCCTATCAGTGTGGTCCCGCCCAAAGTTAAAAGGATGGACCCGATGAGTTCTTGAAGTCTTCCATGTGATCTGATGATTAGATTATTCTTTTGACTCTCTGTCCTCTCTGAATCATGGGGATTGATGTTCTTCCATTATTATGACATGTTTAAAGAAGTTCTGACAATGTGGAGCTTCTGAAGTTTCCTACTTATTTGTTCTACTGAGGTAGCCTTGAAGTCACTTGCTCTAATTTTCTCATAGGTCAAAAGCAGTATTCTTTTTACTTATTTCCATAACACCCCTATGTACTATTTCCTCCTCTTGCAGTCGTGATAGGACCTTGAAATGCATTGAAATATATTAAACACATTTAGTCTAGCACAATAATCCGTCGAGTATTATCAATAAATTCCCAAGTTAACAGTTCCTTTTTGCTACCTTGCCTTCTTTTGAGTTAAAGAAGTATTAAATAAATTTTCATTCTGAAATGACAGGAGAAAGAAAATTAAAAACCTTGAACATGATGGAAGAAATCCCCTCTGCAAATGTTGTGCTCTTTTTTTTGTTCCTGGTTATGTTAAAAAAAAAAAAAAGGACCTGGTACCAGAGGATTCTGCTCCAGTATCCCTTCACATAGGTTAAGTAATTCTGAGGGCCTGGTAAATTCTCTCTCCTTTGAGCTGCCAAGCTCAAGTTCCTGCATAGTCAACAGTCAGTTCATAACAGGATGACTGGACCAAATAGAAAACATGAGCAGGGAACCAGCATCATCAACACCCAACTTGCAACTACATTAACCACTCAGCTGTTAAATCACCCTAATGGGCATTACCTCAGTGCAAAGAACTAGGTGACAAGGCTGATTCTGGCAGAGGATACTTAGGCAGCACCAGTCATACCTTCAATTTGTAGCTTCCTCGGAAGAGAGAAAAATGTCCTGGCCCCATCAATCAATTAGAAACATATTAAATGAATAACCACACTTCAATTTATCCTAGTCACTACCCCTTAGATCAACTTTCTCATCGCCTGCTGTTTATGGTACTTGTTCATTAAAGGGGAATAAAAATTTTGGACATTTTTAAGAAATGGAATGGCAATTGTTGTTACATCTCTCTAAGTAAGAAGTGGGAAGTAAATGCAAGAACTTGAATATTTTCAGGAACAGTGGGTCAATTTTGCCATGTGCTGTTCCTTCCCAGATTGAGGTGATGACTCCATGAAATCATGGCAATACTTCTTTCCCAGATTCATTATTGATCACATTTATCAGATGAGACTCAGATACAAGTTTATATATGTTTCTTGGGTTTTTTGTTCAATGTTTTAGTCATGTCAGATGCTTTGTGATACTACTTGGAATTTTCTTGGCAAAGATACTGGAGTGTTTTGCCATTTCCTTCTCCAGATCATTTTATAGGTGAGAAACTTAAGCAAACAGGGTTAAGTGACTTGCCCAGGGTCACACAGCTAGTAACTGTCTGAGGCCAGATTTGAACTAAGGAAGATGACTGCCTATCTTTCCATAATTATGCATACGTACTTATTTATCTATGGACATATCTATATATCTATATCTATCTATCCAAGTCTCATTACAAACTACTCTAGTATCTTTGGCAAGAAAACCCCAAAACGGGTCACAAAGAGTCAAATGTGACTGAAAAGGAACTAAATGACAAGAACAAAACAATACTTCAGTGAAAAATACACATACACATCCTAATACAAACTTGGGCCAATAACCTATATAATATTCATATATGTATCTATTATATATGTATATGAGTGTGTGTTACACTGATTCTTTTGCAGCAAGACCCCAATTTCCAACCAAAGAAAAACTTATCTTTACCATTAGTTCTGCTTTCTTTCTTTTCTCACTGTCAGATACAGCCCCTACACATACACAGACCCCATTACTCTTGCCCACCTCTCTTTGATTTCTGTCCAACCACTTAAAATTTGCCAAACCCACCCTTCTCTGTTAGCAAAACTAGAAGATTTTTTTTAACTGGCACAGCTTTCAATCAAGTGAAAGAAAGCCATAAAAGGTTGTACTTCTTTTATCATTCTTACTCAGCATTACAAGTGCTCCAAAAATGTGAAATCCTGGCCTTCATCTTTCATCTCTTTCAAGGAGACCCACAAAGCCTCATCGTTTTCATCCAAATGTGGTTTTCAAGTGTTTCTGTCCTGGAGTTTAATGTTTTTTCCTTTTGCAGTAGCAAAAAGGGCTTTGCAGGATGTGTTCCCATTACTTTCTCTGTGGCTGGAAACTCCTGTCCCTGCATATGCTCTGCATTTCCATTTGATCAGAAGAGCTTTCCAGGACAGCAACACAAAGGAATTTGCTTCCCCAGCCAAAACAGCACTTGTGTGCTGCAGAACATCTCATTTCATATTCATCATCTCCAGGATAGCACAAATTGATCCTCTGTGACTAAAATCATAAGTACCTGGCCTCAGTGGAGATAGATAAGTGGTACCTTCCCATAGCCTTCCTATCCCAGATACTCTGCTTTTAAACTGCATATAGCAATATTATTCCATTCAACTCAGCAAGTGCTTATTAAGAATCAACAATAGACTCAGTGCTATATTGGTTATTCTCAGAGGGTGGAGAGGGAGAAAAAAAGTCTATCGTATGGACAAGTGGACAAAGAGCCCCTCATTCAAGGACTTTACAATATACCTTAAAATTGTAGGTAGTTGAGAAAAAGGTAGTTAACAGTAGCTGCCGAGTGACTCCTTCACAGTAAATTCTAAGAAAATTTCAAAGAGAAAATGAAATCGTGTGGACTAGATTGATAAGAGATAAATATAACAGGAGATGAGGCTTGAGTTCTTTACTTTGACATTCCAGGTCCTTCAAAATCTGACATCAACTCCCCTTTCCAGTCTTACTTCATTGTATGCCTCCCATACTCAACCCTGTACCTGTACTAATCTCTATTCTTTTTCAATGGACAGAGCAATGGATCTGGAATTGGGTACAAATCCAGCTTTGCCATTTATTGTCTGAGGAAGCTCAGGCAAGCCACCATTTATAAAATAAAAGAGGCTGACATTATCTCCAGTGTCCCTTTCCAGTTCTATCTAGGCACAAATACATAGCTAAAATGGACTCTTCCTCCCTTGTTTGCCTATTGACATCCTTCCCCTCTCCTTCAAGTCCCAGCTCAGAATTCATGTCCTCAGTTAAGCCTTTCCTGATCTCCCCCATCTGGAACTGATCCTTCCTTCCTTGAACCTCTAAAACTGTTCTACTTGACCTCTCCTTTGTACTTAAGCATTTTCCAACTTGTATTACCCTTATCTCTCTACAAGCCTTATCCCCCTACTCTATTGTTAAGCTCCTTAGGGAGCTAGATATTTCTCATCTTCCTTTCTCTAGTCCCCAGCACAGTGGCTTTCATCTAACAAAACCTTCATAATGGTTTACTGAATCCAACTGAATTGAATGGAAAAGTTTCGTATTATCAGAGAGAGAGTGGGGTACAGCTTTTCCAGGTGGAGAAATGTCATGAGCAGAAACAGAGAGGTGGGAATGACAATGGAATGTACAAAGGATGGTGATGAAACCAGGATGGCTAGAGTAATGTAATGCTGGGTAGTACAGGAAGATAAGCTTGGGGAGATAAAATTCTAAGATCAATGTCTCTAAATTGATTTGTTTATCCTTACAACAAGGAGCAAATAAGTTGTGGTTGTCCTTTTCACTTCTTAATACTTTCATTGCACTATCAGGAAACTCCATAGAACAATGTCTTGTTCCCACATCCCACCTTCTGTGGCTTCTACATCCCAAGCTCTATGATTTCCAAACTGAGGTCCATTAATGAACCATAATGATTTATATGTATTAGTCTCACTACAGAGACAGTTTGGAAAGTCAGTTCTCAACCCCATTTGTGTCTGGAAAGTGGATTCTGACCCACATTTGTCCTGACCAGTTATTTTTTGTGTTTTTCTTGTCTTAGTCATGTATAGCATCACTAATCATTCAGCACTAAGTACAGTGTTTACCACATAATAGATATTTCATAAATACTTGCTGCCCTCCTGGAAGCACCAAAAAGCAAGAGCAGGTAACAAATACCAATGCATGGCTTATTGTAAAAGGAAAACTCTTATTCAGGTCCTTTGGTCTGTTTAATTTAATGTAAAATAATGATTGAAGGAATTTATTAGTGATCTTAAAATTCTATAAGCCAATTCCATGTTGGGTAGATAAAAAAGATAAAATAAAAAATATCTTCAACTGTTTAACTTCTAGGGCTCCTTCCTAGTCAAAAGGGGACTTTCCTTAAGAAATTAGCCTTTGAGTTTGTAGTCTGCAGGCCACAAATTGGTGTTAGTTTACATATAAGCTCCCATCCAATGCTGACTTCAGAGGTTAACTATTGAATGGGTGAGTCAATAGAAGTCTAAATATGAGAACACTATAATAAAAGAAAGTCTCTGAGATCGTATTCTCATTAGGAAAACCTCAAACTCTGTATAATTTCAGTGAAACATTGTTTTGAGTAACCTTTGAAAAGCTGATGGAAAAAATAAGGCCGACTTTGGCTGACATTTTCCATAAAATAGTATAGTCCATGCCTGCTCTATGATTTCTTTTCTTTCTTTAGAGAAGATAATGGGAGGAGCCATTTATTCAGGCCTGTTTTACATCAGTTAACATTGGCAGGTGACATTATTATTGCTGCCACTGTTTTGTTAAGTGAAAAGTATATACGGATCCCCTTGAAGAGGAAGAAAAAAAATCCCCTTGTTCATTCCACTCAGATAACCTCTTTGGGAATTATTAGTCAAAAGCCTTGATGTATACCTTTCTCCACCCAAACATCAGATCTTTTGGGGGGGGGGGGTCAGTGTGGATTATTTATTGAAGGGCCTAGACAGTGGACTGGGCATTACTTTTCTAAAAGCCAAAACAATGAATGACACCAATTGAAAAACAAAAACAAAATCCAGTCTCAGGGTTCCAAAAGAGACAGGTGGTAAACAAGACTAAGGGAATGCTCAGATAACCACATTGGCTACTTTGGCTGAGATTATTTGTTTTCAAAGTCTGAAATGAAATGCAGTCACAAGATTCAGATGAGGCTCTGCTGCTCTGAAGGAGGCCTTAGAATAGTGACTCAAAGCTGGTTCCTTTTACTTTCCAATCAATGTAATCATTCTGTGACCTGTTTGACTTCAGCCAGTATTCAGCAAGTTCCAGGGAAGAGAGTTAAGTCCAAGCAGGCCTTGAAATTGACAAGGTAAAATAATCAATAGCCTTGATTATTCAAGTTCAAGAATAAAAACTCCAATAAAGCAAGCCACCATCGTAAAGCTCTTGCTGAACTGAGAAGCAATTCAAGGACACAGTAAAGAAAATTGACTGCTTTCAGATAAAATGCAATAAATACCATCTGATGACTTTTAAAAGGCAGAAAGAATTTTAGTGATGATCTCTGCAGTAACACAAATTTTGCAAACTTGGGGCAAGAGGTTTTTTTTTTCTTATGCTTTTTTTGGCTTTGAATCATTTACACAGGGAAAAAAAATCCTAATATTCTGTGCATTTTTGTTTGTAACTGCTCAGTAACTAAGGATCACTATGGTCACCATTTAGTTATTCATCAAGAAATATCACTTCATAATGATCCTCAGAAGAAAGGAAGTAGGGAATTAATTGCTGTGGGATTGGGATTTAGATGCTTATTTCTTATCACTGTCAGACATGGATACTTCATACCCAGGATCTTTGCAGGAATTCTCTCCATTAGTTCAGATTACCAGTTCTCCAGAACTTGGCATCCAATGACCATGTGTCCATCTTATATTTCCATGAATGTCCATGATCACATTGGTTCCAATCTGCTCTAGAATTTGATCCCTTTAGTCATTCCTTTTCTTTTTATAAGCTGCAAGTACAATTTAATAATTATTTTTGTTTCTGAGATTGTCTCCCTAACTTTCTCAGGCTAGAAGTACAGGGTCCACTTATAGCCTGATCCGTTGCTGATAAGAAAAGAAGCTTTGACCCATTCTATTTCCTGCTTGAGCTGGTTCACCCCTCCTGAGGCAGCCTGGTGGGCTCCTGCCACATTGAAGCCATGTTTAATATGAACAGACACTTAATAAGTCAGGCAAGAAACATTTTTAAGCACCTACAACACATAAGACAGTAAACCCTGGGGACACTGAGAAAGGCAAAAGATTATCCCCACTCTCCAGGAGCTCACAGTCTAACGAGGAAGGCAGTATGTGAAAAACTAAACAAATGAGCTATAATACAGAATAATTGGAAATAGTCAACAGAGAGAAGGCTCTAGCAATAGGGAGAATTGAGAAAGACTTCCTATAAAAGGCAATACTTTATCTAAGATTTGATGAAAGTCAGAGGGGAAAAGTTTGGTCAAAAGATAGAGTGTCTTACTTAAGTAATAGCAAGGAGGCCAGTGTCACCAGATTGCAATATTCATGAGACGCAAGAGATATAAATTGTGATAAAACAGGAGGGGATGATTAGGTTATGAAGGACTATGAACAAAACAGGATTTTGTAATTAATCTTTGATTTGTTTGGGAAGCACAGAAATTTATTGAATAAAGGAGTGATATGGTCAGATCTAAGCTCTGAGGAAAATCTCTTTGATGGTTGAATGAAAGATGGAGTGAAGCGGAAAAAGACCTGTGGCAGATAGACCAACCAACAGACTATCGCAATAGACCAAGGGTGAGCAGATGAGGACCTGCAACAGGGTAGTGGCAGTGTCTGATGACAGAATGGAGTGTATTTGAGAGTTATTATTAAGGTAAAGTCAATAGGACTTGGTGACTAATTGGCTATGGGGGGTGAGAGACTGAGTAGTTGAGTATGGCATGTAGGTAGAGAGCCTGGGGAATTAAGAGGTGGGTGATACTGTCAAAAGTTACAGGAAAGTTAGGAAGAGGGGAGGATTTTAGGGGAAAATAATGAGTTCATTTATGGACATATTGATGTCTATGAGATATCCCATTTGAGATGTCCAGTAAGTGGATGAAGATTCTAGACTGAACGTCAATAGAGACATTAGGGCTAGATAAGAAAATTTGAGAATTATCAACATTAAGATGACAATTGAACCCATGGAAGTTGATGAGATTTCTAAGTGAAACATCATAGAGTAAAAAGAAGAGGGCCCAGGGCAGAACCCTGTAGGATATCCACAGTTAGCAGTTATGACCTGATGAAGATCCAGCAAAAAGGATAATGAGAAAGAGTGGCCAGACAGGTAGAAGGAATATCAGCATAAAAGCAATGTCACAAAAACCTATAAAGAAGGAAAAAAGTGATTCATCGTGTCAAAGAGAGGTGTAGATGGTCAAGGACTGAGGGATTCTATTAGATCTGGCAATTAAGAGATTGTTAATAACTTTGGAGAGAGTAGTTTTGTTTGTAATAAGATCAGAACCCAGTTTTGTTTTGTAATAAGATCAGAACCCAGATCGTAGAGAGTTTAAAAGAGAGTGAGGGTAGATGGAATGGGAGATCTAGCTCAAGGAGTTTAATTACATAAGAAAGGAGAGACACGGAATGATATAGTTAGAGGGGTTTATGGATCAAGTGAGGGTCATTTTGTTTGGTTTTTGTTTTTGTTTTTTGGAATGGGGGAGATGTAGATATGTTTTAGGAAATAGGGAAACAGCCAGTAAATGAGAAAATTGAAGATAAGTGAGAAAGAGGGGATGATAGAGGAGAATTTCTTGGAGAAGCCAAGATGAAATGAGATGACTTGTACTTGTCAAGGGGTTAGCCTTAGCAATGATGAAGGTCTTCTCCTCATGTAAAAGAGGGGTGATGGAGATAACAGCAGAAGGCAAGTGGATGACGTGAAATAAGATGTGAAGAGCGAGAAGTCTCAGAGATTAGACTCATTTTTTCCAGCAAAATACAAGGTGAGTTTCTTAAATGAGAGAATAGAGGAAGGGAAGTCACGAAAGTTTTTAGGTCGGATGAAAAGCTTTGGAAGAGTCTCTGTAAATGGAATAACAGGATTGCTTTGCCACAGTGAGGGCCCAGGTGAGTTTATGTATCATATATTTATAGTGGACTTAGTTGGCAGATTTAGTTATTTTCTTCCAGCTTCTTTCAGCAGCATATGTGTGGGTGTGAAGGCAGGAAATAATGGAAGTTATCAAGGCTGTAGTTCTATTGAATCTCAGATCTTTTACACCCAAGTGACCAATATCAGGTTGATCAGCTTTCAATCTTTCTGTCATCTCCCTTCCATTAAAAATCTCCTAAATTTTGTTTTACTCATTGCATTCATTT
Source organism: Pseudocheirus occidentalis (assembly GCA_028646575.1). NCBI lineage: Eukaryota > Metazoa > Chordata > Mammalia > Diprotodontia > Pseudocheiridae > Pseudocheirus > Pseudocheirus occidentalis. The sequence goes on from CM053594.1 coordinate 214,598,943, forward strand.
CAACATTTTCAACTCATTTCTCGACCTCTTAAAATCTGGCTTCTGATTCAACTATTCAATTGAAACTGCTGTCTCAAAGATCACCAGTGATATCCTAGTGACATGTCTTTTCTTCATTCTGATCCTCCTTAACCTTCCTGAAGTTTTGATAGTTTTAACCGCGAAAATTTCTTCTTCTGCCTCCATACTCTTGCCTTAGTTTTCATGGCATTACAATCCCTCATTTTGCCTCCTACTTGTCTGACCAGTCATTCTCCATGTTAGAATATAAGCCCCCTGAGAGCTTAGAGGAAACAGAGACTGTTTCCCTCCTTGATTTGTGGATGCCTATAGACCAATAGATGAATGATAGGCTATGATCATCTTTTACAGACAAATGGAAATTGGTTCATTGGGACCCATCCTAATCAAGTCCAATATCTTTCACTGAAGACAGAAAAATTGTAAATAGAATTAGGGTGGAGGAATGGTTGTACTGATCAACAAAGAAACAGCCAAAGATTTTATTTTAAAGATTAGCTTTGTATTCCTAAATTTCTGTTGATCTATAAACCTTAAATATTTTGCAATACATGTAGGATGTGCTATAGAATATAACCCTGTTGAAGGCAAAAAATGTTTCCATTTTGTTTTTGTGGGCCTAGTGCCTGGCACTTAATAGAACAGTACTTAACAAACCCTTGTTAAACAGAAATTGATAGAAAAGCCAGCAGGTAAGGCAGATCAGCAGGTAGGCCTTTTCCTAGGAAAGCTATCTGTAAAAAGGAGGCTCTTCTTTCTGAGTCTGTAGCATGTGAGTTAGTGAAGTGAAATTCAGCTCCCTGGAATGTATCAGTCCAGTGGATGATAGCAGAATATTTAGTAATAAATGGGTTCCCATATGAAATATGAAGGAAACATTTTTCTTCAGCTCTGTTCCAGGAAACTAGGTTACACTGTTGAATGCCAGGAAGGTCAAATTAGACACAAGACAAGTTATAAGCAAAATTGGATTCTGACCAACTACATTCCTAAAGGAAAAGCAAATAGTTCTCTTTGAAAAGTGAACATATAGACATATAGATGAGTATAAGCACATATGTCCTTATACTTGTGTATAACATACATATAAATATATCTATAGGGGCATAAGCAGCAACATTAACTTCCTATTATTGAATTATTTTATTGTTTAAGAATCATTTTTTCTGCTGACAAACAGCATGGAGAGAATAGAAGCCAGATGTTAGCATTTCAGTTTGGCCAAGAGAAGGCTCCCATAACCAATTATTGCAAATGTTTTATATGCAAGGAAACTATTAATTGTCCCCTGTGAGGTAAGTATCAACATTAATCAGTTTTTTAAAATCTATCTCTGTATTCCAGGAAGCTAAGCAGATAGTTTATTGAAGCAATAATATGAGAAAGAAATACTATCAGCAACATTTTATTATCAAGTCTTGTGTAGAAGTGGTCCAAAGATTCTTTTAAAAAAAAAACCTTCATTTCCCATCTGAGATATCAACTTTACACAAACTATTCTACAACTTGAAATTATAGATCATGTGACTAAAATAAAATCAAGGTGTTTCTCCCAATTTTCCAAATAAATGTTTTTGTCTGAATAAAACTAAGGGTCAAATGTGACTACCTCCTTAAGTTAGGGACATTCACATCATAGATATTCCTTTGGGAAGCAAGGTGGTTTACATCCTCACTCTCCACTATCTCCTACCTATTTTGAGAGCATTCTTTCCAATGCATTCCCAGCTTTCCCTAGAGAGTAAAATATTGTGTGAAATGCTGTCAAGAGTCAGGAATCATAGGTTAATATCCCTTTTCTGAGATTTACTATCTTTATGACCCTGGGAAAGTCACTACACCTCACTCTTCCTTATCTTTAAAATGTAGATAATAATCCTCACAATACCTATTAATTGCTGTGAAAAAGTACTCTATCAATGTGAATTCTTACAATTCAAATAACTGGGTAAATAACATTTCAATAGTTCTTGCAACACTACCTTATATCATATTTATTTTTACCCATGTCACCTCTCTCTTACCTACCTATTTCCTATTTGAATATATATTCAACTTTAAGACTTTCTAGAAACCATTCCTTTATATGTGTTGCCTCCTTCCACTGGGATGTAAGCTTGTGAGGATAAAATCAAAGCTGTTTTTTCATCATTGTATCTTCTTTGCCTAACACAACACCTTGAATCAAATAGGTACTTAATGAATATTTGTTGAATTGTTGGGTAATTAAACAAAATAATGTAGGAAACTGACCAGAAGTTTCTAGATCATTTCCTTTCTATCCTCTCAGAATTGTATGCATTTTCTTCTTTCTTTCACTTTTTGTACTTAAGTGAATTCAGTCTCAGGCAATACTTCTCACCCATACCTGTGTATTGTCTTTAATTTGCATCCTCTTGACCTTGATTTTGGAAAGATATTTTCAGATTAAAAACTGCAGATCATCTCCAAATATTTTTCTAGTAATATACCCTAATATTCTGACCAGAATATGTCTTCTGCAACATAATGACAAGACCTCTACACACTCTCTTGCTTCTTACCTGTTTCAGATTTCTACATTTTCTGAAATATATGCAAAAAAGTTATTTCATACTTGTAGATGCTCAAGCCAAAGCAAGAAGTAAAGCAATAGACAAAGGGGTAGGGAAATTTAGTTTTCAGGTGTCTGTGGACTTGATTCAATTCAAGTCAACAAACATTTATTTAGCTCCTACTGTGTGCAAAGCAGCATATTACACACAGGAAATACAAGGATGAAAAGTGACACCATCCCTGCCCTCTGGGAGCTTATAATTTTCTAGCAGTATATGACATGTACAAAAGTCTAAAACAAGGTAAAAGAGGATCAGAAAAGGAGAGATAGGGGGCGGCTAGGTGGCGCAGTTAACAGAGCATGGGCCCTGGAATCAGGAGGACCTGCATTCAAATCCAACCTCAGACACTTAACACTTACTAGCCATGTGACCTTGAGCAAGTCACTTAACCCTAATTTCAATTCCTTCCCTCCTCCAAATTTAAAAAAAGAAAAGAAAGATACCAAAAGCCAGGCCAGCAGCAAGAATTGGCATATTCCTTTTATTCCAACCATTCTACTTTGTTGCCATCTCTCTACACCCACCCCATCCCACCATTATATTTGATTTTGAACCAGTATATATCCTTGCTGTAGTCAATTAGGTCCTTCATATCACTCTTTTCTTTCTCAAGAAGTTCAGTACCTACTTCATAGTCTTTTTTCCATCCCAGATTTTCTACTTACAGTATTTACTGACTTCAATATGCATATTAATGTCTCCTCCAATACTCTGAACTTAAATCATTAAATATCTAACATTCTATAACTTGTATCTCCAATCTCATTCACTTTGACATAAGGATAAACATAGCTCATCACTCCAAACTGTGTCATCTCTGTTATCTTGAACTCTCAAATTCCCTCTTTGATCAGAGACTCCTATCTTTCCATTTCCCTGGACAGTTCCAGCCATGTGATTTGCTTTCCAAACACGCTCTCCTCATCTCTGTTTCCTTCTCATTTAAATATGAACTCCACGCTGAAGTCACCCTTCTATAGGCTTCAATAGGCTAGTCTTGTTCTTACTTTTGTGACAAATGAAAATGCCAAGGTGCAGAGTTTCTGGGTTATTGATAATCGATTTATTAGAGTAGCAAATAATGGATAAATTGATGGTCAGTTGTCTCCCTCAGTAATCAAATACAGAACCATGAACATCTCTGAATGCTTACATACCTTAGGAAAAGGAGGTGCCCCTGATAGGTGAAAAATAAACCCTGAGTGGTGGACAGTTAATGAGTGGGAGGATGTTTTCTAATGAGGGAATGGGCTAAAAGCCTTCAGCTCCTCTCTGATTGAGGACTTGGTTTGATCCTGAGACTCAGCTGCCTCCAGCACTCTGGACAAAGGAATCTATCTCCATGGAGACCAGGGGTTTCAAGGGTGGGAACCTAAAGGCTTTTAGGGTCAGAATTCACCTAGATTAGATTCTCTGAGTTGGGAGGTTCCTGGGCAATCTCTTTTATTTGCAATATCCTTTAGAGACTGACTGACTGGCCTACAGGGATTGGTCCCTGAGTGAGGAAATAAAAGGGAGAAAAAAATCCTCAATCTTTATTTGATAATTGATTATTAATGTAATAATTTATCTCACTTTACTCAATTCCAAACCATCATTCACTTCCAGCCATTCAACAATCCAGTTTCCTGGCTTTATGTGTGTGTGTGTATATGTATGTGTATATAGATATATAGATATATAGTTTTCCCCCATTGGATGGTGAGCTTTTTTTGAGGTCAAGGGCTGTGATGTTTGTTTTTAGCTATAGCTTCAGTGTTTAGCTAATAGTAAGTACTTAACAAATTGTTTATCTCTCATCATCTATCATTATATCTCTTCCTCAATCTTCCTAAACCAAGTCTTTGTCTTTACTGTGATCACCAATGCTCTACTTTTCTCATAGTCTGTCTCTTGCCTCATTTTTCTTCCCTAAATCACAAGATTTACTATGTTCCATCTTTGAATCCATTACTACCACATTTTTCTGTCCTCTCAGTCCTCAACCTTATGTCATCCTCTACCACCTGTCTTTACTCTAGAAATTTTGCTGAAGGAAGCCATGTAATCGTGCTGATTGTATTGAATATAAATTCCTATTATCTCATCTTAACTGATAGGGAGCCAGACTTGTGTATTGGATAGAGGGCCAGAGTCAGAAAGACTAAGGTTTAAGTCAAACAGCTAGTACATCATAGATACTTGCTAGAAACTACATACTTACTACCTCCCAGACACTTGACAAATACTACAAGCTATAGGAAAGTTATAGTCTAAATCAATGGAGATAATTTTCACATCTCATGTTTCTTATACTGATGAAATATCAAGTCTAACTCCCCTAAACAAATGACCAAAAAAAAAAAAGAATCTACTGTTGCATTACAATCCCTTTATAGATCTTTCAACAATCACTCATTTTTGGTCTACTTAGGTATAGACAGGTCCCTGGTCTCACATATCGCCATTCACCAGTCTTCTGGTCTGATCATCTATCATCCTTTCATCAGCTTCCTTAGACTCATAGAATCTTAGAACTGGAAAATTAGAAGTCACCTGATCCGACACCTTACCTTCAGTATAAATCTCATCTACTCAACTCACTTGATCTTTAAGCAATCACAGCAAAATAGTCACCTTGGACGTATTTAGACATACAACATATGGAACAATCCTGCTATTACCTCTGTTAACATCAGCACTACAAAAATCCAGTCAGTCAAAAAGCATTTATTAAGCAATTACCATGTGTCAGGCAAAGACCTTGTCCTGCCCTCACGGAGCTCAAATTCCAAGGGAGAGATGTCAACGTGCAAATATAGTGTCAGAAGCAATTGAAAATAATTGAATGACAAAATATATACATACATACATGCATATACACACAAATATACATATATATAGAAAAAGTATATATGTATAGAAGATGATAAATATATAAATGGGAATTAATCTCAGAGAGAAGGCACTTAGACGGAGAGGGGTGAGAAGGATGAAGCTGAGATGAAGGGAGACAGAAATCCATTTCTTTCCAAAGATGGGACTTGAGTTGGGTCCTGAAGGGAACCGAGGAAACCTGGAGTCAGAGATGACAGGGAGAGCATTCCAGGCCTGGGTAACCTGCAGTAAAAAGGTACTCCATCCATCCCATGTGACAGACAGCAAGAAGGACGGAGTTTGTGAACCTGTAGGAAGGAGTAAAGTTTGAAGACTAGTAAACTAGCAAGTGGTCAGATTGTGAGGGGCTTTAAATGCCAAGCAGGATTTGATCCTAGAAGTACTAGGGAGTCACTAACGTTTATTGAGTAGGGAAAGATAACATGGTCAGACTTGATTTTGGGGAAATCATTTTGGCAGCTGAATAGAAGATGAATTGGAATGAGGAAATTCTTGAGTCTCAAAAATGATCTAGCACAGTGGTTCTCAACCTTCCTAATGTCTTGACCCTTTAACACAGTTCCTCATGTTGTGGTGACACCCAACCATAAAGTTATTTTCATTGCTACTTCATAAATGTAATGTTGCTACTGTTATAAATCTATCTGATATACAGAATGTATTTTCATTGTTACAAACTGAACATAACCCACAGGTTGAGAACCACTGATTTCAAGCAGGTCCTTGCAATAATCTGGACTTGAGGTTATGAAATCCTTCCACAGGATGTTGGTTGTATGAATGAAGAGAAGGGGATGTATTGAAGCGACATCATGAAGGTGACTGCAGCAATTATTATTGTTGATTGTCATGGTCACAATTACAGGACAATGGACCAGTCTTTTAAGCTCTTCGGCCCTCATTTTCCTCATCTGCAAAATGGGAAAAATAAAATACTTCTCAGAAATGTTTTGAATAACAAAGGGACTAATGTAATAAAGAGGGTCTATTTTTCCCTCCACTCCATTTGTGAAAATTAGTGAATTCAATTTTGATTTGGTCCTATCCAGACATCATTAGTTTTCTTTCTTTTACTATCATCGTTGAAGGTTTTCTTTAGTTCTCAAACTTTCTCATACTTTCCTTAAACAGGCAAAAAAGATCTAAAGATCCTAGATTCCTTAAAATTAGCTCAGCTTTTAACTCTACATATAACCAAAAGCTAAAACCACTTAAAAGTTTATTCAGTTAGTAAATTTGTAATGATTATATGGATAAAATTTGATATTTAAATTGAATATACTAAGTATAACCATTTTATGAGCAAATCAGGTTACACATAAAACACAGTATTATGCCAACCCCCCCGCCTGCCCTGGACTTTATATTTAAAAAGTCAGCTAAAAGTTTCCTTTTAACCCCAAATTTTCTTTTTCCTCAAAAATAAAGCACAAAATAACTTGGGGTGCTTTGCTTCAAAATTTCCAGAAGTCTTAAGCCCTTTAAAGTGCTCAAAAGTCTTCTCTTGAATATTAACAGATGTCACCATCTATCTTCTCATATCACCCTAATTAAAACTTTTTGCCCTAAAGTGCTAGCATAGAAGATACTTTTGTTTTATTTAATGGATTGTTTTTTGTTTTTCGAGAAAGAGAAGGATGCCCATGTACCATGTTTCAGAAGCTCTGTTTTGGGTTACATGTGTAATCTATTCTGAGGAACTACTCTCCATTTGCGTCATTATTTCTATGGGATGGTATGTACTACATTCTAAATTGACAGCCATGATTTCTAGATAGATTACTCCCAAATCTGTATACTCAATCCTCTCTTCTACCCTGACTTTTAGTTCCGTATCTTCAATTTCCTTGCTGGGCGTCTTCAACTACATGTCCCAAAGTCATTGTAAATTCACATGTTGAAAACAGAATTCAGGTTCCTACAAAAAGCTGTCCCTTCTCCAAGCTTCTTTATTTCTACTGAGGACACCACCACCACCCCAAGTCTCTCAAGTTTGCAACCTCTGTCACCCTCAGCTTTTCCCTCTCTGTAACTCTTCAAATATCCAAGCAGCTTCCAAGGCTTTCTTATTTTGGCTGCCCATCATAACTCACAAAACCTAAAATATCTGCTCTCTTCTCTCCATTGATGTGGCCATCACTTTAGCTCAGGCCATTGTCACTTCTCATCTGGACCACCACAACTTTCTAATTGATCTATCTGAATCTAGCTTTTCCCTTCTCCAATCCATTCTTTTACTGCAAAACTGATTTTAGTATGATATGGGTCTGACTGTGTCACTTGCCAGCTCAGGAAGCTTCAGAGTTATCTCTAGCTTAAACTATAAACTCCACAGCTTCACACTTGAAACCTTTTCAGACTCTTTCCTCACTATCTCTCACCTCTCTTATCTAATCTGTTGCCAAGGCCTATTTATTTAACTTTAGTAACATCTCTCAAATATGCCTCTGACTCTCATACTGTCACCATCCTGACATAGGCCCTCATCATCTCATATCTGGACTATTACAATAGCCTACTATTGCTGAGTCTGTCTGCCTCACGTCTCTCCCCATTCCAATCCATCCTTCATTCCTAAAGCTGACCACGGTGACTCCCCACTCAACAAACTCCAGTGCCTTCCCATTCCCTTCAGGATTAAATACAAAATCCTATGTTTGTTATTCAAAGTCATTCATAACCTAACTCCCCTTCCCCTCACCCCAGTCTTTCTAGACTTCATATACCTTACTCTTTACCATTTCAATCCAGTGACACTGGCTTCCCGGTGGTGGCACAAACAAGGCACTTCATCTCTCAGTTCCAGACATTTTTTCCGTCTATTTCCAATACCTAGACTGTTCTCCCTCATCTCAAGTTCCTGGTTTCTCTGGTTTCCTTCAACTTTCTCTGAGACCAAGCCTTAAACTCATTTCACTCTGGAGCTCATAGATTGGACAACAGTAGGTCCCTGCCCAACCACCACCTAATGAGTATTTTAGTGCCCTCCTGTCTCAGAGTAAATGTAAATAGTAACTGTTTCTCTTTTGACCAGCAACCCTGAGGGTCTTCCCCTCCCAGGATATTTATTTATTTGTTTGTTTGTTTGTTTGTTTATTTGCTTACTTATTTATTTGTTTGTTTGTCTGTTTATTGAATTAATTAAAGGGGCCATCCCACTACTCACTTCTTAAAGAGGCCTATTCACTGAAAGGGTTTTGCCTCCCTCAAAGTGAGAAACTGAAAAGACCTTAGCTTAAAAGGACCAGGGTCTCCCACTGAATCCTGGGCCATCTCTAGTCCTTCTGATGGATATCTGGCCACTGGACCCAGATGGCTCTGTAGGAGAAAGTGAGGCTGGTGATTTTGCACAGCCCTCCCTCATTCAAATCAAAGACAATTGCAAATCATGTCATCATCTCCCTGATGTCATGGTCCTCTTCCAAAAAGAAGGACAAACCAGAACCACAAAATTTCATCTTCTACAATGAGCCCTTTCCTAATTCCTGTAAATTCTAGTATCTTCTCTCTTTTAATTCTTTCCTATTTTCTTATATATAGCCTGTTTGTACATATTGGTTTACTTTTGTCTCCCCCATTAGGTTCCTTCTTTTTTTTAATATCTTCAGTGCTTTGCACATTGTTTGGTATATAGTAGGTGTTTAAAGTACTATAACAGCAAGCACCCTAGCATACCCAAGAGGGCTGCTAGCACATGTTTTTGATCTGCTTTTCGAAAGGAAAGCAATTCAAAAGGGGTTAACAATCTTACTTTAATCAAACATATATATCATTTACTTAGTTCAGTAGAAAAAGCACCCTGAACTTCAGAAAATACAAACAGAAATTATAAGCAAACAAAAAATACAGACAGAGAAAATAAGAGACCAATAGACAGGGCTTCTAGCTGTCTGACCATTACATACATACAGTGTTATTTACTACAGAGAGAAGCACCACCATCTGGGTTTTCAAAGCCAGGGGAATGGGAAGGGCCTCTCAAACCCTACCCAGACTCTCATCTGGTCAAATCATACAACTCTTCCCCATAAGTGAGCCCCAAAGCAAAACCTTCCCTCAGAGGTATGTATAGCCTTCTCCAGGGTCAGAGGACATCACAACCTTCATGACCTAATTACAAAGTTACAAAATATGTGCCTTCCTGTAAAACAAGCCTCCCCTAAGTAAGCTTCTCTTATTGGGCTCCAAGTGAGACCCATTAAGAGGCAGGGAAGATCTTCAAATTCCCTGTCTATTAAGGGGAAGGAAAGATTTTCAAATCCCCTTACCATTACAAGTACTTGTTATAAATAAATAAATAAATAAATGAATGAATGAATGAATGAATGAATGAAGGAAGGAAGGAATAAACAAACAAATAAATGAATGAATGAATGAATAGATAGATAGATAAATAGATAAACAAACAAATAAATAGATAGATAGATAGATATAGATAGATAGATAGATAGATAGATAGATAGATAGATAGATAGATAGATAGATAAATAAATAAATGCTTATTGACAGAACCTGGAATCCTTTTCATCCCTTTATGGAGTCCTCATGAAATTCCTCTCAAGTGGCAATCTGTTTAATGAAATGTTTGTGCCTTTCTAGAGTTCATAGCCACCCCTTCTCTCTTCAAAGGTCATTCTTCTGTCACTGTCATCTTCAGGTAACTGTCTTTCCACATTCATATGTAGGGACTTTCTCTGTTTTCAGTCACTATCATCATTGTCAGACTCTCCCACATCTGTTCTGGTGATGGAGGAGGGGAAGATGCAATCTGTAACTAGGTTCAACTGTTGCTGGGACTGCCCACTCAGCTACCAAGTGAAAAGTTTACCAGCCCTTACAGTTCTCACAAGGTCACTGCCTGGGCACACCCATCTCAAGGTTTCTGCTCTGTCACCTCCTGACTCCTATGGCTTCCTACACTATTCTCAATCCTATTTACTGGTGGAACTTCTGATAGACTTCAGAATCTTTCAAGTCACATAGTTACTTGGTCACCTCCATCTTGGAATATTCATTGACCTAAGATCAGCAACAAAGGAACATAAAAGAAATAGAGATACCACATGATCTATGAAATAAGTGGAAGCCAGGTGGGGGTAATGCTAACCCTTCCCCACTCAGCAACTCAGGAAAGCTCTATTTCACTCAATACCAGGAAATAAAAGATACTGAGGGATCCCCAGGATGCGTATTTTGGATTCACCATCAATTCCAGCTAGTCCACTAATAACCCATCATTTCTTTCAGCTACATAGCAAATTAGACTTTTCATCATCACATAGTACCAACCCGATACATCATGGAAACTGAGTGCCCAAAGTTTTCACATGAACCAGTCGTAGGCAGAAATGTGTCACTCCTTAGTGATTTTTCCCCCTGAGAACCGCTAATTATTGGTTCTCTTACTTTCTATAAATTATTTTTAATTTCTTTGTTTTATTCTCCAACCAGATGCAAGGTCCTTCAGACCAGGAGATATATTTTTAAATTTATATATTTACCCACAGAATCTAGCACAATGCTTTGTATATAATAAGTGCTTGTTGAATGAATGGGTGAATGAATGACTGAATGAATCCAACTGTGAATTGAGAAATTCAGGTGGTCTCATCTAAGGACATAAAAAACCAGTGTGATGAACCACTTTCAAGAAAAAACCTGATAGCGAACACAGGAAAATCATGCCATTGTCCTTGCTTGCTATCTCCAACCCAATTCACAAGTAGAAGAGGATAACGGAAGTAGAATTTAAGGAACTAGTGGACAAAATAGTTTAAGAATAGACTTGTCATGGAATCATAAAATCTTAGTGTTGGATGGGGCTTGAGATGGGGAACATCTTGTCTATGTTCCTGTCCTCATCAGCACCAAATAAAAGAAAGAATTCCTTTTATAATAATCCTGATTTTAAAAATTAATACCGTAATGGTAACCATGTCAGAAATAAGTAGGATTGATAGCTCTGATCTGACAAAATTAAATAAGGATCATGCCTAGAGCTCCCTATCTATTCTGCTGATTGATTTTTGCAGTGCATGTGATTTTATAATGAGGTAAATTACTACAACCCCCAAATATATAATAACTATATGTGAGTAATAAAATGACCTTTCTTTTTAATCAAATAAATAAGTCATCTAAAGTATTTAGTTGCAGTTTCCAAGAGTAAAGTTCAATATAATCAGAATTGTTCCAAAGAGGGTGATTCTGATCCAGTTTATAAAATTGCTTTAGAACATAGAAGAATTTTCCAGGGTATGGGAGCAGAGGGTTACAGAGAGACAATACAATTATTTGGCTAACAACATCATTTTGAAATAGCATCATAAATACATCAGAGACAGGATAGTATAGGGGAATATTGAATTTGAATTCAGCAAAGATATGAGTTCAAATCCTTTCTCTACCATTTATGATGTGGTAAAAACCTTTGTGATTTTTGGAAATTCATTTAACTACCCTGTGCAACAAGTTTTCTTCATGAGAGTTTTTCAATGAGAGTATTGAACTATATGACCTCAGAAGTCCTTTCCAGCTTGAAATTTATGACTATGTTGTAAGGAGCAATTGGGAGAACTGTCAAAGGCCTTTGAAAGTCTTGAAATAGTATGTAAATCTCAACTATTATTTTAATTATAATCAATCATAATGTTATAGGATACAAATACAAAGCCATTCTGATAGTCACCTGAGTCTCCTGGTCCCATTAAATTCTCTCCAGCATCCAGCTTACTGTTCTATTTATAACACTTTTCAAGTGAAATTTATTGCCCCCCTCTTACATCATTTCACCTTACATTGCATTTCCACTGAACCAATTAAGTATGCTAGATAGGTTATGACTCTATATACAAAAGGGAGAAAAGAATTTGAAAGAACTAATACCTTCTGGGCATGAATTTTGACCTGGATCAAATTCATTCAATTATCCAACAGTTTCAATCAAAAAATCATTTATTAAGCACTGATTTTCAAGACACCCAAAGGGTAATGGAGAAATCCATTGTGGGTGTAAATAAGTTATAGGATCATACCAAAGGCACATGATGCGCAAGAAGCATTGTAAAACAGAACATTAAAGAGATATGTGACCAGAAAAGGAGGTCCATCGCTAATGTAATAAGAGTAAGAAATAACAATTGGAGAGTGCAGCTATTGCATTGGTAACAATATAATGTTAAAATACCTAGAGGAAGACCCCTAGAACAGTGAGTGATTCTCACCCCCTACATAGAATTTAATGTAGGGCATTGGCAGTAGTCATATAAGATGGGGAGGCATGGATATATTGCTTTCTGTACCACAAATGAAATAGTGAGATGAAATCACAGATTTATTGATAAATTACAGAGCAGGGCATCAGAAGAGACATGATTCCTGCCACCTAGCATGCTTGTAGTCTATCAATCCATTGTGTTTTTTCTATGTTATTTTTTCATTTATTTTTAGTTTTCAACATTCATTTCCACAAGATTGAGTTACAAATTTTCTCCCTGTCTTCCCTCTACCCTCCACCCCAAAATGGTGAACCTATTGAATAACTCTTCCCCCAATCTGCTCTCTCTTATTCTTCCCCGTTCCCCCTCTAACTTTCTAGTAGAGCAGGATTGTATCACTCCATTATCTTAATCTCATCCTGAGATGTGGCCAATGTAGAATAGAAGCAATTAAATATTTATATATTTTGTAAGTTTTCTTGACAAATACATTTCCAACTTGTCATAAGTTCCTCTTCTATAATGGGTAAAGTCAGCTTCTCTAAGCCATTTTGACATGCATCCAGGAATTTCAATATACTCCAGACTGAAACAGAATCAGAACACATCATCAAAGTATTCCAGCAGCCCAAATCCCTTCTGAACATTTATCACAAACTTAAAACAGTGAGAAAATAGCTCGTTCTTCTCCTTGATACAACTTCAAAGCCTCCAGACTCTAGGACAGCACAAATGGCATTTTTTTAAAACTGGAAAATAAAGGAAATTTGAGTCATCAAATTTACTTTATTCCTATTTTACTCTGATCTATTCTAAAATGTAGTGTCTGCCAATGAAACATCCCTGCCAGACATTAGCAACAGCTAATTGCTATGTAGGATTGTGAGAAACTTAAAAAAAATTTACATCTGCTTACCATTTTCTGTATTTAATGTGGTCTTAGAGATGTCAGACAAGTTTCTCAAAAATATTTTGAATCATGTGCTTGGTCTCCCCTCTTTTTATTCTTCCCTAGTTATTAGCCTGGGAATATTTGCCCAGCCAAAAATATCTGACCTTATACTGCAGCTGCCTCTTGATCTGTTCATGTAAAAGAAAAAAGACAAGGGAGACTCTAACCCCACTCACAGGAAAACCTCTTTAGGTCTGAAGGACTCAGTTGGATAAACCTCTCTCAGTTCAATTAGTGTATGAATGGGTTCAAGCCTCCTCAGGCTCCAGGGTTGGGCAATTTATTTTATGAGAACTGGATTGATGAGGGAGGATATTTTGGCATCTGACCCCAAGTGGTTGCTCATACCATGGCAGTAATTTACCAAAGGTGGTTTGGGATTCTGGTTACTTTTCAGGGAAAACTGGAGATATTAGTTTCTTCCCTTTAAGCAAACGCCCCCAAGGAGTGGGGAAGAAGGAGACAAATAGACAAAGAAAGCATGTGTGTGTGTGTATACACATATATGTATGTATGTGAATGTATGTATATAAAGAGAGAAATATTCTTATGGCTAACACATGCACAAAGTACTTTCAAGAGCTACACACCAATCAGACCACCCAAACTCAAAAACGACAATGAGACACCTGCTTTTGTGGTATTATTTGAAGATCATCAGAAAAGATCTCCTGGTCCCAAAGCACATAGTGTTGGAGTTTAAAATATTGAGGTTTAGGGGTGCTCAGGACCCCAAAATACCTACACACTGGGTCCTGCCCAAATGAAATCAATTCAAGCCTTCTCTCAGCCAAAGAAAAACAAAGTTTGTTAAAGATTTGTTCTATTGGGTAGACTCTTAAGGAGCGTAAGTATTTGTGACACTTATACTGACAAGCAGACCAGATTGAATCTCAGCTACATTGAATCCAAACTAGATTGTGTCTGAGCACCTTCATGAAAGCAAGATGGATCTTATAAACGGAAAGACTACGGAAGGGAACTAGGGGTGGTCAAGTAGTCTGGGGTGATTAGAGGAAGGGTTTAGGGAGGGTCTTGAGGAGAAATCTAAGGAGGATCTTGATGGTACTGGGGTGACTAGAGGTCAGATTCCAGGAGCCAAGAGAATGGGATTTTGATGGGATCAAGTTTGGGAAGCAGCTGGAAGCAATCTGGAAGAAACAGAAAATGGAGGGCTAGGCTAGGTTTAGGGTTACAGATTTGGGAAGGTGTATTGTTAATGTATTTTTGCTTAATGTGAAGATGTTTCCTATCCATTAATAAGACCTGCTTGAGTCATGTGCAAGCCGGAGTCACATGAGTATGTGGTAGGAGGAGCTTGTGTAAAGCCAATCAATAGTAGATTTCTAAAAGAATACACAGTATTAGTGAACGCTCTGTTTATTCCATTACGAATCAAGATTCAGTACAATATTCACAGTATCAACAATTCACAATATTATATACAATATTCAGAACAAGGAAAGTCTCAATATTATATCTTATTACAGAAAGTAACAAGGAACAAGAGAAGAATCACCTGGTTTCCCTAAGGGGAAAACCAGCTTCACATTTAAAGATTTAATCAGTCCAATTAAAAATGCAATCAATCAATTCATCTGGTTTCCATAAAAGGGGAACCAGCTTAACTTCACATTTAAAGATTCAATTAATCAAGTTAAAGATTAAATCAATCAATTAACAAAAGGAATCATCTAGTTTCCCTAAGAGGGAGTTGATTCAATCATCAATTCACAATATACTGATCTTCCACTCATGGGGCAACCATTAACTTTAGTTTCCAAATAAAATTCTTAGACAACCACACAAACCTTCCACTCCTTGATTTCCAACAAACCTCAGTTTAGTCCAAGGGGAAGCCTTTTCTTCATTTTGACTCTAGGTAGTCTCTCTGATTCCCTGGATCCTCTTCCCTGGTCCCAGCTCCCTCCTGAATCTGCCAGACAATCACCTAGACTCAGGAGCTGAAAGCTGC
>CM053594.1:214615081-214631798 GCA_028646575.1 Pseudocheirus occidentalis
TCTTGCGTCCTGCCGCGATGACCCCCTGTTGCTGAACTGCCTTCCGTGAGAGATGTGTTTTCTGTATTTTTTGAGTTTGAGAGTCCTAGAATTTGTCCAGCGTCATATTTTTATGGGTGTTTAGGGTGGCTGTGTGGGAGCTGTGGTATGCTGCTGCTTCTATGCCACCATCTTGGCTCTGCCCAATTACATTAAATTTAAAAGGTTTTACACTAAGAAAACAAATGTGACCAAAATCAGAAGGAAAGCAGAAAATTGGAGGAAGGAGGGATTACAGTTTCTCATATAAAGGTCTCCTATCTCAAATGTTTAAAGAACGTTTTCAGATCTATAAGAATCTTGGTCATTCCCCAATTGATACATGGTCAAATGATATGAACAGTCAGTTTCAATGAAGAAATCAAAATAGTTTATAGTAATATAAAAATGTTCTAAATCACTATTGCTTAGAGAAATGCAAATTAAAACAACCTTGAGATATCATTTTATACCTACCAGATTTGTTAAAATGATGGAAGGGAAAAGTGACAAATGTTTGAGGCAATGTGGAAAAATTAGGATGCTAATTCATTATTGGTGGAATTATGATCTCATCCAACTGTTTTCAAGAGCAATCTAGAATTATGCCCAAAGAGTTATTCAACTGCCTGTACCCTTTCACTTAGCCATACCATTCCTAGGTTTATTTCTAATGATGATTAGGGAAAAAGTGAAAGAACCTATATGTCCTAAAATGTTTATAGCAGCGCTTTCTGTGCTGGCAAAGAACTGGAAATTGCAGGGATGTCCATCAGTTGGGAATGGGGAAATAAGTTATGGTATATGATTGTGATAGAATACTACTGTGCTATCAGAAATGATGAGCTCAATGATCTTAGAAAAACATACAAAGACTTGTACAAAATAATCAAAAGCTAAATGAGCAGAACCAAGAGAACATTGTATATAGAAACAGTAATATTGTTTTAATAACAACTTTGAGTGAATAAATCATGCTGACTTTTATAAATATGAAAAATAACAATAAAAGACATATGAAGAAAGACGCTATCTGCATCCAGAGAAAGAAATGATAGATAGAATAATTTCACATATAACACACACACATGCACATACACACCTATTTATGTCTAACAATATCCATCTTTAGGGTGGGGGAGAGGGAAAGGAAAAATATATTTATGTGATAATTTTATTATATATTTAAAAGAAATAGAAAGTTGCACATAATAGATTTGCAGTATTGTGTGCAATCATTTATTACATTATAATATGTAATGGAAATGCTGTTTTTATTCCATAAATTAAAAATAAAATACGTTTTTTAAAATTGAGTAATTTCTCAAATCTCAGTCAATGGTAATTTAATGTGAAAATAGTGAAATGGGTGACCTTTTATCACGGTATATACATTTCATAATACTTCAAACACACTACCGGCATGTTTTATATTATTTTTTAAGCTGACCTATAGTAACAACAATAATAAAGGAAAGAAAATTGAAGCTTCAGTTTATGAGAGAATATTAATATGTCCCTGATTATTTTGATGATAGTTCTCTGCTGTAAGAACCTAAATTTAATCATCTTTATTTATAACTCATATTTAGAATCTCTCACATCAAAACTTCAAAAACTATGATTTTTTAGGAGCTAAGTGGACCAGTAAAGAGAGAACTAGGTTTGGAGTCAGGAAGACCTCAGTTCAAATCTTAACCTAGATGCTTCCCCGCTATGTTACCCTGGTCAAATCACTGCCAGGCTTATTGCCAGCATAATGTGATGTAATATTTGCAAAATGTTTTCCAAATCTTGAGGTCCTATATCCATATTAGCTATTATTTTTATTTTTTGTATTAGTTTTATTATTTAGTCTAAGGGAATAGTCACTTCTTTTGTCAACACATATCAAAATCCCTTCATTTTGGAGATGAGGTAATTGCAGCTGGAAGAGGTTTAATGCCTTTCCTAGCACTGAGCAGCCAATAAGTATCTGAAGTCTGAACTTTCTGACTCCAAGTTCAAAAGTTGGTCCACTGTGACAACTAGTTGGTTGCACATGAATTTGCTGATGAAAGAATATTAGAAATTTAGTATATATAAGTTGAATTATGGTTGAGCAGATGGAGAAATAAAACAATGATATGAGAGATTTAATGAGAGGGAGATCACACTTAGGAGTATTAGGGAAGGCATCATGAAAGAGTTTGAAGGAAGACTTTTTTTTTTGCTTTTTGGAGGGGGGGTGGGCAAGGCAATTGGGGTTAAGTGACTTGCCCAAGGTCACAGGGCTAGTAAGTGTTAAGTGTCTGAGGTCAGATTTGAACTCAGGTCCTCCTGACTCCAGGACCAGTGTTCTATTTACTGTGCCACCTAGCTGCCCCAGTTGAAGGAAGATTTGAAGGGAAAAAAACTCAAGAGTAAAAAAAAAAAGTCTTAAGAAAGAACTGTAACTATCCCTAATGATCTCTTAATTGCTAAATTCAATGGCTTTTTTTCCCAGTCCTCATCTGTCTTTGCCTCTCTGCATCATTTGAAACTGTTGATCCCCCTTTTCTCCTGGATAGTCTCCTCTCTAGGTTTCCTTGACACTGCTCCCAGGTCTCCTCCTACCTGTCTAACCACACCTTTTCAATATGTTTTTCTGGATCTGGTTTTCCCAAGACTCTGTCTTGGAGCCTCTTCTCTTTTCTCTCTATATTAACTCCCTTGGTATCTGATGAGTTCAAACTGGTTCACTTATCACCTCTGCAGATTTATATAAACAGACCTAATCTTTCTCCTGAGCTTAAGTCTAACATCACTAAGTACCTTTTGTATCTCTCATATTAAATGTCACCTAGGAAACTCAAAATTAACTTGTCCAAAACAGAATTCACAATTTTCTCCTTCTCTCAAATCCTGCCAAACTTCCCTATTACTGATAACAGTAAGGGTAACAGCATCTTCACAGTCATTTAGGTTTGCAATCTCAATGTCATTCTCAACTCTACTCTCACCTAATCCACATAGCTAACCTCAAGAACTGGATATAAACTGATGCCTTCATAAATTGGCCTCTTCTTATAAGTCCAGACATTCGACACTTTTCTCTCCTTATTCTGACACTGGCCTTCTTGTGGTTCCTTCCCAACAGACATTCCATCTCCCTTTTCATTGGCTGTCCCCCAGACCAGGAATTTTCCCCTCCTCTACTTTCTGGCTTCCTTGAGGCCTCAGCTCAAATTCTATCTTCACTAGTAGGCCTTTCTTGGTCCCTTATACTCCTAATGATTTTCCTCTGACATCATCTGCTACTTAATTTGTATTAATTTTGTGGAAGGTTTTTTTTTTACATTTAATATATTTTTTTCTCCAAATATATATTAAAGAAATTTTTTAACATTAAAAAAATTTGAGTTCCAGATTCTATCCCTCCTTCCTTCCCTCCTCCTCCTTAGATGGTAAGGAATCAGATATAGGTTGTACATATGCAATCATGTAAAACATTTCCATATGAGTTATTTATAAGAAAACTCAAAAGAAAAAGGAAAGAGAGAAAGTTAACAAGAGTGTGCTTCAATTTGTATTCAAACAGTATCAGTTCTTTCTCTGGAGGTGGATTGTGTGCTTCATCATTAGTCCTTTGGGATTGTCTTTGATTATTATATTTCTAAGTCATTCCCAGTTTCCCACTATATAATACTGCTGTTATTATGTACAACATTCTCCTGGTTCTGTTCACTTCATTTTGCATCAGTTCATGTAAGTCATTCCAGGTTTTTGTGAACTCTTGAGAGCAAGGACAATGGTTTTATCTTTGTTTCTCAATCAATCAATCAGTCAACCAACAGATCAACATTTATTTGGCATTTTACTATGTTCCAGGTACTGTGCTAAGCTCTGGTAATAGAAAAGGAGACAAAATAGTCCCTGCCCTCAAGTATCTTAGAATCTAATGGAGGAAACAATATACAAATTATTATGTGTTTATAAAACAGGTATGGGATAACTAGGAAATAAGAGCCAGAAAGCATAAGAATTAAGGGACCTTGGGAAAAGCTTCCTGAAAAAGATAGGATTGAAGTTGAGACTTAAAGGAAGCCAGGAAAATCAATAGGCTGATTTGAGGAGAGAGAATGTTCCAAGTTTGCTGAACAGCCAGAGAAAATGCCTGAAGTCAAGAAATGGAGTATTTTGTTCATGGAACAGCCAAGAGGCCAGTGTCCCTGGATTGAAGACTAGTTATGGGGGAGTAAGGCAAAAGGAAACTTGAAAAGTAGGAAGGGGCTTTCTTTGTATCCCCAGTGCTAAGCCACAGTGCCTCTTAGATAGCATAGGCTTAATAAATGCTTATTGACTAATTGAATCATCAACTTAAATTAGCTGCCGATAAGAGATTTTCCCAGAGTTTTAGTGTAAGCAAAGAGCCATGGTGAAAGAGTGCTAAATTTTCACTTAATTTCACACTCTTTCTAAAGTGCTGTCTAACAGAATAGCAATGTCTAAAACAGAGGGTCCTATTACTCTAAACCATAGATGATCCTGGGATTTCTTTACTTCAAATCCCTTGCTCTTTCTTCTGCAATTATATTTACCACAAAGGATATAGCATTTTAAAATTTGTGAAGCCCTCACATGTTTAATCTCATTTGTTCACTGTGAGAAAGCCACTGCAGGCATTATAAATCCCACTGTACAAACGACAAAAATGAGGATCAGACTGTTTAAGTGACAACCAAGTTCATGCAGGAGGTGTTAGGGGGTGAAATCTAAACATAGTTCTTCCTGACCCCAGTCTAGCATTCTGTTCACGATACTCAAGGGTGTGTTGGAGCGAGCTTGGACTGACTCAGAAAAGCCAATTGTTAAATTTTCCATGTGAACATTTATACCTCAGAACTTGGCAAAGACTGCAAATCAGGGCTTGATTTATCGTTTTGTTGACTGTCTAGACTTAAGAAAGTGATGGAGATAATATTAACAACACAGATTAAACTTAAAATTGTGTCATGTATGCTTTTTTTCCTCCTGAGAAGTGGCTGTTAAATACTTACCAACATGCTACATAGACTATACCTCTGCTAAAGGCAGAATCTGTTCTACTCGCAACACTTCTATAACCTCAGTTGCTATATAGTGGAGAGAGTTGCAATAATCAGAAAGTCTTGGACCAAATTCTAGCTTCATCTCTGACCCAGAGGAGCAGGCCTTCTCTTCCTAGGCCTCTTCTTAGACAATTAAGATGCTAAACATATGAGACATAAAGAGAATTACATTGGCTTTGGAGTGCTTTGTGTACTGTTTTGGAATCCTGGTTCTAACACTTACTCCTCTTGGTCTTTAATGATAATTATAATAATAGATAGTATTTATATTGTCCTTAAAAGTTTTCATAGCACTTTAGAGCAGCTAGGTGGCATAGTGGATAGAGCAGCAGGTCTGGAGTCAGGAAGACTCATCTTCCCAAGTTCAAATCTGACCTCAGACATTTACTAACTTCAAGATCCTGGGTAAGTCCTTTAATCCTTAACCTTGACTTAACCCTGTTTTCCTCATCTGTAAAATGAGCTGAAGAAGGAGATGGCAATCCACTCCAATATCTTTGCCAAAAAAACCCCAAATGGGGTTACAAAGAGGCATATACAACTGAAATGACTGAACAACAATTACAACAAAGTACTTTACAAATATTACCTTGTCCTCCTGACAATCCTGGGGGATAACTACTATTATTATTTATTATTACATATTATTACTTATTACTATACAATTATTACTTATTATTATATACAAGTGCTATTTTTATAGATGAGGGACCTGGAGTTGAACAAAACGTTAAGTGACTTGCTTACTATCAGTGCCCCAAAGCAAGGAGTCTTCTGCTTGTGGTGATGAGGATCATGGTATGGGGATGGTGGGAAAGAGGCCAGGGAAGATCCCCTTGGCAGCCACTCCTGGAGCTATGATTCTGATAAGTTATAACACCATTGAAAGGCTCACATGTAGGGGTAGAAAAGAGTGAGTTTAATTGTGCTGGAGACAAGCTCTGTATTATCTGGTGTGGAGGGTATGAACAATAAAATGAAATTTATCTTCCCATTATCCAAATGGTTGATTGTAAGCACGTTGGTATCCAGCAACGGTCCCCTTGGAGTCACTCAATAGTCCTGCCACTCAGAGTGGGGGAGTGGAGAGTGGGGAGTAGGGTGTGGGGAATGATCTCTACTTTGCAAACCAATAAACTATACAACTCAATCTCTTATTTTATGCTATTTAAACATACAATCATTTATACTGAATATGTCTTCTTTAACATGAAAAACATTTGCTTTCCCCAAAACAGATAACTAGAATTCTGAACCTAATTTATACATCTCAGTCTTTGTTGAGAAATCAAAATTCTTATTGGTAATGTAACTAATTGCCTAGTTTGAAAATAGGGTTCCCTCCTTAGTAATGGTCAAAAACAGATTCTTCATTCCAGTTTCACGGGTTCTTAAGAGACAAGTCATTGTCAAAATCACAGAGAACTTTTCCAGTGCTGTGTCATTTTGTAGTTGGTTACTTCCTTGTTTCGGCTATAGTAGGTATGAGATAGGGTTACTGGCTGGTATGGTGGATAGAGGACTGAACCTGAAAACTCATTGTCCTGAGTTCAAATCCGGCCTTAGAGACTTATTAGCTGTGTGAACTTGGACAAGTCACTTAACCCAGTTTACCTGTTTCTTCATCTATAAAATGAGCTAGAGAAGGAAATGGCACACCACTCCATCATCTTTGCCAAGAAAACCTCAAGTCGGTTCATGAAGAGCAGGACATGACTGAAAAGTACTGAACAACAACAATGCTTTTCCCATTCACAGTACTGTTACTAGTTGATAGAGATATGCTGCTCTCTACTGAAATTTGGGGAAAAAAATCCTCCATTTCTTTTGAAAAATAAGTTTTAATAGCATAATCTCATTTTCTTTCTTATTGATATCTGTTAATACTATGGTCCTTTCAGGTATTTATTTGTATAGGATCCCCTTCCAGATGTGCTGCTTTGGGTCACAGGGGGCACATTTATCTTCATGTGCTTCTAACCTCTCTTATATGAATCATACTGAATTTCAGTCCAAACCACCTTTTTAAAAAATAAAAACAAACATTCCCTTAGGTGCCTCAGTCCATGCAGTTTCAATATAGCCATATAAGAAGCAATAAACCGTATGCTGTGCGATCCTAGAATAAATAGCCCATTTGAAAAACTCAACTGCCAACAAAATTGAGATTCCATTTTTAAACGATTTTTTACAAAGTAAACATTTTTCAAGCTTGATCTTTGTGTAATTTTTCCACTGGATTTTTTTTTGAGCTAGCAACAACCTGCACATGATCTTTTTTTTAAAGAAGGATTTAATACTCCACTGTGTCACCAAGTCCCTGTGAGCTAATTCGTTCTAAAGACAACATTACTACATCAGTACAACACAGCTTAACCTTCAACTAACCTTACTCTGTTTGCTTTCCACAACCCAAAGGAGTCCTCTCAGCCAAAACGTCACCTCAATTTTTGGTTCATTGCTAAATGTATGGAAAATATGTGCAGATATCTTTTGCTGTAGTGGAATATGGCAAAGGTAACTCTCACATATACACATAGGGTACAACAAATGTCAGCCCCTCAAAAAATTTTTTAAAAGCTTAGTTCCCTATCAGAGGTAATATGGTATAACTTCAGGGGAGGTAAAATGTTTAAGGACTTGGGACAGGAGGCCAGGACTCCACCTTGCAAATGGATCCCAAGAGAGAAAAACCAGACCTAATGCAAACACCACTGTTTAGTATTACAGGTTGAGTCTGTTTATTTCTTCAATTCCTTTTTAACTCCTCTGCTCTAGTCTCCTTGCTCATAAGAGTGAAGGATGACTGCTTCATAGGGAAATTACTGTAAAAACAGCTGTCTTCTTCACCTCCCCTTCCTGTTTCAGCAATTATCCCTCCTCCCCCACCCCTAACAAATGAAAAAAAGAAAGTTACATTCAGTGTTTGCATCCTATTACTTAACTCCTCTACCTATTCCTGGGTCTTGCAGAACCAGGTGTACCTTATCCCTGATAGGCGACCATGTTTCCCTCTTTTCCCCGAGACACTCACAAAGCTTCCATATGTTATGTTCTCTAGCTATTAATTTTTCAGGGTGATTTTGCAAGGAGTCTAGGTTCTCTAATGCTGACAGATGCATTTTGAGTTAAACAGTAGTGGAGTATCGGAAGAAGCTCTATTTCTTTAAAAAAAAATAACAGGTGACCTTTAATCAGACAGCAGATCAGTTGATACTTTAGGCCAGATCATCTTCATATGGGGTACCCATAATTCCCAAGTTGCTGAAATAGAGCTGTCCTAGGAGAACACGAAAGTTATCCAACTACGGGTGAAATAAGACATATCTGAGGAATCCTAGAGCTGCAGAGTTGGAAGGGACGTGTGTGTGTGTGTGTGTGTGTGTGTGTGTGTGTGAAAAAGAACCCCCTTGTCCTGGAGTCAGGGAGGCTCATCTTTCTGAGTTCAAATGTGGCCTTAGACTCCTATTAGCTGTGTGACCCTGGGCAAGTCACTTCAGGCTGTTTTCCTCAATTTTCTCATCTGCAAAATGAGCTGGAGAAGGAAATGGCAAATTACCCTACTATTTTTTGCCAAGAAAACCCCAAATAGGGTCATGAAGAGTCAGGCACTGAGAAATGACTGAAAAACAAATTCTTTAGAAGTTTTTTTTTTCCCTAATATCAAGCTTAAATTGGCTTCTTTGCAACTTACACCTAGTGCTTCTAGTTCTTCACTCTGAGGCCAAACAAAACAAGTCTAGCCCTTCTTCCAAATGACAACCTTCCAAATATTTGAAGACAGCTATCAAGTTCTCTCTGAAATCTTCTTTTCTCCAGGCTAAACATACTCCTTCCTGTGATTCTGATATGTATGGCACAGAGTCAAGACTATTTACCATTCTTGATGTGTAACACCTCCTCTGGCCAAGCTCATGTTTTTCAAAGTCCTTCTCAAACCAAGTTGTGCAGAACTAATGTAATAGTCCAGATGGGGTCTAACAAGGACAAATATCAGTAAAATCATTACCTCTCTATTCCTTGAAGCCAAGTCTCTTTTAATGGAGTCAAAGATCTCATTAGCTTATTTTTGTTGCCATAAAACACGACTGATCGATAAGGAGCTTGCACTGCACTAAAACACCCAAATCTTTTTCAAGAACAAGTGCTATCTTTCTTATCCTTCCTCCTCCATCTTATCCTTGTGAAATTGATTTTTTGTACTCAGATATAAGACTTTACATTTATTTCTTTTGAATTTCATCTCATAGTATGTAGTTCATTGTTCTTGTCTGTCATGATTCTTCTGGGTACTGACTCTTGTCATCCAGTGCATAAGCTATCCCTACAGGAGTTTTTGTCATCTGAAAATCTGATGTCTTTAACCCAGCTACTGATAAAAAATGTTCAAAAGTACAGAGCCAAGCACAAATTCCTGGGGCACTCAGCTAGAGACTTACTAGGCCATTAATACTGATCAACGACTTCTTTTTGAATCTGGATATTCAACTAGCTTTGAATCCATAATCTCTAATTCATCTCCTCCACAAGAATAGTATGTGATTCCTTATCCAAGGCCAAACAGAACAAGTCTAGCTCTTCCTCCAAAAGGCAACTTTTCGTCACTGTTCCTAAGCCATAAACATAATTTACTTTCAAGTCAAATTATTCACGTATTTAAGAATGGCAAGTCACTCCTTTTTTCTCTTTTCTCTCTCTTCACTTTCCTTTTCAACACATTAATTTTTGTTCTCTTTTCCTCTTTTTCATTTATCTTTCTCTTTCTGCTTTCTCTTCTTCATCCCATTTATTTCAATTTTTCTCTCTTTAAAAGCTTCGTCAAGTGGTGACTAGGTGGTGCAGTGGACAGAGCACCAGCCTTGGAGTCAGAAAGACCTGAGTTCAAATCCAGCCTCAGACACTTAACACAAAAACTAGCCATGTGACCTTGGGCAAGTCACTTAATCCTAATTGCCCTCCAAAAAGCAAAATAAATTTAAAAAAAATAAAAGCTTAGTCAAGTTAATATCTTTTTAATGAATCTGTTTTTTTCCTTTTCTTTTCCAAAAAATGTGTACGACCTCACCTTCACCAAATCACATTTTGTTTTGGAGATGCCTTTACTGGACCACTAAATTTGGACATCTAGATATGTGTTATGGAATAATAATTTTTAAAAACCTGTGAAATGTTAGTCTTTACAATGACTAGGTCTTTGACTGAAGAAATGAAAAAGACAAACCAATGAATTTCTGTTCTGATTCATTTGTCCTATGAATTTAAATAAAGCCACAGTATAATTTTTAACATGTACTGTGAATCTAATCAAAGTATTTTTCACATTCATATGGTGTTTTATGATTTGCAATCTATTGCAACTTGACAAGTATTTATTATGCACTTATTACATGCCTTGCACTGTCCTAAGCACTGGCATTAACAAAATAAAAATGATCATTAAAAAGAGTTTGTCTTCATGAAACTTAACCTCTATTGAGAGAAATACTAAATGAACAGAATATATATATATGTGAAGGGATGGAGTTTCCAACTCTATCTCAATAAATGTAGTAAGAGAAAATCCAGATATTTCAGCTGAATCAATTAAACAGTTTAAACTAAGGTATTAAGGAATTTCTTAGCAATCATAAGGTGTGAACAATTCAGTAATCAGCTTGAGAGGATTACTGCACTTTGACTTTAGGATGAAGGCAAATGATGCCACATCAGATACACCTTATAATTGGTTGAGGTCAGGAAAGGCCTCATGTAAGGACTGACCCTGGAGCAGGAGCTCAAAGAAAGATAGAGATTTGAAGCCTCAGAGGTGACAAGAGAGTGCATTGCAGGCATGGGTGACATTGTCTACAAAGGACTGGAAACAGAAGATGGAATGAGGTTTTCAGAAAAAAAAAATGGGACAGTTCAGCTGGAATGCAAAATGAAGAAAAAAGGAGCAGTTTAAAACAAACCTGGAAATGTAGGCAGGAGTCAGGTTTTTGGTTTTTTTTTTTTTTTGGTAAATCTTTCCTTTTTTTTGTAAATCTGAAAATTAATAGAGAATTGCTAGGATTTAGTAACATAACCAGACCTGTGCTTTAGGAATATTAATTTGGTTATTAGGAAGATGAACCAGAAAGCCAAGACCAGTTAGAAGGCTTTCCCAATAGATCAGCCATGCAGCGTGAAATAAATGACTTAGGCTGTGAATGGAGTGAACATGAAAGCTATGGGAGGGATAGTTGATGGAGAATCAAGAAAAAATCTGGCAAATGTGTAGTGGGGTGGGGAGGGAGAGGGAAGATTGGTTAAAGATGAACTGACCCACCTGCTCTTCTCCATTCATGACCTTCCATCTCTGACCTTCAGTATCTTTACAGACACTGCTCTACATTTCTGGAAGGCTTTCTCTCCTCACCTTTGCTTGGTAGAATCCCTAGCTTCCTTCAAAATTCAGTGGAGGTGCTGTCTCCTCCAAGAGGTCTTCCCTGATTTGCTCAGTCAATAGTACTCTTATTACTCTGTATTCATTCTATAGATTTGGGGTATGTTTCATTAAGTCTTCTAGTAGAATATAAGCACATGGAGAGAAGGGATTGTTTTGTATTTTTCTTTAGATCTGCAGTGGCAAGCATAGTGCCTGGCACAGAATAGATATATGCTCAATAAATACTTATGGTGTTGTGTTGGGTTGTCTTGTATGATTTCAAGGTTGAAACCTGGGTGATTGGAAGAATGGTAATATAATTGACAGAAATAGGGGAATTAGGAAGACAGCTGGGTTTTGGGAGAAGTATACAAAGCAATTTCCTCACAATAGCCCTGTCAGGTAATGAAAATATTATCCTAATTTCACAGGTGAGGAAACTGAAGCTGTGAGGGGATAGAATTCCTTCTCCGAGATCACATCGTTAGTAAGTCTTGGAAAGCAGGACTTGTTGCTCCTGGCTCCAACGTTAGTGTTCCCTACTGTACCAGGGTGCCTCCAAATAGCCAAAATTGCTCAGGACTTTATTTTCTCTGCTTTTATGATTACTACCTTAGAATATTCCTGACTCTTCAAATCTGAGAGACAAAGAAAGTCAACTGGTCTATCTATAAGGAAATAAACATTTTAATGCTGGAAAAAAGCTCTAGGCAAAAAAAAAATACCAAAATTAAAGAGGGGTGTAGGGTAAAAAAAGGCCAAAAGAACTAGCTATATAGTTGGTTGCCAGGAAGTTTTATGTTTCTGAATTAAAATGGCAGGTGAGTTTCAATGTTTTATGTGTCCCTAAGACAACATTTTCTTTAGTTAAATTGCTTTCTGTATGCAGACCTCCATTGTGTTGTCCCTGCTGGGTCATGGGGCTATGTATACAATGATACTTTCCCTTACCTCATTTTGGGTGATATCAGATCCCTTCTAATTATAAGATTCCATTATCTTAAACCTAATTTTGACTTTGAAATAATTAATTTTCTGACAAAGGAAACTTCTATTCCATATCACTGTACTTATTGCTCATTTTAAAATTATTCATAATTGTTTTGAGCTCGTTCTAACATTTAGTACTTAAGGACCCACATTTTAATTGATTAACTTGAGAAGCATTGGGGAAATTCAACTGGAGAACCCAGTAGCCATCGTAGTGTGTTTCTAAATGATAATAGGTACTTTAAAATAAGACTTGTGATATAATTTGTAAAGGGAACGCTAAATCAGGAACTTACTCCACCAAGAAGACTGGTACCCCTCTGCAATGGATCATCTTAGAGAGCTGTCTGGGGCACAGTGAGTTTAAATGATTTTTCCAGGGTCACAGAGCCAGTGAGTATCAGAAGTGGGACTTGAATCAATGTCTTCCTGATTCTGAGGTCTGTTCTCTTTCTACTATACCATGTTGCCTCTGAAAGGGTACTTATTCTGTGGGAAGGTTTATTGCAGAGTTCAATGGACCACTGAGAGTCTCTGAACTCTACAGACAAAGCCCAGATGGTTGGCAACTCTATCCATATCAGAAATTTAATTAAAACATTTTTTAATAAAAAGGACTTAACCCCACTGTCCCAATGCTCCCTCAGGGCGTTTTTTCCCCCAACTTCTTCCATTTACATCTACTTCATA
This sequence comes from Pseudocheirus occidentalis, assembly GCA_028646575.1. Lineage (NCBI taxonomy): Eukaryota > Metazoa > Chordata > Mammalia > Diprotodontia > Pseudocheiridae > Pseudocheirus > Pseudocheirus occidentalis. The sequence goes on from CM053594.1 coordinate 214,628,255, forward strand.
CCGAGCAAGACAGCTAAACTCTGCTGAGATTCTTCTTGTCCACTGTGATAGCCCATGTAAGCTATCTCTAAATGAAGAAGTACATGTAGCACTTTTTATTTGTAAAATTCAGGAACCCCTGGTAGTCTTAGGAGAAGAAACGGTTCAAAAAATGTTTGTTCCCAGACGGAACAAAATTCCAAACAGTATTTGTAAGATAAATGCCCTATACTGTGTGTAGAAAATTTTAAAAAATCATTTTGTTAGCACTTGAGTAGTTGGAATAATTTCATGTTCCAGGAATTATAATCTACTTTTACCAATTATAGAATAATCAAAATATATTTTGTAAAAGAGGATTGCAATAGATGTAGGATAACTTCAAATTGAGGGAGGAAAACCTAAACTTTATCATCTATAACCTTGAGTTCTTTAAAGCTTGAGTGCCAGTAACGCCAGTAACATCTGGCTGCTCCAGCCTCAGGGCTATAGCAATAAGCAGGCAAGAAAAATGGACCATGTCATTCTTTGAAATCCTTACATCAGACTTGACAAAAAGCCAAAGATTTTTAGTGTTTGGAAATGTTATTTTATTGACACATGTCAAATAACTTTAATTTATAGCTAGACAACCCTATATATTAAGATCCAATTTTGCAATACACAATGGAATTCTATAGATTGACAATCTCAAGTATTGGGGCCAAGCAAAACAAGAATGCAGCTTTTAGGTAGATCTTCATGAGTGACAGGGGGAATAGTAAAATATTTTGATTTTTCTACTAATTTCATGGTATGTGAGTTTATATATTTAATGTCTTTAATGGATCAAGCATTAGTTTGAAAAGAATCTAACATAACTTTACAGATGATGAAAATAAAATATTCCACACTCAAAGGGTAAAGTGTTTTCATAAGAGAATGAATTACTTGGAAGAGACCTGATGCCGTCACCTAATCCACTTGCTAGCCTCTGTGTAATACTTCATGGAGTCCATTCTGGAAAGATGGGTATCTGCTTTTTAAAGACCTTCAGGGAGGATTTCATGACCTTAGTCAGTAATATGTGCTAGTGTTAAATATTAAATTAAATTAAGAAATTCTCCCTTATTTCTACCCTGTTAGTTGTACCTCCATTTAAATATATATCCTGGTGTTCTTTCTTCAGTGAAAATGGAGACTAGTTGGTCGCCATCCTCAACCTTTTATTGAGTATTTCATATATTTTCAGACATCATCATCATGTCATCATTCTTCAGTCTTCTTTTGACAGAAAGAAGACAACCATAGCCTTCTTATGAGAGTTGGGGGAATTTCAGTGGCCTTGCCTCCTCCCTGTGTAAGGGTGGAATGGGGAAGGGGTCTATGTTTTTCTGTTGATTTTAGTAAGTGCAATTTAAAATTTGCTTCCATTTCAGTAAAAGCAGCCAGTTGCTCCATTCCTATATGCTTTTTTCCCCCCTTCTACCTCAGTTCTTGCTAGTGTCAGGCTACCAGACTAGGAGGTCTCTATCACTTTTCCTGAGAAACACTCACACCCACCCACACCCACCCACACCCACCCACACACACACACACACACACGCACACGCTTCCCACACTATCCTTAAGACCATTTGGAGGACATTCATGAACCTAGCATGAGTAATTGTATCTCTAGTGCTTTGCACAGTTCTTGGCACATAGTAAGCAATTAGAAAAATGTTCTTTTTCAATTCATTCATTTACTTATTCACTCATTTATTATAAATACCACTGAGTAAGGGCTATATTCAGAAAGCCTTTTGAACCACAAAGACTTTCTTTTGTTTAAATGATGGCTTCTCCATGCATAGATTGTAATTATGGACAAAATTAAAGTTTTTACTATTTTTGTACCCCTAAGTATAAATAGTATCATATAAATTATGAACAACTAATTGTTGTGATTGGGGAACAACTAACATCTAAGCCTCAGTCTTTCCCAGTTAGTTAAAGGAGGGAAGAATACAGACACAGAAGTGTCTTTCTTTGCCACTATACTTGCTGTTTATGAAAGTCCACCTACCTCTGTTATGAAAGAGTTTTTGTAACTCTTCTCACCTTTGTGAGATGCTACGGAAACAGACTCATCCCATCATTATCATCTCCTCTGAACAATCCATACCTCAATAAGCTAGTAGAACAGAGGTTGCAACCTTGGCACGTCACTTTTGAATGATTACCAACATCTGGACTAAGTTCTTTTCATACCCTGCATCTTCCATCCTGTGTTTTAATTTTTTAAAAAATTCCCATTCCTCTCCATCAAATACTCCTAATATCTCCACCTTTCCAATTGTGACACAAAAGTGGTCTACAGTATTGTAACTAAGGTCTAATGCATGCTGCATAAAATTGTTTCATGGTTCCCAAATGCTACATTTCTGTACCCTAAATGTCATGTTTAGTAACAATATATTTTAAGGCATGTTTAGATTTTAATTTAACATAAGTTCTCAATTCTTTTCTGCCTTACAAATCAATAATGAGTCCTTCCCTTTCCTGTGTTTATATAATTTAATTTTTCTTCCCAAGTTATTTCCACCTAATACTAAAAAAAAACTTAGATAGGAAATAAAATTCCACTTCTGGATCACATGCAGCACTGTCTTAAGGTAGGAGTCCCTTAACTACTTTTGTACAATTTTATTTGAAATTTTTATTTCTTGTGAAAGGACTCTTCCAAGTGACAGTCTAACTGGCACTGACCCAGAATCTCATGCTATTTTACTATGTTAAATATGTTTACTATGAAATGGGAAAAAAAGAAATATGAATCATTGGCTCAAATACCTTGTACATTTACAGCTGGACTTTGCTACCTATAATAATAAAAATAAATATCAATAATTACATTTTATAGCACAAAGATTTAGAAAGCACAGTACATACAATATGTCTTTTAATATATATTCTATTTTCTTTACCACTTTCTGTCACAAATGGTTTTTGAAATTTTGAAATTTTTATTTCTTATTTACTTTTTGTTGTATTTTTTATTTATGTATTTTTTAAAATTAATTATTTTATTTATTTTCTTGTTTACATCATTCATTTCCACCAGATTTTGAGTTACAGAATTTTCTCCCTATCATCTATCTATGTATCTATCTATGTATGTATGTATGTATGTATCTATCTATCTATCTATCTATCTATCTATCTATCTATCTATCTATCTACACACACACACATATACATATACATTTTTTTCCTTAACATTTGATTGTAGAGCTTTAAATTCTAGATTCACTCGGTTCCTACCTTGTCACCCATCCCCATTGGAAGGACAAGCAATTCAATACAGGCTATACATGTATAATTACGCAGGACATCTCCAGAGTGGACATATTGTGAGAGGCTGATTATATGTCCTTCCTTCCTATCCCACCCCGTCCCTTGTTCTATTCTCTACCCTGTCCCTGTCTCTTTACTGAAGTGTGTGCTTCCAGCAACCCTCCCCCAGATCCTGCCCTCCCCTCTGTCATCCTGCCTCTCATCCCCATCCCCCCTACTCTCCTGTGTGGCATGATACCCAGTTTAG
>CM053594.1:214632298-214657105 GCA_028646575.1 Pseudocheirus occidentalis
TGCTTTTGAGACTCTTTTTCCATCTGGCAAACTTGACTTTTTAAGGCATTCTTCTCCTCATTGGCTTTTTGGGCCTCTTTTGCCATCTGAGTTAATCTGTTTTTTTAAGGTGTTATTCTCTTTAGTCAGGTTGTTGACTCTTCCTTGCATCGTTCTTGTTTCTCTTCCCAATTTTTCCTCCACTTCTCTTATTTGGTTTTCAAAGTTCTTTTTAAGCTGATCTATGGCTTCTAGGAAATCGTCACGTATCCTGAAAGCATTTGATGAGGGAGTTCTGACTGTGCTGTCTTCTTCCCGCTCCATACCTCAATCCTTTTTGTCACCAAAAAAGAATCCTAGAGTTTGATTACTGTTCTTACTTTGCTTCCTTCTCCCCATATTGGTCAGTCAATTAATTGCTTGATTTTTTAGCTCTGTGGAACTCTGCTTCCAGTGGGGAAAGCTCTGTCCCAAATAGCTGGGGTTTTCACAACTGCCAGAGCTATTAGGTGGGTGCTGCAGCCCCTACCACCTTTGGCTTGCTGAAAGGGCACCCCAGGACCACCACCCAAGACCACGAACCAAATCCAGGCCACTCAATGCAAGAGCCCTTGGCCTTTGATCAATTGCTTTTGCCCCCCTGCTATCAGCAGGTCAGGAGTTCTGAGGCAGCTGGGTTGGGCTGCTTCCTTGCCCTGGGAGCAGTTTGGCCAGACTGCTTTTTCCCCCCCAAATTTAGCTTGAATTCCACTGACCTTTGTCTTAACCTTATTTTTCCTGGCTTGATAAATGTGGAAATTGCCCCAGGTGCTGCAGATATGCTCTCCTGTAGACTCAAGCTGCGGTTTTTCCCAACCATCCTGGGACCAGGCTGTGGTTTCAGGATGTACTGGCCTCAGCTCCCAAGGTGTCATGCTGAGCCCTTCCTGCCAAGCTGCCTTCAGAAAGAGATGTGTTTTCTGTATTTTTGTGGGTTTTGGAGCCCTAAAATTTGTTTAGAGATGTATTTCATGGGTATTTAAGGTGGCTGTGTGGGAGCTGCAAAACTTAGCTGCTTCTACGCTGCCATCTTGGCTCCACCCCTGTAATTTTTAATGTTAAAGATAATGAGCCATATATTTAAAAATGTTACAATGACCAACGTAGGACAAGATAGCCTTGGACCTAGATGGGACCTTAGAATTTATCTAGTTGAATTTCTTCATTTTAATGTCCAGAGAACAGAGTCTAATTTTCAGAGGATTTCTTGCTTGTTTTGTACATCTTGTGATAAAATAAATTCATGATTTTTAAGTTCACTCTGATAGGAAATAGGTGATCCAGCATTTGCATACAATTTCTCTGATTCCAAATCTATTGCTCTTCTCAGTACATCAGAGTTAATGTGCCAGATAGATTTAGGGTTGTTTTAGAATCTCTAATCACAAGTTGTTATCTCTTTAAAAATTTTTTTTACACTCAGTAAAAATCTGCCATCTCTCCCTCCTACCCCACACTCTCTTGGGGTCCCAATGTAGTGATATTTAGAGTCACATGTGGCCACATGTAATTGAGCAAAACAAATTTCTTCATTGGCCATATCCAAAAAATATATATATATCTCATTTTGTACTGAGTTCTTCACTTCTCTGTTATGAGGTACATTGCATCTTTAGTTCTTTGAATTCCTGGTTAGAGATGACACTGATAAGAATTCATAATTCTTTAAATCTGTTTGTCTTTACCACATTGTCATCAATGTATAAATTGTTCTCCTTATTTTTGTTCACTTCACTCTGCATCAATTTATATTGGTCTTCTCAGATTTCTCTGAAACTACACCCTGCATCATTCCTTACAGCATAATAGTATAACATCACATTTATAGACCATAACTTGTTTAGTCCTTCTGCAATTTATGGACACCCTCTCAAATTCCCATCCTTTGTCACTTCAAAAAAAGCTATAAATGTTTTTCTATATCCTTAGAATCTGTTTTGTTTATAACGAATATATCCCTTAATTTACCCTCCTTTTAATTCTCCTTACTCATTCTTCCATTTCTGTCTTATCTCCCCACCCCTTTTTTTTTTGCTTTCTGGACAGGGGAAGGCAAGGCAATTGAAGTTAAGTGACTTGCCCAGGGTTACACAGCTAGTAAGTGTTAAGTGTCTGAAGGTGGATTTGAACTCAGGTCCTCCTAACTCCAGGGCTGGCACCACCCTCTCCCATTTCCCTTTTTAATGAGACATATCTTTTGCATTCAACTCTCTGTCTCTTTATTCTTCCCTTTTTTAAATAGTTCAGAGAAGAGTAAGGTTTAGGTGTCAGCTCTTCCCCTTTCACATTGCATCTTTGTTTATATAGATATCTATTTGTATACCCTAAGTATATGAGATCATTTTCCCAAAACTTCCTTTTCTTTCTTCTGTTCTCCCATAATGTCCCACAATCTTCCCTTCTTTTCATTGTCAGACCTTCTGTCTAGATTCCCTATATTAGTCCTGATAGAATGGTTCAATGGGGACACACATAACATCTCCCTGTATTACAATATAATCAATTTATCCTTGTCTAGTCCTTTATCATTGCTTGTTCATGTTTGAATTTTTGTGTTCCTCCTCCCTTCTTTGTGTGAAAGTTAAAATTCCTACATACCTCTCATCTTTTCATCAGGAATGTTTGAAAGTCCTCTATTTTATTAAAAATCCAATTTCTTCCCTTGTAAGATTATATTTAGTTTTGCGAGGTAAGTTATTCTTGGCTTTAAGCCCATGTCCATTGGCTTCTGGAATATTCTATTCCAAACTCTCTGCTCCTGTATGGTGGTGGCTGATAAATTATGTGTTATCCTAACTGTGGCTCTCTGGTATTTAGATTCTTTCTTTCTGACTGCTTGCGGTATTTTTTTTCTTTGACCTGGAAGCTATGGATTTTGTTTATGATGTTCCAGGAAATTTTTGTTTTGAAGTTTATTTCAGGAGGTGACTGGTGGATTCTATTTCTACTTTGCCCTTTGGTTCTGATATGTGGATATTTTCTCTTAAGATTCCTTAAAATAGAATGCTCTTTCTTTGATCATATCATTAAGGAATTCCAATGATTCTTATTTTTTTCCACCTTGATCTCTTTTCCAGGTCAGTTGTTTTTTTGAGATACCTTGATTTTTTTTCCTCTATTTTTCAGTCTTTTAGCTTTGTTTTATTAGTTCTTGTTGTCTCATGGAATCATTGGCTTCATTTTTATCCAGTCTAATTTTCAGAGGATTTCTTGCTTGTTTTGTACATCTTGTGATAAAATAATCTATTTTTTCTAATTATTTCTTCCTTAATTCTAATTTATTTTCCATTTCCTCTAATTTTACTATTTTATTGAAAAATACATTTTTAATTCTTTCAAAAACTCTTGCTTCATGTCTACTACAAATTATATTGATTTTTTTCTCATGCTATATTGGGTTTTTTTTTAGATTTTGATTGTAGATGTTTTAGTCATTCTCTTCTTCTGGGTTTCTGTCTGTCTTTGTCACTATAATATTTTTTAATGGTAGAATTTTCTGTTTATTTGTTTGTTTATTTGTTCATTTTTCCAACCTACTTTCTGGCTTCATGTTTGATGGTAGGATTAGGCTCTGTGCACTTCTAGAGGGAAGGTCTCAGCTAGTCCTGTTGTTACTTTCTTGGAGTATTGAGTGTTTCATTTTTTGGGGCTCTCAGGAACAGCTCAGGCTGAGGACTTGGAAGATGTGAGCTCTCCTAAAGTGGTCTAATCAAGGGTAAGGGCTAATTGCTGTCCTCACCATCTGGGCTCTGCAAATTCCAGACCTGGGTTTGGTACTGAGTGTTAACAATTGCTGCTGGACTGAGCCACTATCAGCCATCTAAGAAGCTCTGCTGCTTCCTAGTAATAAAACTGCAAGGCTCCTTTTAATCTGGAATTCCTGCCCTTGTTATTCCTCTGGAGGATTCAGGCAGGGCTAGAAGTTGGAACTGAAATCCTGCTCCTGGTATCTGAGTCACACTATGGTTTCTTCTAAATCATTTTGAATCTGAGTACACAGCCCAGGACATGTGTTTGGATGGAGGCACAAGCTTACTTCTCAATTTTCCCTGAATCTCTGACCCAGAATTGGGTTGTGGGCAATAAAACTGCTGCTTGGCCCCTGTTTCCACTAAGGTACCCTGGTATGGATTGAGGACCTTAGCTCACCCTGGTGCACAGCTTCAACCTGCATTAGAATGCTCTGCATAGTGCTCCTCACCAGACCCCATCCTTGGTGTCTGAGGACCTCTTTATCTTCCTTTGCTGAACTGAGCTGGAAAAAAGAGACTTACTGTGAGTTTTTCTTGGATTTTCCCATTAGGATCGTCTGGTACATTTTCTAGATCTGTTTAGAGGAGTTGGAATAAGGAGGGGGGAAGTCTGACATGCTGTTTCCTGCTACTCCACCGTCTTTCAGCTGTTCTATTCCCAATTGTAAACTGAATCATTTTCAGTTCACAAAGTAGCATAAATCACTTCGTTTTTACTTCCTTTGATTAGACACCAACTATATCATGATTTTTTTTATTGTAAATCTGACGCTTGGAGTTTAGACTTTTTTGCATAACTTATGTATTAAAGAGTTCACAAAAGTGTTTGCAGATCCCATACATGATTGTATGCCACCATGGGTGGCAGGAGTGGGGAGAAGGGAGGGGAGAAAATCTGAAACTCAAGTGATTCTGGAACTGAATCTTGTAAACTAAAAGTAAATAAACAAGTCAATAAATTTTTAAAAAAGAGTTCACAAACTATAAGTCCCAATAAGTTTTGTTATGTATTCATTCATTCTTCCAAATATTTATTTAGTACTTAATGTGTGTATGGCCTTGGTTGTGCTAAGCACTGAACAAAGATAAGCTAAGAAAATAGACTGTGTCCTAAAGAGCTTACAATCTACCAGAGACACAACTGTATGAGAAAAACTAATATGTGATGAGTACATATGAAAGGCTGCATCAAAATTCTATGACAAATTTAAAGTAGGGACAGATCACTTAAGTAGTTTTGTAAGATCCTTTGCCATATAAGTTGGGAGACATTCTCTGAAAGAGCCAATTTTTTTTGGAGCTTTTTAAAGTGGTCAGTCCTTGATTCCTTTTGGGTGGGCAAGGACCCCTTAAACATTGAACATAGTACTTTAAACACAGAAGACTTTCAGTATTAAAAATAGCTGTAATACATCCTAGTGGAGGTATGGTTTCTGCTGTAAGGAAACGCAGTTGGAGCAAGAGATGGTTTATGGAGTGAATATAAGGAATAAAGCCTCCATTATTGTCCTGAGTGGCAAGTGCCACATGACCTGCTATATTAGCTGCCCCCAGTCACGCTTCACATTGAGCCTTCATGATCTTTTTGCCACCCAGCCTGCATTGCACTGTATTCTCCTGACCTCTAGGTTGTATGACTCACCTCAAAACCTTACTGTGGGCAACTTAATCCTCTCAGGTCATGTTAATTTACTTCTCTTTGTTTCCACTCACCTTCTCCAAACCTCCCAAATCAAAACACCCTTCTGGTTATTATTTTCCTATATGATTTACTTCTTTTATTAAAATTCAAGATCCTTGAGGTCAGGGATTCTTTCACTTTTGTATTCACATCACCAGACTTGAGCACAGAGCTTCATGCATAGTAAGTGTATAGCAAATGCATTTGTTTTTTTTTAAATGTATTCATTCATTGTATGGTTGCCATTTATAGAGCATCCCTTTGTATACTTATCTCATTCAGTCTCCACAAAAGAGTACTTAGAAGAAACAAGTGAATATGAAGTTATGAGAATTCCTTCCACCAACGGAGAGGAAATCTATCTGTAATTGAGTAGATATGAATCGAATTGCCTGAAGTCAAGTGAGTTGTGATGACCACTGGCTCACGGTTCAGGCCAAAGGCAGGATTTAAAGGTGTTTCTGACTCTAAGTTGATCACACAGTTAATATTTATATATCATTTATAGTTAGCAAGGGTTTGATGTATATTGTCTTTTGTTTCTTATGTCAACCTTTGGAAGTTGGTGCTACTATTATATTTAGTTGTTTTTCAGTTTTGTTCAACTTTTTGTAACCCCAATTTGGTCTTTTCTTGGCAAAGATATTGGGGTGGTTTGCCATTTTCTTCTGCAGCTAATTTTAGAGATGGATGAGGAGACTGAGGCAAATAGGGGTTAAGTGATTTGTCTAGGGTCACATAGCAAAGAAGTATCTGAGGCTGGATTTGAACTTGGGTCTTCCTGATCCTAGACCTGGCACTTTACCCACTTCATTGCCTACAACCCTGGCACTACTATAACACCCAGCCTATAAATTTGGGAAGTGAGGCTCATAGAGGTTTTACCTTGTCTGGACTCAGAGAGCTGAGAAGTGCCAGAGGTGAATTCAAGCTAAGTCTTCCTAACTCTAAATGTGGTACTGTTGGCACTAAATTCTGCATGACCTCTATTAATAGTATGGTCCTCTATTAATAGTATGCTCCATATCCTCTGGACTTTTGGATTTAGCTCAACCCATTTTCACTACTGTGTTTTTTTTATTAAGTTAGGTTGCTATTAAAAGGAGAAGACATTTGTTTTCCACCTGTTTCCCCTTTCAAGGTTCTGCTTGTCTTGGCAAATCCACAGATACAGATTTGACTCGATGTGAAGTTTGCGTATCCGTTCATTCAGAAAAAAAAACCCATAGGTTTTTAACACATACTTATAAGTGAAATGCCTCTTTTACAGGCTCAGAACTTCAGTGTATTCACTGTGTGCTGTTCTCTCAGCAAGAGATGATGTTATCTTATTTTAAGCTGCCTTGCTTATTTTTGGCTGGAGAAGGAAATTTTATGTGTAAATAGACCATGTATTTTAGGTACAGATTATGTGGGCTTTATTATAAGTAAGGCCACCCTCTTCTTAGGAGAGAAGGGCTAATTAGCAATAACTACATATGGTATGACCTGAAAAATCCATTTTGCCACTTGACAGAGTATTAACTGGTGTTATTTCTGTTTCTCAACTAGACTTTCCAATGTCTCAATGTATTTTAGAGGTGACAGCAAGTTCTTAAAGGCTGTGGTGAGAGCTCAGCCTTTTTCATCCTTCCCACTCCTCCCCACCAATTTGGAAAGGCTTTTTCAACTGGCCCCCAAATGGACCTTCTATCTGTTGTCTAGGACCAGTCTTCCAAAGATCAGAGAGGTTCATTTCCAGAACACATGCCTCTGGGTGATGGCATCACGAAGACCTTCTACTAAGATGGAGAGGATGTACAATCTACTTCAGTGGAGGGAATGCCTAGGCCAATGAAGTCAATGATTCTTAATTGATTAAAGTTATTAAATCAGAAAGCATCAGTTAAAAGCTTACTATGTCCCAAATCCCAGGAAGACAAAACAAAACAAAAAGCCAAAAGGCATTAACCTTAAGGAATTTATAATCTAATGAAGGAGACAGGTAAATAAATATGTGCATACAAGATGCACACAGAGCAGAGACTGAAATAAAAATTATATAGCATGTTTGCTTATAAAATTCAGGAGAATATATGAAGTCTAAGGGCAAGAATAGTTCCACTTTTAAAAATTTGTATCTCGAGCATTTAGCTTCTAGTATGTAGTGGGAATATAAAAGCTTCCTACTTGATAAGAATGTTATCCTCTATTAAACACATGCACACACATACATACAGACAAACAGTTATCCATCATCTATTAAAGTTAATTTTGATGGATGGGCATAGTGAGGGACATTATAAAAATAATAATTTGTTCTTTTGCTCAAGAAGTTTCCAATATACCCAAGGAGCTAAGATGTAGAATGCTTTGCAATTTTACTGATAGAAGTGATTTGGTGATAGCTGAGTTCAGTCTCTTGTTTTTTTTTCATGAGAAATACTAAAGAAAAGAACACTGAAGCCCAATGAAATGGTGTAATAAGGAAAAATAAAGCAATAAAGATATTTTAATAAAACCAGCCATAATACAAGAGATTTCACAAGATAATATGATAACACTAAAGGTTCATTCAACATAAATAGGTGTATTGAGTATAAAGTGCTGTCCCAGGAATCAGCAGACTTTCCCTTTAAGACGGTGGCACTACACTGGCTATGTGGGTATAAGTAAATCAGGAAGTGATTAGCCAGTTTCGTTCAAAACAAGCCTCTTTGCTTCCTCAGTTTATAGAGCATGCGTTGTGTGTACCAGATATAGAGTCCTAGAATTTTAGGATTGAGAAGGTCATTAGAGATCATCTAATCCAACTCATTTTACAGAGAAGGAAACATCTGTTCAGAGAGAGATCTTGAAGAATGGCAGGCATGGATGTCTCCTTTCAGTCTTCTGTCAGGTTTCCAAACTCTAAAGCTAGTGATCTTTGGAGCTCACATATTGGACCCAACAGCTAGAATTTCAGGACAATTACACGGAGGTAAATATTTGGTTGAGAGGAGTATGATGCTGAATATTTTGAATATCCAAGTAACTGGCTACATATTCTACTCCCCTAAAAGGCTGATACTGGGGGAATTCATCATCAATACATGCTACCAGGGCACTGCAGAATCAGTAGTCTTCATTGTTCTTTGAAACTTTGGTTTATAAAAATAAGAGACTCAAAGAATTTTATTCAGCCATTTCTAAAGTAAAACCAAACAAATCTGTAGCTTAGATGTTAAGTTAGCTTCATGAGACAATTATCTTTCCCTCACAAAAAGGTGGTAGAAAAATCAAAATTTAGGTCAAATTAAATATTAATTGATTGAATTAATTTATCTTTTCTGGGTCATAATCAAATGTTCATGTAAATGAAATCATGAGATATGCTCAAATCACATCACTTTGATTTGAAAGTAAAACAGGATTAACTTAGTCATAAAGATGTTGAAAATAAGCAAATCCAATACTTTTCTTGTCTTTATTGTCAACCCTTGGGCTCCATGTAGATATTCTTCGTACTTGGGGATTATTTTTTAAAATCATATTTCCATATTAGTCATGTTGTGCAAGAAGAAACAGACCCAAATAAATAAATCAAGAAAAAAATAAATTAAAAAATACTTCAGTTTGCATTCTGATTACAACAATTCTTTCTCTGGATATGGATAGCATTTTTCACCTTTGAAATTGTCTTGGATCATTATTTTGCTGAGAAGATTTAAGTCATTCAGAGTTGATCATTACACAATATTGCTGTTACTGTGAACAATGTCCTCCTGGTTCTGCTCACTTCACTTTGCATCACTTTGTGTAAGTGTTATCATTTTTCCCCTGAAATATATCTGCTCATTATTTCTTATAGCTCAATAGTATTCCATTATATTTACATACCACAACTTGTTTAGCCATTCCCCAACTGATGGGCATCCTCTTCATTTCGAAATTTTTGCCACGGCAAAAAAGAGCTGCTATAAATATTTTTGTACAAGTAGGTTATTTCTCCCTTTTAACCTCTTTGGGGTACAGTAGTGGTATTGCTGGATTGAAGGGTATACACAGTTTGATTGCCCTGTTCCAAATTGCTCTCCAGATTAGTCCACAACTTCAACAGTGCATTAGTTCACTCTGATGCTCATTAACTGGACCACAATAGGTCCCTGCTCAAGCTCCACTTAATGGCTATATTTTGGGTTCTCTGGGCTTAGAATGAATGTCAATGGTAACTGTTTCTCTATGGAACAGCAACCCTGAGGGTCTTGCCCTCCCAGTTTGTTTTATTTTTTTCTAATTAAAGGAACCATCCTTTGACTCACTTCTTAAATAGTGAGTCAAATGTCTATTCACTGAATGGACATTACCTCACTCTAAGTGAGTACCTGAAAAGGTCTTAGCCTGAAAGGGACAGGTTCTTCTACTGCATCCTGGGTCATCTCCAGTCATCCTGATGAATATCTGGACACTGGATCCACATGGCTCTTGGAGAAAGTGAGGCTGGTGACCTGGCACAGCCCTTCCTCACTCAAATCAAAGTCAAATGCAAGTCATGTCATCATCTACCTGATGCCATGGTCCTCTTAAAATAAATGACAAGCACAATAACAACAGCAAATGTCTTGGGTGCTATTTTAATGAAAGAACAATGTGTTGAGCCCCATGATGAGAAAAGAGCTGAAAAAAGTGGAGCACAAGTACTTTGTTGTCTACCACAACCACCACCAATTAGGACAAGGGATCCTAATGGAGGATAAACTGTAACTCAGTTTTTTTCTCTTCTCTTCCTTTGAAATGATCTCTTTGACGTCTTTTTTTTGTGATACAGTGGAAAGAATCTGGAATTTATAGTCAGATGATTTGAGTTTGAATCTTTGTCCCACTATTTAATAATTGTATGACCTTGAGCAAGTTACTTCCCCGCCACGAGTCTCAATTTTATCTTCTATAAAATGTGTTTATTCTAATTCTAAATCTAAGATTCTATGGTCATAGTTCTCTTCCATCTACTGGATTTTAACTTAAACATAGTTGTTTCCTGAGGACTGTACCTTTCTTAGCACCCTCTGTAAGGCTGACTGTTCCCTCCTCTGAGTCAGAAAAAATGTTATAATGATGCTTTCAGAACTGGAATGGGGTATTGGAAGATATGTAGGATATCAATGCTGCCAGATAGTCATGGAGTAGGAAGCGAAGTGAAACATAGCTACGGCCTGTGTGAAATAATGGTGAAGTGGTTGGCAATCAGGACAAAGCCACCCTAAGGAAGACCTCCTTGTTTTCCAATGTAATTTCCAGACTTTCCTTGAACCACCATTATTCAGCAACCACCTATGAAGATTATTATTTTTGTCATCTAGAAATTCCTGGTTCATTCTTCCTCTCCCCACTCCTTCTACCAGTTTGGTACCTGGACTACAATAGCCTCCATCTCAACCCCTTCCTCTCTTTGAGAACTCTCACCTCCTAAGTCCTCAACTTTCTCACTTCCCAGGAGCTCTACCTCAAACCTATTTTAATCCCCCCCCAACAAAAGTACATGCCTTAGAGCAACAGGTCTCAACCTGTGGGTTATGTTCAATTTCAATACATCCTGCATATCAGATATTTACATTATGATTCATAACAGTAGCAAAATTACAGTTATGAAGTAGCAACAAAAATAATTTTATGGTTGAGGGTCACCACAACATGAGGAACTGTATTAAAGGGTCTCAGCATTAGAAAGGTTGAGAACCACTGGGTTAGAGGATAACCCCTTCATATAACTGATTTGACACTCCAGGTTCTGGAATTTCCACACACACCTTTGAGTGGAATTTAATCAGTAAGACATGCAACCCCATTTGCCAGGACCATGTGTGATCATCCGTGAGAAGCAGAGCACCCCAGCCCTCCAGAATTAAAAGACCTAGGATGCTGGAAAACAATTTGAATTGAGACAAAGCATCAACATTTAAGTCTTATCTTGCATTTTAGCTCCTTAAATATGAATTCAAAACTTTGGCTTTGGATGGTCCAGTAAGTGCCATCTCTTCTCATGCAACTTAACCCTTGTGAATTGGTACACTACAGTTATTCTGATTATGGAATGAGCTTGTTTTCAAATTACTGTATGTCTGTTCTCCTACTCCCCTGGATTTCCTTGACAGTCTCCACAGAATCCTTTCCACCAGCACCAGCAACCATTTCCTGGATTTTTTTTGAACCCTTTCATCTCCCAAACTTTCTCGCAGGGGGCATCTTTGTCCGGTTCTGCAACCATAATCATATCCGTTTTTCTGTTATTTCTGGGATGTGTCAGGTTAGATGGGTGGTGAAGCCAATAGACTGTAGTACTCAGGGTCATGAAGAGTTGGTTTTGAATCTTTCTTCAGAGCTTTCCTGATTGTACAACTTTCAGCAAATCACTCAGCCTCTCTGTCTCCTTAACCATAAAATGTGGATAATAAAAGCACCTGTTTTATTGGATTGAGGTGAAGATCAAATTAATATAATATATATATAATATATTTTATAATACATATAATATATATTATATATGATATAATATATATTATATATATATATTACTTCATACATGTAAAATATTATACAAACCTTAATGTACTATTAAGAAATACATAAATACTATACTAAATGGTGGCCACATCAGATGGACTCTGGTTGCCATTCAGTCTGTATCTGAACTGTATGAACAACCTGGCTAGGCCCAAACTTATCCAGAAACCATGGAGGAAAGAGGTAGGTTTGAGAGTGATAAGAATGGGGCTTTTGCAGCCTCCTGATCCTAGTGCACCAGAAGATATACAGTATTGTCTTTACATATAATTAGGAAAAATAAAAATACTATTAAAATAAGATATATAATAAATATGTGTAATGGGAATCTGAAGATCTTCCCTGTCCCTGGGTCCCTTGATAGGTTTAAGTAAATCTGAAAACCTTCCCTGATTTGAAAGTATACTCTGCCCCCAAATAGGCTGAATGTGGTCACATGGAGCTTGTGGTGGGAGACTTGTTTTTTGGGGAATGACCACTCCTTGTTACTTTGTGATTGGGCAGTGGGTGAAGAGGGTTGTGACATTCTCTGACCTAGGAGAAGGCTATATATACCCTGATGTGAGGTTTTGCTTTGGGTCTCGATTTGGGAAGAGTTGTATGATTTGGCCCAATGAGACTCTGGGCAGCCAGGCCCCCCACCCCATCCTTTGAAAACCCAGATGATGGTTCTTCCTTCTCTGGTAAGTAACTAGGTATGGATGCAATGGTCAGACAGCTGGAAGCCCTATCTGCTGAATTGTATTTTCTGTTGTAACTTCTGTTTGTATTCTCTGAAGTTCAGGGTGCTGACTTTTCCCCCTGAAATAGGTAAATGATATATGTTTGATTGATTAAAGTAAGATTGTTAACCCTTTTTGAGTTACTTTCCTTTAGAAAAGCAGACTGAAGAACCTGTGCTAGCAGCCATCCTGGGTATGCTGGGGTGCTTGCTGCTACAATATGGCACTTTACCTTGAAGAAGACCAGAAATTTGCATGGAGATACAGGCATCAGAAGGGTTACAGTTTGTGAGTTACAGCAAAATTGTGTAATCCTCTCCATTCTAGTGCTTCCTCAAGGAAGAAATTAGAAGAATCAAACTAAAAATTCATATTACACTCAAAAAGTTTCTTAACATATCAGTCACAGTGAAATAAATTAATGCTTTTGAAATGAGCAACATAACAGGACTGTATAACCAATGAGGAACTTTGAAGATGAATAGGGAAAAAATGTCATCAAGGAAATATAAGATAAGGAAAAAAAGGTGAGGCTGATAACATGGAAAGGATAAAGGTGTGGGATGACAGGCAGACAGTTCAAATGCTCCACTGATAGTATCAAGGGAAATTGAAAAAATTCCTCTAGCATATCAGACAGATATGCAGCAAACATTTGGAAGAACATGCCAGTACTCTCACTTGATGGTCAGAAATTGTTAGATTGGTATCTTTAGTATTGGAGGGAATATCCGAAGAAGAATTATCACAGGTCCATTGGAGTATTGCATATTTAGTTTTCCTCCTTGAAACCACCCTGTAGTGTTGATAAAGACAATAAGTGACTGTGTTACTTCAAGGATCTGTGATTTTGTTAGTTGAATTCTGTCTCCATTTATACTTGCAGACAGTCCTTAATCCTGGTCTTTGAAAATTTATTTGGCCCAGAATTCTACAGCCAATTTGTAACCAACTTGGCAATGATCCTCTCTGAAAACAGTTAGCCTGGCCATTGGATGACTATGTATGTATATTTTGAACTGGATCCATACCTAAAATTATTCCATCTGAATTGCATGTTAAGCCTTACTTACATCATGCTCACTTAGCTTTTAAAAAACCCAGGATCATGATGGGAAATATAATAAAATCTGGAGTGGAGTTAGGTATTATTCTAATTTTATACTTAGGTAAACTGTGTAGGAAAAAAAGAATATATGGGGTTTTGTTCCATAAAATTATGAACAAAATTATTTTTTTTTCTCATGTGGCAAAATCACAGCTTTTCATGACTACCTGGTAGAGGGCCACTGGGCACAAACTTTCCTCAGGGACAGAGGAATGCACTTCTCTTCCTACTATCTTCCATTCTAACGTTTTAGGGACTATGGAGAGAATAGAATTATGGGAAGAACGTGTGGGGGGGGGGAAAGAGGATAGGTAAAAACGCTATTCCTTATCCCTTCCTAGAGCAAAGGAACATGTGTGGCAGGCTTAGTTCAGCCACATGCTTATGTCTATTCACCCAGACCTGTTCAAGTGAAGTTAAATCACTGCCTTGGGCTCTAAATGCAATATAATTGCTTATTCATTAAGCCATGAACTCCCTCACTGGCTGACTGTTTCTGTGTGACCTATTGATAAAGCCTAAAGCCAGCTGGCCTAGACTTCTCAGTTGTTTTCCCCCAGGATCACATTCCCATGTGCTTAGCCACTGGAGAAGTTTTCATTCCTGTCAGTCACACTATGACATTGATATCACAAGCAGCAGGGGCCTGTAACAAGCAGGACTCTGGTGCATGCAAAGGTATCGCAGGGGAATAGGAGAGGGAGTTAGGCTCTTTTACCTACTGTGCTCTGGGTATCACAGCTACTTAATAGAACCTTCCTCCTCCTTTGTAAGCCTGGTTTGGTTTCATCAATTGAGTTCTCCCTGCAGACCTCCATGAAGAGGTCACATCAGATCTATTTGAGAAAACCAGGAAAATGCAGCCTGTTTCAGGAAGTGACACAGCTGTGTGTTTGCCAACTCTTACAAGAACATGTGTAGGAATCTTCTACTAATAAGACCTCAGAACTAATTCTGGTTCATGTAAAAATGTAATTAATTGGGAGGGAGGAAAGACTTCCAGTTATGGTCCAGGCATCACCAAAATGAGTTATGCTGTGGTGTGGTCCCAAACCTAAAGGACATAGACGAACCCCATCCTCACCATCCTCAACCATGTATAAAGGATGTACGTATGCTATCATTTGTTGCCTATGTAGGTTATGTGTGTCCACATGTGTCTATCTAGATGTGGCTTAAAGATAAGCATAGATATCTTCTAGAATCTCCTCTACCTTTCCTTCTGACCCTGATTCTGGTCAGAAGAGGAGGCAGGAGATTAGGGCTACTTTGATTCCACAGAGGAAGGGTACCAGATTCGAATTGTATCTATCAGTCTTTTTAAATATTGAGCCTCTAGGAGAGATCATTTCTTGATCATTGGATCTTTGTCTCAATGGGAAATTAGTGACTCAAGCTACGTATCCAAGCCTTGACCCCCTTCCCATCAAATACCAATTCTGCAAAGAACACACTTAGAAAATAGCATATAAAGCATTTACACAAACTGATAGCTAACAAAAATCAGAGAAGGTATATAGACAAAAAAATTCATACAAAGACTGAATGAGCTTTCTCATTAGGAGCAAGATATATTGACTCACACAAGAGAGATCTTACCCAAAGAGGAAATTTTCCCAAGTTCTTAATATAGTAATCTGAGGATAGGGATATTATTGAGAACTCAAATCTGCTACATTTTAGCTTCTTCCCAGAGTTTTTATTTCCAGAGTATGAAACCATGTGTCCTCTTTCTTGAATCAGTAAACCAGAAGACCAGAATTTCTCTTTTCCCACACTTTTACCAACTCCTCTCTATATGCAGACATAGGATATTGTATAATCAGTCTCCACCAATGAAGAAAGCCCCATACAAATAGGCTTCAAGGTTCAGGTTACACATGTTAAGGGTCAAATTTAATTTAATACTCTGCCAAATATTACTGGATCTAAACATGAGTAATAGATGCTCCATTGAAGCTACAAAAAAACTTCAGTTTTTTTCTTTCTCTAAATAAGCAAGCAAACCCCCAACAAAATGCTTCTTGTGATTCTTATGGTTTTTCAAGCCAATGTCCAATCTCTCTTTTTTCATTACCAAATTTTTAAGAAAAGTAGTATATGTTCACCCCCTCTACTTCCCCACAATCATAAAGCTTTGATTTTCATCACTCTATTGAAATTGTTCTCTTTAATATTATCAACGACCCACTTATATCCTGATGTTGCACAATTGCCCCTTTTAGATTTTATTCTCTGCAGCTTTTGGCATTATTGGTCATATCTCTCCATCCTCCCTTCTTAAAGTTCTATATTCTCTTGGATTTCATGACACTGTTCTTTCTTCATTTCCTTTCCACTTCTCTGATGGCCCTTTCTCTGTCTGCTTTTCAGAATTCTTTCCCTCTCCTCTCATGATCTCTGTGGTCTTGGCTTCATTTACTTTTTTCTTCTCACACTACATTTTCTATTTTAATTTCCTTATTAATTTCCATTGCTTTGTTACTAACTCTAGAGATGACTTCTAAATCTAGATAATTAGACCTGACATATTAAAAAAATTTTTTTTTCAGTTCAAAATTTTCTCTTTCCCTCAAGCCCCTTTCCCACCCATCAAGAAGACAAGTAATATGATACCCATCATATATGTGAAATCATGCAAAACTTAAGATTTGACCTCTCTTGGAATCTTGTCCAACAAACCAGCTACCTGGTAAGCTTCTCCACCTAGATGTCCTAACAGCATCCCAAACTCAAGATCTTATCTTCTTTCCCATAAACTCTTAATTTTCCTATTTCTTCAAAAGAAAGTACCATCTCCCAGTCATCAATTGAAATTAATATTTCAATTGAGTTATCTCAGACTCTTGATCCCACAAATCTAGTCAGCACAATAAATCTTTTAAGATAACAATTTTAACTTTATTGTGAAACATAACACAATTGTCTTTATTTTATGAAAATGAATTTCATTTTTGAAAGAGATTTTATTAACGTGAAATGTGCCCAAACAGAGGTCTACTCTATAACGAGGTTTTTGTACATTGTATATTTTACACTTGTTTTAAAAAACAGAGATTTTCAGTCTTTTCCTTTCTTGGAATTAGTATTACCCATAGGTAATGATAGCAAGCTGTTCAATATATTCTCATTTATGGGTACTAGCAATTGATTGGTGTTGAAAACAGTTTTCAAAAAATGAACTTATGACTATTTGTGGACTGTTGAATGTTTGTGGGTAGTTAAAGGAGTAAAGTGAGTCTACATGGCTTACCTAGAATATCTAAAGAATAAGGCTGCAAATAGCCAGGAAGATGGGTGGAGTGATTTACTCTTTGATAGTCAATGGTTCCAGGAAACCCATGGAAATGAAATGGGAGTGTTCATGTGGACTTACAATCCTAATTCAAATTTAGAGAGTCATTTTGACTGTTACGAATTGGTACTTCAAATAACAATATTTCTGAGGAAAACACTTATGAATAATAGTAGTGTTATTTGCTTTTTTTTCATGGTAGGAGATAATGAAATAATTTAGGAATAGCGCATTTGATAATTAAGAACATGAAGAGAGAGTTCCTGGACCTGAAGAAGAAGAGGTGACCCACCTACAATCTTCCCATGCATTAATTAAGCAAGAAACCAATAAGTACCTCTTCTCTACTCATTTAAAATCTTTATTAACTAATCACTATACCTCACTTGGGTCCATGAAATTTTGTAACAAATTTTAATCAAATTTTTAATAGAGAGGTTCTCCCCCCCCATTTTATTTTCTTCCTTCCACACTGTAAGAATAGTACTGCCTCTTAGATCATCAGACTTTATCTCAAGTAGCGTTTTCTGCATAAGCATTTTGTTTTTACATTCACCATTTGGCAGTGTAACTATTCTCTTTATATTCTATTACATAAATATGTATTTACTTATACATTATATGATGTATTTGTATATGTACATATAAAGAGTATCCCACAAGTTATAGTTCATTTTAAAGCTTTAATAGCTTAAAACATAAAAAAAGACTTTATTTTAAGTTACTGCACTAAGACTTGTGGCACACTTATTGATCACCCCATACATTTACCCCTCCCCATCCTAGGAGTTCTTTGAAGGCAGTTGTTTTGTTTTTGATTTTATATTCTCAGTGCTTAATATATAGTATAATAAATAAATGATAAATGCTTACTAAACTGAATCTACAGATGAGGAAACTGAGTCTCAAAGAGGTAAAGTGACTTGAGCAAAGTCATACTGATAGAAAGATAGGATTTGACCCCGTGTTCTTTGATTCTAAATCTAACACTTCTATAGCGCATTTCTTCCTTTATATGATAAATAAAAGGAAACTATGAAGCAAATATATTTACTTGTTTCTCAATATTCATGCTAAGGGTTGGGGGAAGGAATCTTAACTGATGGTGATGATGGCGTGACTATAATAAGGGAGTGTTCGATACATCAAGAAAGTTGAAGATGAAAGAAGTGGGGAATGAAATAAAATATTTTCCATTCTAAGTTGTTGGTTATCTGTGCCAAGATTCACATACACACACACACACACTGCACACACTACACACACACCCAGAAACACACATATGTGCACCAAGTTTACAGGTGGGAAAATGGGTCTCTGTTGCCATTGGGAACAAATTTACCACTACAGTATGAAGATGAGAATTGAATTTGGTGTAATAAACTTTTCTAAGATGTTATTCACAGACATCACTGATAAAAAATATTCAGAATTTTTAGACACCTAAGACCCAACTTCACTTGTGAAATAACTCACAGAACCCTAGGGGTCTGTCAAACAGTTTGGAAAGGTCTGGTTTAGCTTTTGTTTACGGAAGACACCCTCCTCACCTAGCAACATCACCTTGTAATAGATTAGTTAAGTCCAGATAACAGCTGCTCAGTAAGGAAAAGAGGCAAGGTATTTGTAAAATAAAATAAAAGTGTTACAATGAATTTCACAGACTGAAATGAGACATTTAGCCCACATGAGTAAAAGAAAGCCAAAAGCGATGAAGTGACTTTCCCAATATTATACATTTAGTAAACAGCAGGGAAAGAATTTGAATTCAGGTCTTCTGACTCCAAGGCTATACTATTTTAAGTATACCATGTTACCTATAAATGGCACCTTTTGTTGATATGTTTTCAAGATATTTTCTCATGTATTTCTCTGGGGAATTCCAATAGCTGGGGTTATTTTTATGTTCTTATGTAATGTACTGAAGTAATCAACAAGAAGAGACTTAAATCCATACCATTTTAGCTACAGTTGTTTAAATTGAATTTTGATTTCAAAATTAATCTGATGAAATTGAACTCAATAAACATGTATTATAGATTCTAGGGTCCCAATTCTACTCTAAATATTTTAAAATGTGGGATAGCAGGCATTCAGATTATTAAAAAGTTACAGAACTATTGTTGCCTGTAGTTTTCCTTGGCAGGGGATGCATTCTTAATATCAAATACATGAATATTGTTACAAAGTTCTTTTCCCAGCTTCATCTATATCATTTTATCGCCAGGTTCCCTTTTTTGGAAGAACTACAGAAATAATAAGGCAATGAAAACCCTTCATAGTTGTATTACATGCAGGAAATTCTTATGTATTGCAAAGAATGGGGAAAAAATTGTCAAACATTCCTAAAGAAAGCCCTCAGGACTTTATGTAAATCAAACCTACAAACTTAGAACAGCAAAATCTTATAATCAAAAAACAAGTGATAAATCTCTATAGATTTGATCAGATCCACAACTTCTGATTTTTTTCCTCAGTAGCAAAATTTGTGTGTGTGTGTGTGTGTTTGTTTAATATTAAATACTTAACTAATGAAGTATGAAGAATTTTATCTAATCTCTTTTTGGGCAGCTAGGTAGCACAGTTAATAGAGTCCTGGACCTGGAGTCAGAAAGATTTGTGTTCAAATCCCACCTCAGACACTTTATAGCTATGTCATTCTGGGCAAATCTTTTAACCTCTGCCTGCCTCAATTTTCTCAACTGTAATAATAATGTCTCCCTCCCAGGGTGGTTAGGATCAAATGAAATAACATTTGTGAAGTGTTTAGAACAGTAAAAGCTTCAGCCCTCCCTCATTTAAATCCAATTCATTTGCAAATAATGGCATCATCTTCCTGATGTCAAGGTCCTCTTCAAGAACAAAGGAAAAACGACACAAAAAAGCGCAATAATTTTTGCTCCTTCTACCTCTCACCCCCCTCACTTTCTCAAACTAGAAAGGATGATACAGGAATTGCCTGCCGTAAGTCATGCCTCAGTGATGAGGTTTTTGATGCTGGATCCCACAAGTGGGTCCCATTGAACTTAACATGGTTTATAAGATCCCATAAAAATAAAAATAGTATCCCATAGATACTACATTAAGCTATATCTAGGCCCTTTCTCCCCCAATGAATGATCCTTCTCTTACAGTGACACTATAGGATTGTGATGAGATGGATCCAACTTGACAAGCACTATCCATTCTTGTGAATTCATGTGGGAAGAGATGCTACCACCAGAAAGAACCCAAAAAGCACTGTCAGATTTTATGAAGTTCTGCGAAAGAAATTGAAAACCTTCCGCCAAAGGTTATCATTTCATCACTGATGTCAACTGAAAGCAAGAGTTTTAAAAGTGAAATGAGCAAATGAAAGAGCTGATTAAGGAGATAGTGTGGGAGAATGGAATTTAGTTTAGTGACATGGTTTTAAGAAAAAGTAAAACAAACTCTTGGATAGAGATAAACCACATTTAATTAGGGGTAGGGAGACTATATCTATTTGGACATATGCATATCTTAGTAAGAGGACTTTAAGATAAAATGGAGTAGGGTAGAGGGAAGGAAACTTTCAGTCTTTTATCCTGGTCATTTCCTGAGTCAAATCCACTCACATCTCTTTGGCTTTTTCCATATTCTCCACTGGAATCTTATTTTTTACAATGCCCACCTTTGAACTTTCTCTGAAACTTTATGAGTAGATCTATCCAAGACGATGTTGATGCTATTTGTTTAGGGGGTAAATATCATTTTCTGATGTCTATATATAAAGGTATATGATATGAGTAATAAAAGTATAATAAAGACATCCAAATGAAAGATGATTACAATTCTAGTGAAATTACTGAGTCCTGGGGCAGCTAAGTGTTGCAGTGAATAGAGCACAGCCCCTGGAGTCAGGAGGCAAATTCAGCCTCAGACATTTAATGCTCACTAACTGTAGGACCTTGGGCAAGTCACTTAACCACAATTGTCCTGCCTTTGCCCTTCCAAAAATTAAAAAAAAAGAAATTACTGAGACTTGGTGTGTTGTGACCCATTATTGGTGTGAAGGTTCAGAAGACTTAATTTCATGGACTAATGGAACTTGCTTTTGACAGAATGCTTGTTGTATAATTGAATATTATCATACTTCACTTTGCTTTTTATTTGCAGATTTTTTTTTCTGCCTTTGTACGACTTAGGTGTTTCCCTACTCAACCCTAATTAGTGTGCCCAGAATGCAGTCAGTTTAGTCTCAGTCCCTGCCATCTGTGCTCCATTACTCACCCACCCAACCCTAGCAGGAGAAACATAGAAGTAGTTAGAATAACTGATGCATCTATTCAATACTGCCTTTAATACCAGGAGAATTGTATTATCTCATATAATAATCATTATCTAGCCTATTTGTGGTCTGTCTATTCAAAGCTGTCTGGATTTACTTAACCTGTATTGATGCATTTGTAAAAGGCTTCAGCTCTCATTGTTCTCCTGAATATAAAACCATCCCTGCAACCTCACTCTGCCCCCCAAACATGAATACTGCAGAATAAGCTTATAGTTCTGAGCAGGGTGACATGCCTAGAACTGTTTTACCTCTCAAAATTACAACCAGCTTTGGGGATGAGAAGATCATGGCACAGACATCTGCAATATTCTTTGTCCACTGGGTTGATTTACATATTGCCAATAAATTCCATACTTAAAGCCAATTAAGTGTGGGCCTTTGTGTCTTTCCCTTGCAATTCTGGGCCAGAATGGCAGAGCCAGATTATCCTATTGTGACTTGCCAAGTCTTAATGAAACATGTTTCATTTTGTTGCAATATTTGATTAGCATTGGTCTATTCCTTAGGCCTATGGACTGATTGGTCTAGAATTTATGACATTTTGTTGGCTTGTGTTATTTAGTCAGCTAAGCCAATCCTAATTTGGCCTGATAAACTCCTACCTGGGGAATGCTCTGAAGAAATATGTACTGATATGTGTCACAGAATTTGGAAATCCTGGATAATGTTAAATGTATATTGAAGATCTTGTGTCATTCACCTACTGAGTAGGTTTACTGGTGAGTGTGGTGATATCTGCCCTGACTCAATCCTGATAATTATGGAATATTGACCAGGACCAACATTATCACCACCACTACCACCAAAAAGCAGAAACCATCAAAAAATAGAATATGACATTGCAACAGATTATATAGAGGGTGTGGCAGAGCAATGTACTTTATCAATAAGATATATTACTTAGTGAAAATCCACAAATCTGAGAAGGAAATAAGAGGTAGAGCTTTTGAATAAAATTAAGATAGAACAAACAGAAGTCATATTATGATACTAATAAATTAAAGACCCTAACCCGAAGGAGGAAATAAAAGATGAATTAAGGAAAGAATAACATACTTAGTATGGATATATGATGGAGTGGTGATGAAACATTTAACTATTTGTAGTTGATTATGAAGTTTTGTCTCTGTCTTTGTCCCAGTCTCTTTTTCTCTATTCTGAAACATAATAGACCCTTCACTTAACGAAAATTTCATTCTTTAGAAGAATTGTTCAAGTGCCTGCTATATTCAAAGATGGGACAATAGTCATTCAAAAAAGACGATGAGAAAAACTAGCCACCTTCAATGAATGTGAGTTATCAAGGTTAGGTAAACCACATCTCAAGGTACAGAAATAAACTCTTTAAAATTTAATCTTTGAAAAATTGTGGATAATGGAAAAGGTACCACAACATCATAGAAGGGAAAATGATTTATTTTTTCAAAAATGTGAAAACAGGTTTTTCAAAATATTGGTTGGTCATCTTAACCATTATGATTCTCAAAATCCTAGAATGCCTTATTCAAGGGATGGTTTATGGAAATTTCAAAAGAGAAACAATCATCAAAGATTTAGAGCTGGAAAGGACCTTAAGTGACATTTAATCAAATTTATTACCCTTTCAATTGTACCATAGTATCTCAGTCTCAAAGAGCCAGTATAAATTTAACTAGAATGAGTCATATTACTAACCTCATTTAATTTTTGCTCAGGATTACTAGGGTGAAACTGGATCCAAGAAAAATCAAAGTCATAGTATGCCTAGACATCATTATAGGCTTTGAAAAACTCTCTCATGCTGCCCCTTAGAATCTGAGAGAGGATTCTAAGCTACATGATACTATAGTTAGGTAGATTTTAAAATGTTCCAAAATGAAGAGTTTGAAATATCAGGTCAAAAAACACATTATTTATGTATTGACATAATTGTTAGCCTCCAAGAGGATTTCTAGTAGAGTGTCCCACGGTGACTGAACATTTTAATCAAATGTTTACATAATAACATAACATCTTTAACATATTTGCATATAATAAAAAGCAGGGATAGGATAGATAAAATTTTTGGTGACACAAAATCTATCCCCAAAGACCTCAATAGAGCAGAATGATAAGAACATTTAATAAGATGAAATGTTAAACTTTACAACAGAGTTCATAAAAGTTACTGGGAAAAGCCCAGAATTGTAAGGGCACAGTTAAGTGACAAATAGTTGATGATTTTAATGGACTTCAAGTTCAATGTAAATCAGCTGTGGGACATGACAGCCAATAGGGTCCCATATTAAGTTGTATTATTGTAAATGACATTCAGAAAATGTGATCTTCTCTGGTCATGATATATCTTTATTATTATATTCAATTATGGTTTCTACATTTTAGGAAGAACATGAAATGGACAAACTAACAGGAATCTAGAGGAGGGTGACCAGGACAACTCAAGCAAGGATTGATGTCATTTGAAAAAAAACCCCACAGGATCAGAGAATTCGAGTTTTGGAAAGACTTTGGAGGTCATCTAGTTCAGCTCTCTCATTTTATATTAGGAAATAGGAAATAATTTGGATGAGAAAACTCAGAACCACAGAGGTGAGGTGACTTGCCTATGAAATGGTCATATAATAATAAATGTCAAAGCCAGGAATTGAATCCATATCCACTCAATTCAAATCCATTCTTGTTTCAAATGAATCATGCTGAAAATAATTGGGGATTTCAGCCTGGGGAAGAGGAGATTCAGAAGGACTATGAAAACTGTCTTCAAGAACTTCAAGGACTTCTATGCTAAAGAAGGTTTGTATTTATTTTTCTTGCCCTGAGAGGACACAACAGTTGACCTAGGAGCAAGACTGGAAATTACAGAGACTCAGATAATCTTAAATCTTAAATTAATTATTGACAATTACTTGCCTGATGTACTATACTGTAGTTTGGATTAAATGACCCCCCAAATCTCTTCCAAGTCATAGATTTTGCATTAAGGAAAATAGAATAAAATGAGAAAACAGATGTGAAAGTGCTATAGGAATGCAAGATATTTGTTTTTGTTGTTGAGGGGGAGGGCATGATTGCCCTTCCAACTGCTAGGAAATGGGCTTAAATAATTCCAAACAACATTTTCACAGAAGGGTCCCTGTATCATTTTGAATCCTGAAACATTTTGCTGCCACCACCCAAGGAAAGTTAAAGAGAAATGTTACGCTCTAAAGAAGATCCCTATTGATTTTTTTTTATTTCTCCCCTTTGAGATGTTTTTAATATCACAGGATGATCAATTATCCAGAAAGAACAGAAATTACTTTATTCTTATGGGATGTGGTGATCTAAAGGTAAGTGATCTATCTTGTCTTTCTGCCTGTCTGTCTAGCTATCTATAGATTACCTATTATCTATTTGTTGAATATCTACTTAGAGATTTTAC
>CM053594.1:214657605-214693713 GCA_028646575.1 Pseudocheirus occidentalis
AAGAGCTGAGGCAACTAGGGTTAAGTGACTTGCCTAGGATCACACTGCTACCTGATTTTGAGCTCAGATCTTGACTCCCAGGTAGGTGCTCTAAATACTATGGCCCCTACCTGTCCTATCACTTATTGAGTATCATACAATTGATTTATGAAATTGTCCTTCTCTACTTCCTATTATCTCCATGAACATATTCTTTTAGCACAGGGAATTTCAATACCTTTTCAATGGGGGAAGAATTTTAGGTTTCTTTAATTCTTTAAATTGGTGTTGAATGTTATGGGTAGAGAGTGTTGTAACAGTGAAACATGTTGTGTGGAATTTCTGAAAGGTTCCTAAAGAACTTGAATGGTGAAGTGAGAGTGCCAGTAACCTCGAACCATTGTGCCCCTCTTGCTGAAATGCTCAAAGGTCACAGGAAATGGAGTATAGTGACAGACACTGCCTTCAGGATTATCCCCAGGTTGAACCTCTCATCTCTACTCTGGTGATTCTGGCCAAATAACATTTACCTTCTTTTTCTGCCTATGCAGTTCTACAACCTATATTAAAATGCTTTTGTATGTGCTCTGAACTCCTAGCTGTTGTTACATTTCTTCTATCTCTGCCAGAGTCACCATCTGGGGACTCCATGGCTGGCTTACTCTATAGACCACCCACAAAAAAAAATTCTTAGTGTTAACATTAGCATATTTAAAAATCAACACTTAAACCATGATTACATCCACACCATCCAGATGTAGTCATTTTCAAATTCATTTGTGAAAAAAATGTTTTACAAGGAAACATTCAATTATCATTAGATTACCTTATTATCACCTTGTGAATTTTATCATGTATTAATTTTAACCCTCTTCACATTAGTACCTTGGTAAATCTGTGACATAATTAGGACCCATTCCTTCTTCACCTGTGCAGAACACACTCATTCTTTGTCATAAGTGATTATTGTCTATGCCTTTTCATGATGCCTTTACACTCCACGTGCTAGATGGAGTTTGTGGATATCAGGAAAACAGAGGTGCAGTCTATCAATGGACATTCACCCTTCCTTTGGCCAACCTCCTTTTTTATATTCACTCCTATCCATGATGTTGTTTTTCTTTTTAAATATATTTTTGATACATTTTGTTTTTATATTATCTCTACTTCCTACTGTATACCTTCATCCTTTCTTCTTTCAGGCAGCTAATATTTATAATGAAGAAGAAAAAAAGATTTCTGCAAAATTTACCAACATATAAGAAAAGTTTGCCATTATTTGTGTCATTCTAGAGCCATAGTCCCTTACACCTGCAAAGAAAAAGGGAGGAAATGAATGATCATATCTGTTCTGTCAGGTCAAGTTTAGACCTTACAATTTCACTGTTACTACATTTTAATTATTTTGTTTTTGTTGTAGTCGTGGTATATCATTATTTTCTTGTTATGCTTATTTCACTTTGCTTCACTTCATGTAAGTCTTTCCATGCTTCTTTGTATTCAGCCCCACCAGAAAAAAACACATCATGAGCTCTCCATCTCCAATCAGAGACATACATCTGCAATCCCATGGGATTCATCTTTCTTCAATGAAACTAATCTTTCTTATGAAGCAAACTAATCTTTCAATGAAGCAAATCTTTCTGGTTGTCACTTCCTTTCATAAGTAAGGTGTTCAATTAAAGTCTCTACAGAATGAAGGAATCTCAATTTGGGCTCTAGGCATAAGCTCATGGGTCAGTTTCTACATTTCTAGAGAGGCTAATGGAAGAGAAGTTCTGAGTGAACAGTTTAAGGATTGACTTTCAGGTACTTTGTGGGAGAGGATTCTGGGAAGACAGTGGAGTAGGGAAGAAAACTTTCAGCCATCCAAATTTCCTCCCCATCCCCATCCCCTACAAAAAGACAGAGCATCACATCAGAAGGAACATAAGGCAAATGAAATAAATAAAAAGGGGGTGGGTGTTAAAGTTGTTGTCCTTCTAAGACAACTTGAAAAGGTCCCAGGAAAGCCTCCCAGCTTAAGTGAAAACACCTCCAGACCAACTCTATAGGATGTACAAACAATGAACTCTAGACAGAGGCAGCCTTAGCCTTAGCAACTTTCATCTGGCAGATAGTGTGGGGTTAGAAACTTTCATCTGGCAGATAGTGTGGGGGTTTGACAGCTGAGCAGAAGATTGAAAGGCCTTCCATTGTTGAGGAATGCCAAGCACAGCTGTGCTGACCAGATGTGTCTCAGGATGAAGCTATGCAGTGTTGGAGTGAAGTGGGAGGGAAGAAGGAGCTGGCAAGCACTTGTTGAGTGCAGTAGCAGAGGGGCAGGAACTTTGCTGGCTGTGGGTACTTGTAGGAAAGCAGAGTCCCTGGTTTCATTTCCAGAGCAGAAAGGTCATGTGCAGTTTGCAGCCATGTGACGGACTGCAGGGAGCAAGGTCATTTGAGGGACAACATGACTGAGGGTCCTAGCCACGGCTTAGGAATGGAGAAGAGAACTCAAGTTTGAGCCCAGGGACAGACCTCAGAAAATAATATTAAGAAGGACTTGAAACTTAGAGCATCATTCCCCCCACCTCATCACTAGAACTTGATCACACCAGTAAGTGCTAAAAGCATATTGAATAAAATTGAATAAGCAAAGAAGAAAGAACTCAACTGTAGATAGCTACCGTAGGGAGAGAGATAATTTCCAGAAGCATATTCCAGAAGCAAAGGAGCTAGGACTACAACCAAGAATTACTTACCCAGAAAATTCAGCAAATACATTAAGAGGGGAAGATGGTCATTCAATGAAATAGTGGATTTCAAGCTTTCAAAAGGAGAACAGAAATAAACCGTAAATTATCTCCAATATCAAGAATTAAGTGAAGTATAAATAGGCAAAAAAATGGAAAAGAAAACATAAAGAATTCAATAGAACTAAACTTTATATCCCTACATGAGATAATACTTATAATTCTTAAATTCTTAAAAATCATATCACTAATAGTACAGTTAGAAAGAATATACATAAAGAGAGGATGTGGATATAAGGTGAAATTGAGGGAATGATATAAAAATTAATTGAGGGATGAGAAGGAGATGGGTGGTGACTGACACCACTCAAAGCTGTAGGGATGTGGCAGCTTACCTGGTGCTGAGCTGGATTTCTAGTGATGGTGTCTGGCGTGTGCTGAGGCCATTGGGGGTGTTTCTGCATTTCTCTGGAGCTAGCAGTGATACTCATGGAGATCTGGCTGCTGGAAGTTACTTGTTTGCCAGGGACTTTCCTGAAGCACATGGTGGTTCTCAGAGTTGGAGTCTTCCTTGTCTCCTGGCTATGCTGTGGCACGTGGTGGGTCCTGGCATTGGTGTTTGACTGCTCCACAAGACTGGGCTTCAGGATCTCTCACTGGTTTGCTGAGAGGAGACTTGCTGGGATGCTTTCTGTACTGGTTTGTGCTCGCCCTTTACCCAAGTGAGACAGACCTTTCCTATTGATTTTTCATGTTTCTTGGACTCTAAGATTATTTGACCCCTGTCTTTTTGCTGGTTCTGCTGTTTCAGAATTTGTTTTGGGGTGCTATTTTATGTTGTTTGGAGGTGAATTTGGGAGAGTTATAGTGATTTACAGCTTACTTGGCCATCTTGGCTCAAAGTTTTTCAATGAGAAATGTCAAATTTTATCAAGCACAAAACAAGTTCCAGGAAGAGCTTTTAAAAGACATTAAAATCAAATAAGAGATACCAAGAAATTTTTTAAAAAGAGAAATCCAAGAAAATAATGAAAAGAAAGTCAACCAACTTGAAAGAGAAAAACTTAAGGTAGAAAATAATTCCTTGAAAACTATAATTGGACAAGGGGAAGCTAATGATATTCTAAGACACCAAGAGATAATAGAACAAAATCAAAAGAATGAAAAAATAAAAGAGAATATGAAACATCTCATCAGCAAAGCAAGTAATCTAGAGAACAGATAGAGGTGAAATAATACGAGTAGTATATTAACGCAAAATTACAATTTTAAAAAGTATATTGATATATTATTATAAGAAAATATCAAGCAACATTGCCTTGAAGTTCTAGAACAAGAAGGCAAAGCAAAAACGGGGAAAAATCCTCAAATCACCATCTGAAAGAGATCCCAACAAGAAAACTTACAGGAATATCATGGCCAAGTTTCAAAGCTCCCAGGTTAAGGAGAAAATATTGGAAGCAACAAGAAAAAAAAAGCATTTTAAATATAATGGAGCTATAATAAGGATTGCAGAAGACCTAGCATTTACTACATAGAAGGACCACAGGGCTTAGAATACTATATTTTGTAGAGTAAAAGAGCTGGAGTTACGACCAAGTGTAGTTCACCCAACAAGTTAATTATAATCCTATATGGGGGATGGGAGAGCAGAAGCATATTCAATGAACTAAAAAACTTTGTGACAAAAACAACAAAACATAAGGAAAATTTTGACATGTAACACCCAGGAGAAACATAGGGGACTTAATAAGGTCAAATTGTTTACTTCTTATGTGTGAAAATATTATCAATACTCTTATGATGATCACCATTTTTGGGGTAGTTTGAAAGAAAGGCTTGGAGTGAGCTGAGTATGATGGGGCGATTCTAAAAAAATAAAACTATAGGGAGAGCTAAAAGGAGTGATTATCTCATACAAATGAAGCATAAAAGGAAAAAGTGATGCAGAATAAGCTTGTGGAAGTAGGGCAGGTAGTACTGGAACTTTACTCTCATAGGGAATGGATTAAAGAGTGAGCAACATATATATCTACAAATGTATAAAGGTTTTCTAAATTCAGAAAGAAATAATAAGAAAAGGGCATAGGGTGGGGTGGGAAGGATGAAAAAGGGGCTCTTGGAGGAGTGGTAGTTTAAGGAATAGGAGGGTGAGGAGTGATGAGAGATAGGGTACATAGGGTGAGAAGGATAGTGAGGAAAAATAGGAAGGAGAAAAATACACAAATAATTATAGCTTAGAATTTAAATGGGATGAATTTACCCATAAAATGAAAACAGATAGCAGATTAAAAATTCAATTTGAACAATGTTTTGCATTCAGAAAACACTAGCTAGACACATACAAATGTAAAATGAAGGACAAAAGTAGCATTTATTATGTAAAAAAAACCCAGGGGTATTTATAATTATCTCAGACAAAATTAAAGTTAAAATAGATTTAATCAAAAGAGAAAAATAGGAAACTACATTGTGTCAGTAATATTATTCAAATATTTTAGACCACTTAAAATAAGCAGACAATATAAAATACCTGACACAGACACAGGAATTATATGAGCATAAACATAAAACACTTTTTTATACAAATGAAGCCAGATCTAAATACCAGAAGTAATATCTAATACTCATGGGTAGGTAAAGTCAAAATAATAATAATAACAACAAAGCAATTTTACCTAACTAATCTCTTTATTCAATGCCATCTTAAATAATTGACTAAAAATTATCTTATTGGTTTGGAAAAAAATTAATGAAAACGTTTACTGGAAGAACAAAAGGTCAGGAACTTGAAAGAAACCGGGAAAAAAGATACAAAGGAAGCAGTTATAATAGTATCAGACCTTAACCTACTTCATATTTTGAGAGCATTGTTAAAATACAAAACAGATAATTTTGATTATTTTAATTAAAATTTTCTTGTGTAAATAAAATCTATGTAGCCAAGAATAGAAGGAATGCAGAAAATTTTGGGAAAAATATTCATAGACAGTCTATTAGATAGGATGTGATTGGGTTGGAACATTGCTGTAAAGCCAAGCACAAGCAGCTTTCCAGAAGAATGCTGCTATGTGCAGCTTTTCAAGGTTCTCATTACACAGTATAGTGAACTCCCTATTTATTCAGTAACAAATTCAGGCAAAACACAAATAAAAATAGAGCATTTACAATGTTATGGCTTAACTTATCACTAAAATGGCCACATACTTTTCACCAAAGTGGCCACATACTTTTAAGCAAAAGATAACATTCATTTTGTAAGTCCTTCATTTAATAAATCCTTATTTCAATCACAAAGTACAAAGGTTAAAGTTCTCTTTTAAACAAGGTGTGTTCATTTAGTCAATCGCAAAGTACAAAGGCCATCCGCCCCTAAGTCACAATTAAGTTACAATATCATCAGTACCCTTTTAAGGGGTAGTGGAAAGTACAAAGGCCATCTACCCCTAGGTCACAAGTAAGTTATAATCTCATCTGTCTGTATTAAATACCAAAGGTGAGGTTTTTTCATGTTGACAGGGAAGGATGGCGGGAGGTGAAAAATTAAGCAAAAAGTGCACAGCAGAGAACAAAAGAAAACTTACAAGGAAGCAAAAAAAGGTGGGTAGCTTAGAAAGCAATGTGTAATATTTATAATATAGATTTTCTTGAAATGGAAATTTATTGTTTTGTATTGAATCCTCTCGTTCTGCTGTGTACATAGCATTTTTTCTTTTCTTGTTTTGTATTTAAATTTAAAATAAAATTTAAAAATACAAAAAATAAATATTTTGCCTTTTTGGGATTCTCCCTTTTGTAGTACTGTGGGTTCAGATCTAAGTACTATACTTCTAAATCTGCTACTCCTCTTTTGATGATTTTTTAAGATTTAATGGATTCTAGAAAAAGTGTCTACAATGTTTACACATTAACAATCACATAGAAGAAGCAAATAATTGGGTAACAATGAAGAGCTCCAATTGATGAAATGGCCAAACCTAGTTCCAGAGGACCATCAGGAAACCTTCTATCCATCTTCTACTGGACGGGTGATGCACTTAAGACATTGAATAAGACATACATTTTGGGACATGGCCAATGTGGGAATTTGTTATGATTGACTCTATATATTTGATACATTTTTTTCTTTTTCTTTTTTTTGTTTTTAGCATTTGTTTTTTTCTTGTCTTTTCTCCCAATAGGAAGGCAAGAAATCAATGTTTATTAATGAAAAAGACACACTAAGTTAAGAAAAAGCCACACATAGTCATTTACAATTTTTCATGCATCAAGAAATGTAAAGTATCTATAATCATTTTTGATGATCTATAAATTTTGTTGAGTAATAATATCTTCTTTTACCAAAAACAAAACAGAATAAAAAAGTATCTTCTCTCCCATCTTGTTAGTGCTATGGCCTACTCTTAGTACCCTGTGTTTTTTTTAATACCACTTTCTCCACATAAGTCATCTATAATACATATTCCCAGTAATCTTTGGATGACTTTTTTTTAATTAAACATTTTTTTCACTCAACAGAAATCTGCGCTCTTTCCCAGTTATCTTACCTCTCCCCCCAAGTGAGAATGAAAGAAATACAAAACTCTTACTTCATGTAGGATATATGTGTGTTTGTATACTCAAGCATATATATAATGTGTATCTCAATATATGTCTATATATGCTGACTATATATTATCTGTATAGATAGTGACACAATGTATGTCTATCTACATAAACATACATGCACATATGTATTCATATATGTTTATTTTAGACATGGCTAATAAGAAACATACTATCTTTGACTCTACATATTTGTAGCAAGGGTTTTATATGTCTTTCATTCTCAACTGGGGTGGATGATAGGGAGTAAGATAAAAGGAAGAAAGGACAAATTTCTACTGATTCAAAAATGTAAAGTCTAATTTTTTTAAAAGTGACCCAAAGATCAGTTGGAAGGTGTATACGTGCATTCACAGTGAGGATTAAAGAAATGAAAAACCCTTGCTACAAACTTGCATAGTCAAATAATATAAATTTCCATATTGATCATGCCAAAAAGAAAAAAATGCACATAAACTATATAAAACATATATACACATGTGGCTCTCTCTATACATGAAAACACATGTGTCCGTGTATCATTTTAGTATCTCATTACTCTATCAGGAGGTGGGTAGCATGCTTCATCATCAGTCCTCTAAAATCATGGTTGATCATCCCACTGATCAGATTTCCTAAGTCCATCATAGCTACTTGTCTCTATGCTATTGAAGTCACTGCTCAATTTATTATCATGATTCTGCTCATTTCACTCTACGACTTTATTCAAGTCTCTTCATACTTCTCAAAAACCACCTCCCTCATAAATTTCTACAGCCAATAGTCCTTTCTCACTCATATTCATACACCCGAAATCTGTTCCATCTGTTGATGGGGACATTTTCAGATTCTTACTCCTTGCAGTCTCTAAAAGAGGTTCAACATTCTTAGAGTTTGTTTTGCCTAGGACTAGTTCCTGGACAATTACGTGGTGCAGCGGATAGAATACTATGCCTAAAGTTTGAAAAACTCATCTCTTCCTGAGTTCAAATCTGGACTCAGACACTTACCAGCTATGTGACCCTAGGCAGAGGGTTTGCCTCAGCTCCTCATTTATAAAACAAACCAGAGAAGCAAATGACAAACCAGTCCAATATTTTTGCCAAGAAAATCCCAAATAGGGT
Source organism: Pseudocheirus occidentalis (assembly GCA_028646575.1). Taxonomy (NCBI): domain Eukaryota; kingdom Metazoa; phylum Chordata; class Mammalia; order Diprotodontia; family Pseudocheiridae; genus Pseudocheirus; species Pseudocheirus occidentalis. Next base: position 214,666,028 of record CM053594.1, read on the forward strand.
CACAAAGAGTTGTATGTGACTGAAATGATTGGAGAACAACAACAAATTCCTCCTTCAATTTATCAACCCTTCCAACTATTCCTGCCCTCCCCCTACCCTCAGCTTCCAGTCACTTTCAATTTGGATTTTAATGGGACAATATTCTTGCTCTTCATGCAAATTGTCTAGAAAAACAAAAGAGGGTTCACAGAATCTCTCTGTTAATAGGGACTCTTTTCATTTGTACTTTGTCTGAGATATAGAGTTGGAAGTGGCATTAGAATTCAGCTAGCTTACCCCATCATTTTATAGCTGAGGAATCCAAGGGGCACTGAGACGATTTGTTCAAATCCACATAGCTAGTAGAGAGAAGAGTTGGGATTCAAACCTGAGTCCTTTGACTCCAGATACGATAGTCTTTTCAGTGTAAGAGGCTGATTAATAAGATAACTGATGAGGGATAGCTAGGTGGCACAACAAATAGAGCACCAGCCCTGGAGTCAGGAGGAGCTGAGTTCAAATCCCACCTCAGACACTCAACACACACACACGCACACACACACACACACACACACACACACCACACCCCTAACCGTGTGACCTTGGGCAAGTCATTTAACCCCAATTGCCCTACCTTCCCCCCTCCAAAAAAAAGCAAAAAAAAAATAACTGATGCACTTGAAGACAACTCTCATTAGCCTTCTCTTTTTCAGATGAAGTATCCCCAGTTTATTCAACCAGTTCCCCCAAGACATGGACTTATTGCCCTTTACTATTTGGTTGTTCTCCTCTAACAGTTGATCAACATTCTTAAATATTCCAGATATGATTAACTTACAGCAAAATAAAGGTCTGTCATTTTTTTCCTATAAATTATATTTCTCTTATTTTTGCTTAAAATAATATGTGCTCCCTCTTTTTGGCCACCATCACACAGATGCCTCATTAGATTTAATGAAAGTCCCCCCAGATATCTTTCAGACAAATTTCTATCTAAACATGACTCCCCTACCATTCATCTTGTATTTCTGAAGTCAATTTCTGGTTCCAAAGTACAAAACCATAAATTTATCCCTTGTTATTCAGTTTTTTCAGCCATGGCCAACTCTCCATGACTCTATTAGGGATTTTCCTGGCAAAGATGCTGGACTGATTTGCCATTTCATTCTTTTGCTCATTTTACAAGTGAGGAAACTGAGGCAAACAGGTTAAGGTGCTTGTCCAGGGTCACACAGCTAATAAGTGCCTGAAGCCAGATTTGAACTCAGAAATGAGTCTTCCTGACTCCAGGCCCAGTACTCTATCCCCTCCATCCCCATTACATTTTATTTTGTTAGATTTGGCCCAATTTTCTAGCTAATCAAGATTGAATTCTCTTCCATCTATGTCCAATGTGTCAGCTATCCATCCTTTTATTATGTCATTAAATTACTGATAAAAATATTAAATAGCCAAGCAGAGATTCTTGGGACATGACACCAGAGACTGCCTGCCAAGTTGACTAGGAACCATTAATAATTATCGTGAACCTGGCCTTTCAACCTGAATGACTGTTAAACTAAAGAGGAAATAAACTAGGTTTTGTTTTTGTTTTTATACAGAGGACAGAAATGGGAGCAATGGGTGGGAGGTGCAAAGAGACTTGAGATAAGGGGGAAAAAAAAGCTTCCTGTTTCAAAGTAGAAATAAGCTGAATCTGGAAATAAAGAAGCTTTCCTAGTGTGTGTGTAGCTTCCTCTAGACTAGGTTTAGAAGCAAGGGTTGGACTGACCACTTACAAGATGTTTTTTAGTGGGGCTTCATTTTTTAACACGAGTTGAACTTGGTGTTCATGTATCTTCCAGTTCTAAAATCTTGTGATACAATCCAAGACAGTGATGAACATTTTGGGTGAGCATACATGCCCTGCTTGGTGCCTCACTTGAAGTAATCAGAAGATTTTTGAAACATTAAAAATTTTTTTTAGCAAGCAGTAGAAACAACGGAATATTTTATTCGCTGTATCTTTCAATCAACCACATAATTATGAATTTGGGGGCTATAGTTGGGCATGTTCCCCCCAAATCTTGCCTCTCATTCTCATTTTTCATAAAGGATGGTCTTGTTTCATATGTGACCACAGGAAATAACCTTTATGAACCTTAATTTCCTCATCTATAAAATAGGAATGATGAGGTCACCATCCTCACATATTGTTGTGAGGATGTACCATTCTAATGAAGATTATAAAAGCTGTGATGAGAAATTCAGCATATGAATTGGCAGCAGCTAATCTTGTCAAGATGGCCTTTTTTTTTTTTTTTTAGGTAGCTGATGCTGCTGGTAGTGAAGCAAGCATAAGAAATACGCAGCAAGGCTTGGAGCCAAAGGGACTTGGGTTCAAATGGCATTTCTGATGTATTTTAATGGTGACCATGGATATGACATTTGGCCTCTCAGTGCTTTCTCTCAGGAAGTGCTTTTACTATAAACCAAAGAGTAAAAGACTATTAGTTTTGCATGAGTTACTCATGTGCCTTGCTGGAAGAAGTTCCTCAAACCAACAAAATCATACTTGATTGATCTTTACCAGTCTTTTGGAATCTTCTGCCTGAAAAGTTACAAATGCACATGTATTATGTACAACCTGCTATTCCTTTTAAATATATAATAAAGTCACCATGTATCTTTTGTTTTCCTTTTTTCTTCTTCCCCCATCCTAGAAATGGCTACCATTAGACACAAATATGTGTGTGTCTGTATATATATATATATGTGTGTGTGTGTGTGTGTGTATGTGTATGTGTATATGTATGTATATGTGTATATGTATGTGTATTGTATATGTGTGTATATGCATGTGTATATACATGTATATTATATATATGTAAAATAATTCTGTACGTATTTCTGTTTATCAGGTCTTTCTCTAGATACAGAGAGTATCTTCCTTCATAGGTTCTTTGTAGTTAACTTGGGTATTTATAATATTCAAAATGATCTAGTCACTCAAAGTTGTTCTTCAAACAATACAATTGTGACTCTATACAGCATTCTTTTGATTCTGCTCATTTCACTCTTCATTATTTTGCATATCCATGTTTTTCAGAAATCATAGAGCTCATCATTTTTCATAGAACAGACGTATTCTATCACGGTCCCAAAAGATCTTTAATTTTTTTTTCACTTCAGGGAAAGATTTCTTCTACACGTAGAATTCCTCCAGTTATACTCAGGGTTTCCACATTCATCTGTTTAATTCCCATTTACCACTTCCTTGACTAGTAATTCAACGCTGAGGAGATGGAGCTCCAATACAACGATTGCATATCAGTACAGAGAACAGGGCACTATGGCGATGCCAAGAGATTGAATCTATTTCATGTCTATTTGTGGTTATCTAGCTGCGTGTAAAAAGTCCCTTGGCATGATCTGACTTACTTGGCTCTCGTACCAAACTTTCTGAAAGTTCATTTCTACCTTAAATAATTTTTGCTGTTTTGGCAAATATTGTGCAATATGGCATATAACACTTTAAAACTGCATATAATCCATTACTTTCTGTCAAAATGTTTTGTGAATGAATTTATAATCACTTATATTGGTTGTTGTGAGTATCTATTCACTGAAAAAGAAAAAAAAGCCAAGGATTTGGCAGCTAACATAATTCCTGGGATCTTTGAGCCTTGTTATTGTAGTGACAATTTTGCATTCACTACACTTCTCTCAGGAGTGCTGGGAGAGTAATTCCTACCTTTACTTTTGTTCACTTACTTTATTTTATTTTTTGTAATTTATTGACTTTATTTACTTTTGGTTTACAAGATTCAGTTACAGAATCTCTTGTTTCAGATTTTCTCCCCTCCCTTCTCCACGCCCCCCCCATCATGGAGGCGTACAATCATGTATGAGATCTGCAAACACTTTCATATGTCCAGTTCTTTAAAACTTTTTTTTAGTCAATCTCTTAATTAAACAGGTCAGATTAGAACTGCCATGCTTGCAAGGAATGTTGGCCTCCCATTCTTTTTCTTATTGATTTTGCCCTTTAATCAGTGGAGGCTCTGACTGCACACGGACAACCGATTCAGACATTACTTCTACGTGGTTAACTAGTTGTTTCTTGTCAGCTAAGTTATAATTGCATTTTTGTGACTTTATCTGATGCTTGCCATGTCCAATGCTTTCCAATTTTCTCCTTTCAGATAAAATCACAAACACAGGTGTGAGGCTTCTGAAGTGTCCATAGGCCATTACCTCTCTCTCACCTCTTGATTTTACACCATACTTCCCAATAGACTTTCCTTTGTCTTCTTGTGTGCCCAGATTTTTATATGTCATCCAAGAAGAGGGAGTTTATTATAGCGGATAGAAAGTAGAATTTGGAGTCAAGTAAATTTAAATCCCGTTCCTGATACATACTGGTAGTGAGTTCTTTAATTTTAAACCACTTAATCCCCCATTGTTCTATGCAACTTGTTGGGATTATAAACTGCAGAATAGTTGCCCATCTGTAGAGGTAGAAGGGGTGTCTTCAGAGGCACTTCCCCACTCAGATGAAATCATAGGCATGGCTGATTGCATTAATCCCCAGAATAACTCTACAGCTAGTAATTATAATTCATAATACAATTCAATTCAGCAAAAATTTATTGAACAGCTAAACTGTTTCAGGTATTTTGCTAGGTTCTAGGGAAGGGGTGAGTGGAAATGGGGAGCAGCATGCAAAATGAAAAATAATCTTTGCCCTCAAAAAAGTTATATTGAGGGACAGCCTGGAATAGTAGATTTAGCTTGACTTAGAATCAGGAAGTTCTGAGGCTGAATTCTACCTCAAACACTTAAAGGCTGTATAGTGGTAAAAATCACTTAGCCTTTCTGAGTCTCAGTATCCTCAACCATAAAATGGAGTGATTTTGCGAGGATCAGATGTAATAAAATATGTGAAAACACTTTGAAAATCTCAAAATGATCTGATTATTTCATTGGGGGAAAGGGATGCATATGTTGATAAATACCCCCTTTCTGACCTGGAGCCATCGATAAGAGGGATGTACTGAAGCGTCCCTTCTTTACAGTAGTTTGTTCCTTCTCAAGGCCTGCATTTGGAAGAAGGTCATGTCTGGCCCACTTTCACATCCATCTTACCTGTGCTTTGGACTTTCTGGACTTCAATGCCATTGTCTGCTGCCATCTCACTCCGGAACCTCCCTTAGTGCCTACTTGACTGGGAGTATACTTTTACTGTTCCAGTCCCTTGTCCCATTGGTGAGTGGGGCCTCGATATTGGAGAGGGCACCAAGAGGGCCAACTTTCATTCCTTTCCACTTGTGCTTCTGGGTTTTTACAATTCAACAATAAACCCTGTGAGTGAGTACCTTCATACTCTTTCCTCTTCACTCTTCAGTTCCCCTTTACGTGTTGCCTGGCTGGATTGAAATGTAAGCTTCTTGAGGGAAGAAACTCTTTCTTTTTGCTTGTATGTGTATTTCAACAATTAGAACAGTGTCTGGCATGTAGTAAGCTCTCAATAAATGCTTGTTACTCAACTTTTACCTTAAGTAGATACAATATATATATATATATATATATATATATATATACAGGGTAAATAATATTGTGGGCAGGGGTTGTGGAATAGCACTAATAATTGGGAGAATCACCTAAAACTTTCTGGAGGAAGTAGGTAAGCAGTCCTTTGAAGAAAGCTGTAAATTTTATAAGAAAGAAGAGGGAATATTTGAGGCCTGGAAGATCCCTTGTGAAAAGGCATTGGGGCAGGGGATAGAATATATTTTTGCTGTATATATTTCAGTCTCTTTGTGACCTAATTTTCAGTTTTCTTGTCAAAGAAACTGGAGTGGTTTGTCATTCCATTCTCCAGTTTATTTTACAGAAGAAAAAACTAAGGAAAATAGGGTTAAGTGACTTGCCCAAGTTCACACAGCTAAGAAGTATCTGAGGCCAGATTTGAACTCATGAAGATGAGTCTTTTTAATGGTAGGCTCAGCACTCTATTGACTGTGCTACCTACCTGGTCAATAGTGACATGGGCTGACCTATAATTTAGGATAATGACTTTGGCAAATGTGTAGAGGCTGAATCAGAGAGGAGAGAATCTGGAGGCAGGAAGATCAGTTAGAAGACCATTGTAATAGTCCAGATAAGGGCCTGAACTAGGTAATTGTGTCAGCGGAGAAAGAAAGGTTGACCCAAGAGATGCTGTGAAGACAAATTTGTCCATTGATTAGATATGAGCAGAGAGAGGTAATGAAGAGTTAAAGATCATTCTAACAAATTAAACCTAATTCTCTGCACAGGAAAAGTTAAATGATTCTAGAAGTCAAATGCCTAGATGATATGGGCTGTAATGGATAGGCCATGGAGCAACTCACCAGCACATATGCCTTGGATAGGCATGAGAAACAGACAGTGACCTAGGCCAAGATTCAAAGAAGAGGAAGAAGAGAGGAGGTGACTCACCTTTGAGGAGTGATATAATGTTTCTAATGATTTGAATTTTCTCGTTGGAACAAAGGCACATCTTTTTAGTATTAATATTTTTTTTTTCACTGCTGCTTTGTGGACGTGATAGAATATTACTATTACGGAAAACTCTCAATAGGTATCAAAAAAAAAACCAGAAAATCCATCAGTGATATGCAATGTTAAAAGACTAAAAGCATCAACCCAAGAAAGGGAGGAGCTGTAATGGAGGATTTACAGGGGCGCATGGACAAGGACAGTTATGAGAAGGCACATACTAGTTGTGATCTTTGGCCTTGGAGGCAGTACCCATATTAATGATTTCGAAAAGTATTGAAATATTTCTCTTTAATTAGCACACTTCATAACTTCCTAGCTCATTTCTTAAATGAGGACACCCTTTTATCTAAAAAATCTTTTAAAAAGCTTTGCAGTATTCTGGCATCAAGAGATCTGGTCGATAAATCCATGTTCATCAGTCCTGTGGCTGCTGCTTTTATTACTAATAGCAACCAATCAGCAAATCAACCAATCAACAAGAATTTATTAAGTAGCTCTATCACCTTTTATCACTTGTAAGGCATCTTGGTCACATCAAAAATTTTTATATATGTATGTAAAGTGCTTTGCTAGCCTTAATATGTATATGTGTGTGTGTGTCTGTGTGTGTGCGTGTGTGCGCATGCACATAGACTATTATTTGCATAGATCTTTATAGATTATAAAAGGCCTTATAACCAATTTGTTATTTTATCCTCATAGCAGATCCATGGAGTAATTCAGGTGAGAAATATGATCCCCTTTTATGGATGGAGAAATTGAAGTACATTGAAATTATGAGTGTCAATCAGTAAATGGCAGGGCCAAGACTTTCGTAGAAATCTTTTGACTCCCCTTAGCTATTTAATTCCTTCTGTTACTTTCACTAGGCCTTTTCCAGTTCCATTATGTCCATTTAGAAGTGATCAGGACTACAACAAAGATGCCAGTTAAAATAGAGAGTGTCTAGTGTATTGCCAGTGGTCATTTTAATCCTGTTCTGACAGTCTTGGACCTTTATCATTGTAGCAGCACCATGGGCTAATGTGTTTAGGGACCTATCTACAAAAATTCCTAGATTCCTTTCCTTTACCTTCTTTATCTTCTAAATGTAACTTACATTTTTTATAACCTTTCCTTAACCCATATTGATAGAAATGATCCTATGTCAGGAGCTCTATCCATAAATATCTACCCAGTTTACCCTTACGTAGGTTTAACTTCTTGGAGTAGAGATCTTCCTGTTGCATAACTCTCTTCCCATCCAATGCACATCAAAGGAATTTAGTAACCGTTGGTCTAATGACTATTGAGTGAATAAATGAACATCATTGCTCTATTCAGAAGCCTTTAATGGCTCCCCATAGGCTAATGAATAATTACTAGGTTAAGGACTTTGAATTTTTAAGCCTCCCATATTTTGGCTTGATTCTATCTTATCTCACATTATTCTCCTTCACAGAGTCTATGCTCCTGCCAAATAGAGTCATCACTATTCCCTGAATTTGATCTGCCCTTTCCTGCCTTCCTACCTCCATTCATACCATATTCTATGCCTGGGACATCCTTCAGGTGCATAGAAGCAGAAAGAATGATTTTGAATGATTTGAATTATTTTTCAGATACCAAGTGGAAAGTCAGACTTGACACATCTAACAGACTGAATCACAGGTAGATCAGAACTGAAATGATGTTCCAAGGGCAGAGAAACTTCAGAAATAAGGTTGGGTTTGGGAAATGGGTGGATAGAGAAGGATAAAAGGAAAGGAATAAGCATTTCTATTGGGCCTAGTACGTCCCAGGTACTACCCAGCACTTTATAAATAGTATTTAATTTTAGCCTCACAACAATCTAAGGAGGTAGGGGCCATTATGGAATAGATGTGAATCGCTTAGGTATAATTAGGTGGAGCAGTAGGTAGAATCTTAAATCCATGCAGAAATAACTGAGTTCAAATCCAGCTATTGACACTAACTAGTCATGTGATCCTGGGAAAGTCATCTGATTACCATATATCTTAGATTCTTTATCTGTAAAATGGAATAATTAATAATAATAATACCTACTTCCTGGAGTTATTCTAAGGATCAAATGAAAGAATATTTATAATGCCCTTTGCAGACCTTAAAATAGTACAGAAGTGATGTTTACTGTTTTTATCACTTGAGAACAAAGACAAGGGACTCTGCCTGAAGATGATACTAAGGAGAGGAAAAAAAAATGATTGGCTTGGGTCTCAGAAGAGTTTGAGACTGACCTACCTATGGGTCAGATAGTTCTAGAAGAAGCTTACCTCATCTAAGAAATAATATCCAAATTTCTCTGAAGAAACCACTGAAAATAATAAGGCATCAGACCACTGAATACTAGGTTGGGTCAAATAGCAAATTATACATTCCTAAATGAGAGCATAAATTTTCCATTAAGTAATAACAGATTGTTTGAATTTTATTTCTTTTCCTGGGAAGAACTGTTTTACACAACTCTTGAACTGTTCTGCTAGTCAGACCCAAAGAGTGACTATGACATCTGGGGATTTTCCTTTTTGAAGTGTGTCTGTCATAGTCCTCAGAGTCCCAAATTCATTTGGTCCCTTAGGCAGAAATAAATAGGGTATACCTTGGGACTACTGGGCTACATTAGCTGTTCTCCAATAATCAGGACGTGTTGTATAACTGCTTCTGTTTTGTTGGTCAATTTGTAAACCTATCAGGCTGGGGTTGTGCCAAAAGAAAAGTGGGATGTAGCTAAGACTTCGAATCCTGGTCGAGTTCTTCTGTCATTGGGGAGTTCCTTATATAGACAGTCCTTAAAATTTGATTTCAAGCATTCCCATGATTTTATTAGTAACCACATTTTCGCTTTCACATTGGAAGCCGTGCACATGGGCTGCTATGCAAAGTAGAGGAAAAAAAAGAGATATAAGTTAATTCACAAAAAAGAGGAAAGTATTCATAAAAGTATTCATGAATCTCAAGTACATGAGGAGGGAATTGAAAAAATGAAAAAGTGGTTAAGTTTGTGAGTAAATGATATAGTGGTCACCTCTGCCCTCATGTTCCCGAGCTATCTTCAGCTAGCTAGGTCCTGCCTTCCCTGCTGCTGGTGCTGCGCTGCTGGTGCTGCTGAGCTCCTGAGCATCCTGGCTGGGATCACCCATCACAATAGGCCTGCAGAGCTCCAGAATGGGTTAGGTCAAGCTGATGTGCTCCAGGCAGGAGTTCTGAGCTCTGACCAGGGGCCAGGACTCACCTGGAGGCATGTGTTTTTCATTGGAAACAGTTTTAATCAAGGGAGATCAGAGATGGCAGGTGTTGTTCCTTTCCTTTTTTTTTTTTATTTCAATTCTGATACTGCTATCCTTGTGCTTCTTCTCCATTGAACTCACACAACTGCTACCTAACTTCAGACCCTCAGTACCTTTCACCTAGATTATTGCAACATACTTCAAATGAATCTCCTTACTTTGAGTCCTTAGCTGTTCTGATTTACCCAACACACTGCTGCCAAAGTAATTTTCTTTAACAGATCTCATCATGTGACTTGCCTATGTTATCAGATTTTGTGGCTTGCGATAGTGCCTCTAGGAAAACATAAAGGCCTCTGTGTTGCTTTTAAAGTTCTACATAACATAACCCCAACCTATTTTTCCCATCTCATTAGACATTACTCCCTGTCTTTGATCTGAGATCTAGCCAAACTATCCTTATTCTTCACACAAGGATACTCCATCTCCTACTTCCTTGCCTTTGTCCTGGTTGTGCCCCATCCCTGGAATGCTTTCCCTCCTTATCACTGCTTCCCAGAATCCCTCTCTTCCTTTAGGATTCCACTCCAGCACCATCCTAATGAAGCCTTTCTTTATTCTCCCACATTTAAGGGTCCTCCCCCCCAAACTACCTTGTATATACTACTTTTTATATTTGTATATACCTCCTGAATATATTTATATGTACACACACATATGTTATATATATGCTTGTTGTCTTCCCATTAGAATAACAGCTCATTGTGGTTAAACCTTGTTCAACCCTTTACACTTGAATCCTTTATACCTAACACAATTAGCAGCACATTATAGGAATTTGAAAAAAACAAAACAAAGCTTGATTAACTGATTTATCAAAAAGGATGCTTGAGAGCTCATGGACTACTAGGCTGTCCATAAGTTGCTCAATTAATAAGGTAGTTTAATGTTTTAGAAAGAGTACTGTACTTGAGAGTTAGGTGAAGAATGGCTACTATTCTTAACTGAAATTTTCTCAACAGTGTTGTCACTCAACTTGTATGAGCCCCACTTTCTTCTCCTGTAACACGAGGATAATAATAACTGCCTTCCCTAGCTCTCAGAGTTGTGAGAAAAAGTATTGATAGGCCTTTTGTTAGTGTAGAAATATGAGCTACTATTATTACCCAGGTGGAGAACATTTTTAGGGTAACACCCTCATTTGGGCTTCTGGGCTCATTGAACAACTGTCACATCCTCGGAAGAGTAAGTTGACAGGGCTCTTAGAAGAGTTAATAGAGAGGACTGCAGCTAATACCAAGAGATAAATGGAAGCTGAGCTTCTGGAAGAAGGAAGACGAGGTGAAGTTATATTTCAAAGAGCTGAAAGGATGAAAGGCTGGAGAATGTAGAGGTGGACGTGGAAAGTAGGGCTCGTCAGGTCCAGAGGAGTTTTGATTTTACCTTTTTCAGTAGGATGTATGTCTTAAATATAATAGACAGGTAGCATTAAGCAATTGGCTAAGAAGACAGGTTTACATCAGGGTACTAATACCTTCTCCTTTCAGATTACTTTCAGCTATTCTATATATCTTTTGCGCACTTAGTTATTTTCATGCTGACTTCACCATTAGAATGGATGCTCCCTGAGGGCAAGAGTGTTTTTGTTTGTCTTTCATTTATGTCTCTAGCACTTACATGGTGACAGTTGTTCATTTTTCTGTTGTGTCTAATGCTTTGTAACCCCATTTAGGGTTTCCTTGGCAAAGATAGTGGAGTGGGTGGCCATTTCTTTCTCCAAGTCATTTTGCAAATGAGAAAACTGAAGCAGTTAAGTGACTTGCCCAGGGTCACACAGAGAGTAAATAGATGAAGTCAGAGTTGAATTCAGGAAGATGAGTCTTTCTGACTCCAGGTCCGACCCTCTATCCACTGTGTCACTTACCTGCCCTGTGCAGTGTCTGACATGTAGTAATTTCTGAGTAATATTTATTGACTGATTGACTATTAAATGACTACATGAATGATACTTAGTAGGAGCTGAAACCAGATGAACCTCAACTGGAACAAAGGAAACAAGATGAAGTACGGGAGGATCACTTTATAATAGCTATAAAGGTTGGAGGAAGAGAGAGATTTAAGAACCTCTAACCACAATCCATTTCTGTTCTCAAAAGTCAGGTTATTCATAAATGTGCAGTTATACAAATATAAGAGGCTGCAGTACACCCAGAGGAAATGATGTGAGTGTCCTTGTTTGTGTTTGCTGGCAATGTTCAATATTATATAGATTCCTTTAAAACCAAGTTCTGTTGGACTCTCTTTCTCTATGGGTCCAACTTCTTCAGTGAGTCAAATCAAGTGTCAAATAAAAGTTGTAGTAGCTGTTTACATCAGAAATCTTCAAGTTTCTATTTTACTCTGAGATAGTGTTGGGTTATATGGACAACAACCAGAATAGGGACCAAGGTTAGTCTATGTGTCTATCTTATGACTTATCAAAACCTTTGAAAAGCAGAAACCTTTCTTTATATTTCTTATGCTTTTTAGGCTTCTTCCTCCCCCATCCTCAAAAAATTTGACATTTCTGTCCAGGATGGAGATCCTCTTATATCTCTCTTCCCTTTTGTGGCTAAGCTCCTTGAGAAGTCTGTCTACAACTGGTACCTCCAATTTACTTTCATTCCTTTCTCTCAACCCTCTGCAGTCTGCCTTCTGACCTCATGATTCAATTGAAATTACTCTATCTGAAGTTCCGAGTCTAATGCCTTTTTAACATTTGATTAATTTATTGATTGATTTTTTTATAATTTATTTATGTTGGAGGAGGGAAGTCAAGGCAACTGGGGTTAAGTGACTTGCCCAAGTAAGCTAGTAAGTGTGTCAAGTGTCTGAGGCCAGATCTGAACTCAGGTCCTTCTGACTCCAAGGCTGGTGTTCTATTCACTGCCCCCAATGCCTTTTTCCTCCAGCTCTCATCATTCTTGACCTCTCTGCAGCTTCCAACGCTGTTAATCATATTATCCTTGCTTCTATCTTCTTTGTAGGCTTTTGTGACTCTATTCTTCTAGTTCTCCTGCCTGTGTAACAATTCTTTAGTCTCCTTTTGCTAGATCTCCTTCTAGTTTATACCCATTAACTATTGGTGTCAACCAAGGCTGTGTCCAGGACCTTCTTCTCTTCTCCCTTGCCTGTGGATCTCATCAGTTCCCATGCATCATCTCTATGAAGATGATTCTCAGGTCTATTTGTCCAGTACTAACTTCTCTCCTGACCTCCAGTTTTGCATCTTGAACTGCCTATTAGAAATCTTCAACTGAATGTCACAGACATGTTAAGTCCAACATGTCCCAAACCAAACTCATTGTTCTTCAATTGTTCCAGTCATGGCTGACTTTCCTCTAAACCAGCCCCTTCTAATTTCCCTACTCATGCCCTATTATACCATATTTCAAGTCATTAAGACTCACAATCTAGATTTCATGCTTGACTCCTCTCTCACCCTCCGATAACCAGTCAGTTTCCAAATCCAGTTGTTTCTACATCTGTAGTACCTGTTGTACATGCCCTCCTATCTCCTCTGATACTGCCACAAACCTGGTACAGGGGCCTGTAATAATGTACTGGTTAGTCTCCCAGCCTCAAATCTCTCTGTACCCCAGTCCATTTTCCACTCAGCTGTCAAGTTGATCTTCCTAAAGTATAACTCTGACTGTGTTACCTCTTTATTCAATAAACTCCAGTGGCTTCAGATTGCCTCTAGGATCAAATATACAATGTTCTGGACTTTAAATCCCTTAATAACCCAGTTGTTTTTTAACAGTCTAATCTTCCTACACCTTACTCTTCTCATTTACTCCACAATCTGGTGATACTAGACGGCTTTACTGTTCCTTCTCCATTGTACTCCATCTCCCAAATCTGGTCATTCTCACTGTCTGTACTCCATGTCTGAGGCAACTACATAGCTCAGTTACATAGTGCTGGGCCTGGAGTCAGGAGGGCGTGAGTTCAAATCTGGACTCAGATATGGACTAGCTATGTGACCCTGGGCAATTCACTTAACCTCTCTTTGCCTAAGACCCAAATAGGTGGCTCGGTAGTAGAGGACTGGGCCTTGAGTCAGGAAGATCTAAATTCAAATCTGGCCTCAGGTACTTACTTTCTGTGTGATCCTGGGCAAGTTTCTTAATCTCCATTTGCCTTAATTGCTAGAAAAGTAAATGTCAAATCACTCCAGTATCTTTGCCAAGAAAACTTCATGGACAGAGTAGGCAGACTATGCTCCACAAGGTCACAAAGACTTGGACACAACTGAACAACAACTTCATGCCTGAAACTCTCTCCCTCCTCAACTTAGGTTCTTGAGTTTTTACTTCCCTCAGTCTCAGATAGTATCCCATATTCTCCAGAAATCTTTCCCAGTACTCTGCTCTTCATGCCTTTCCTCTGTCAGTTATCATCAATTTATCCTCAACTGTAACTTGTTCATACCCAGTTGTTTGTGGTGCTGTCCCCCTCCCATCATGCCACACTCTCCCCCCTTACCCCCACAGGACCATGAGCTCCCTGAGATCAGATCAGATTCTGCCTTTGGCCTTCTTTTGTACCCCCAGCACTTAGCACAGTACTTGGCACATGGTATTTGATTAATAAATACTTCCTGACTTGACTTGACCTACATATCTCTTACATGCCTAAGATATTATTAAACACTATTGGGAACAGGATTCATTGTTATCACTCAGTAAATACTCACTCACTTATTAAACTTTCACTCAGTCAGTCATTCAATGTTCCTTTGAAGCTAAGCTGCCTACATGGCATGAATTATCTCCCCTGTACAGAAAGATCATTAATCAGCAAATGGTGTTTGTTAATGCCAACCAGGCTGTAGCTGCAGCCACTGGCAAGGAATATGACATGAATACCTGGAAAGGGATATTTTATTTATCCTTGCATTTTTCAACATCTTATAAAGATTAAATTAAATTCTGCCTAAAGGTGTTTGAAAAATACCTCTGTTCTTGTTTAGCATTTAAATGTTAATTCTTTCCTTCTGACATCACATCATATAAAGTACAATTGATACCTTTTGTAAGGGGTAAAATAAAAACCTCAAACATTTCTATAAATGTACAAAGAGCCCAAAGAGAGATTGTGTGTCTATATTTCTGAGATTGTCTTGGAGAAAAGTTCATGAGATCATGGTTTTAGAACTTGAAAGGACTGAATAGGCCATCAAGTAGCTTTCAAAAAGTTGACTGGACCTAGTGACACACAGTTACATTTTCTTTGTTTTAGCAAAGTCTTTCTGTATTTCTGAGTATTCAACCTTTTAATAATTCCCTTCTTAGAATGGTTCATGTTCACATACATTGGGTCCCTTCATCGAGATTCAATGCTGATAATCAATGTTAGGGGAATCATTGTTTAATTATTATTTATCCAAAATAATCGTGTTGGAAGTAATGAATGGGAGTGGATAAATTTCAAAAATAAAGGCAATTTACAGATTTGGAATCAGAGGATCTGACTTTTAATCTCAACTGTCCTCTTTACAAACTAGGTGACCTTAGGCAAATTACTTAACCCAAAGAGGTTGCCCAAGGTCAAGTCACTTAACCTCTCTAGGCTAAGTCACTTATTGGCATCATCTTTATGATGAATGATTAATGTATGTGATGTTTAAGTTTCTTTCAAACTCTAAATCCTATGACCTTATGACTTAAGAATGCTTCACTTAAGAATGACCCATTCATATAAATTAAATTCAGCAAGGATTACTATTCAGTTATCAATAGGATTAACACTTCTGACTGAGGCACCTTTGCTATTCATGGGAGCAATCTTGCTTTGCTTCATGAGTCAGAATGCTGGGCTGTGGAGTGATTTAATTAGGAAGATGCTTCTCTTATACCAAGAGCTATGCTGGATTTTGTGCAGAAAGAAAGATGTGAAGTGTGCACACGTTTCTGGCACCCAGGAATAGCTATTCTACCTGTTCCATCCTCCCCAATGCCAATGGCAGTGAGCTGTTGCTGAGGCAGGACTAGGAATTCCAAGTTGAAACTCCAACATTTTCCATAGAAATAATAGCGTAAGTATGAGAAAATGAATTATTGGAAGTAGAAATCATTATTAATAATATCTTTTGCATCCATTAATTAGGCCTTTGTCACCTGGTCTAGGAGCCTACACACACACCATCAGTCAATACCCATTAAAGGTCTGCTATAGACCAGGCATTGTGTTAAGCATTAAGAAAGGTAAAGGGCAATTCTTGCTCTCAAGGAGCTCAGGGAATAAGTGTTAGGTATTAAGAACCTACTATGTTCAGACCCTTTACATGATAAGTACCTAGTAAATGCCAATTTAATAAATGTATAAATCACCCCATTAACCTCCCCAAAGGGACTTTGGTTCTCTTCAGGAATTTCTTGTTTCTTTAAAATTCAACTCAGGTGGTATCTGCTACTTACACAGCCTTTCCTGATCTCTCCAATTTTTAAGGTTCCTCCCCTCAAATTATTGTGTCTATATTTTGGATTTCCTCATTTGTGTACATGTTGTATTTACTCAGTAGACAATGAGCTCTTTTAGGGAAGTGAGTCTTTCCTTTTCATTTTTATATCTCCAGTGCAAGCACTGTGCTTGGCACAGAGCAGGTAAGGTACTTAAGGAATATCTGGTGGTGGTGCCTGCTTCAGTCACCTTCATGAACAGGGGAAGTCTTCCCATGCTTGGGGTGGACATTCTTCTAACTCACCAACAGTTCTGAGGCCTATTGTTTATCCTCAACCTGATTTAACTTTTCTGTTGAGATGATTTTGTTGGAATGCGGCTGCAGTACATGGTACAGCTTCTTGGAGCCACAGGAGAGAGTTGGGGAGAGTTAGATACCATAGATGGATGAGTAATCTTGAAAAGGTCTCAGCAGCCCTCACACCAGAGTTCTCCCTGAACACCTGCTTCACCCAGGGTCACATAGTAAATATCAGAGAGAAGGTTTGACCACAGGTCTTCTGATTCCAAGTCCAGCACTGTATCTACTGCACCACATAACTGTATCATTTGGGGATGGAAGGAATGTTGATAACAGGTAGGGCTGTGGGGTGATGGGAGGAGGGTGGGGTCACAAAGTAGGTAAACCTGCTCCTACCTCCCTACAGCATTGACAATTGTTAATATTCACTCCATATTCAAATGAAGTCGAAGTGTATTCAAGTTTCTCCAACTTGAATCACAGGTGAGGAAGGAGTGCATTTAGGGTGGAATGAATGGCATGGTTGAGGTTAGACATGGAATGTCTGGGTAAGGTAGGACAACAGTGCTGAGGACCTTTAAATGCCAATTAGAGGAGTTTTTGTCTTATCCTAGAGGTGATAGGGAACTGTGGAAAATTGTTTTATTATTTATAGTGGTATTATTAGAATATTAAAAGACAAATTCTTAAATGTGGATTTTGGTTTCAGTTTCTAAAAAATTTCATGTTCTAAAACAGTAATGTATAAATTACCTCTTCTTAGAACACAATTTGTTCTCAGAATTAATGTCATAGATTGAGAGCTGAAAAGGAGCTCAGGAACTCAGTTTCCCATAATTTTGCAGATGAAGAAACTGTGGCCTAGGGCAGTAAGGCGACTTGCTTGAGTTCAAAGAGGTAGGGAGCATAGGAAGGGGAATTTGAACCTAGGTCCTTTGATTATACTCAGCCCCTTTATGAAATTTCTTATAGCAGAATTGTGCAGGAGTTAGCTGAATATGTTGTTTGAATAGAGAGGTCTAACTCCAAGTAAATTGTTTCAAGTTTATCCCTTGTGCCCCAGCAGGATTCCTCTCACTTCCCCCTCTTCCTTCCCCTCCATGGTGAATGCTTATGCTGCACCTGGTAATTAAAGTTAACCTAAAGAATGCATCACAGTTGCCTTCCTCTTCTCTTACTCAGACAGTACCTAAAGCTTTAGACTGCTCTTCTTCATCAATACTGAATTTCAACTATCTTTCAAACTCCAAAGGATAGAATAAACTATTTCACACTAAGAGGTCAATAACTAACCATGCCATAATGGATAATTCATCTATAGGTACAGACATGTCTTTATACCAGGAATAGATTGGTAATTGTTTAACAATTGGCTATCTGAAAAGAAAAAAGTACCCCCAAAAGTATCTTCAAACTTTTCACTTTAATCTTCATTATTATAATTTTATTCATCACTTTCTTAAGTCTAGACAATCAACAAAACAATTAATTAAGCTGTTTTCTAAAGTTTATTGATTTATGAAGCATAAATGCCCCCATTGAAAATTTAACAATTGATTCTCTGGAGTCTCTTCTAGCTGACTCCAGCACAACCTGTAGTGTGAGGACTGTCCCTTAATACAAAGTAATAAATATCTAAGCATCAGTGTTAGGTTGAGAGGAAATAGGGAAATATTTGAGAGCAGTAGGTCTTCCTTATGTTCCATAAATTATAAATCATATAATTTGTTAATTATAAAACTTGAGCAGTCATAGTCTCCTCTTAAAGTTAGTTCTGCTGATAAAGTTCACAGTGGACATACTTGTATGACACACCCACAAATAAAAACCATTAATAATTTCTCTCAACTATGTCATGCAAATATATGTATTGTTATTCACTGACATTTATTTCTTCGGACTAATGGTGAAATTGAAATGACTAGAAACCGTAAATTCTAACCAAAAAACCATGTGCATTTCATAGAGTTGTATCCAACTTTATCAAATATTTTATATAATGACTGTTGAAATCAAATCATACCATATTCAAAGAAAGAACTATGCAATTTACATGCAGATGGAAGTATACCATTTTCACTTTTTTCTTTTTTATGCTTTTCTCCTTTTGTTCTGAGTCTTCTTTCACAATAAGACTAACATAGAAGTATGTTTAATATGATTTTACATGTGTAGCCTATATCAAATTACTTGCTGTCTTGGGGAATGAGTAGGGAAGGGAGAAAGGGAGAAAAATTCAGAGCTCAAAATGTTACAAAAATAAATGCTGAAAACTATCTTTACATGTAATTGGGATAAATAAAATACTATTAAATAAAAAAGAAATCATGTCATAGGATCCTTTCTCTTTAACTATTTTATTTAAAAAATATTGTCAAATACTCTCCCCCTGTTTTTTTCTGTTTCTTTTTTCTCCAAAATCTTATTTTAGACTTAAATGCCAGAACACAAATAGAGAAAAAAAAAGAAAAAAACATACCATAAACTTAAATAGTGGAACTTAAACACAAAGTTAAAAAGAAATAAAAGCATGCCATGTGCATAGCAGAACATGAAAGGATTCAAAATATATTTCAATAAATTTCCATTTTAAGAAAGCCTGAATAATAAATATTACTAATTGTGCTGAGAATTATCCACCTTTTCTTTGCTTCTTTGTGAGTTTTATTTTGTTCTCTGCTGTACACTTTTTTACTTTATTCTTTTTCCTCTCCCCCTAATCCCCCCCAGAAAGTCACAATAAAGTTTAGATATATTTCTCTGTAGCTATAGATATATACATACACATATACATATATACATACATATATAAACATATACATTCCCGAACCTATTCTACTCCTGATCTTTTTTTTTTGTATATGTCCTTCTATAATTTGCCTACCCCCCTCCAAGGATCCCTCCCTTATCCTCCCATTCCCATAAATCTAAAGACCCTTCTATACCCCTATTTACCAATTATTTCATCGTCCCCTCTAAAGATCCCTCCCTTGTCCTCTCCCCCCTCCCTAAGCCTCTACCATTTTATTTCTTCTGAATTTAGAAGAATTCTATACTCTTCTAAATATATATGTATTGTTTCCTCTTACAAACATTCTTGGTGAAAGTAGGTTACCAGAACTACCAGCTCTCCTCTCCCAATCTAATTCCTATGTATTAATTCTTCCCCTTACACCTCATTTGTATAAAATAATTACCCTTTTTTAGCTGTTACTAAGTGGTTTTACTTTTAAAATTCATATCATTCACAGTTCCTCCCCAATCTTTCTTATGAACTACTCAGTTACTAATAAAAATTTTAGACATAAATTTTACATGCATAAAAAGTAAGCAGTCTGTCCTTATGTATCCTTCATAGTCAGTCTTTGTTATGTACCTCATTTATATTAGTTCTTATATGTTGAATTGTCTAAGAAGTTCAGGGTTTTTTTTAAACAAAGTTTTGAAAATCTGAAAATTTATCAAATGTTCATTTCTTTTTTTCATTCAAGATGATAGTTAACTTTGGAAAGGATGATATTTTGACTGGAGCCCCAGTTCTTTTGCTCTTCAATATGCTGTGGTCCAAGACCTGT
This sequence comes from Pseudocheirus occidentalis, assembly GCA_028646575.1. Taxonomy (NCBI): domain Eukaryota; kingdom Metazoa; phylum Chordata; class Mammalia; order Diprotodontia; family Pseudocheiridae; genus Pseudocheirus; species Pseudocheirus occidentalis. The sequence continues at coordinate 214,686,079 of CM053594.1, forward strand.
GGTCTTTTAATGGTTCTGCTACTAGGTCTTGTGTAATTCTAACTGTGGCACCATCATATTTTAAATTGTTCTAGTCTTGATGCTTTTAGTAAATTTTCCTTGAGCTGGGGATTTTGGAATTTGACTATGTTATTCTTATGAATTTTCCTCATGGGATCTCTTTTAAATGGTGATCAATGGATTTATTTTATATATTTCTACTTTCCCCCCTTATTCTAGTGTTTCAGGACAATTTTCTTTATATCTTATATGATATCATTGTATCAAGATTCTTTTTTTGCTCATCACTTTCAGTTATTCCAATTATTTTTATATTTTCTTTTCTTGATATCTTCTCCAAATCTGCTGGTTTTTTTCCTATAAGATGTTTCACTTTCTCTTTTATTTTTTCACTACTCATATTTTGTTTAATCATTTCCAGATCTCTTATAATTTAGCTAGCTTCACTTTGCCCAATTCTAATTTTCAAGATGTCATTTTCTTCCTCAAGATTCTGGATCTCCTTTTCTAATTGGTTAACTTCCCTTTCATATCCTTCTGTTTTTCTTGGGTTATTCTCATTTTCTTTTTTTAGTTTTTTCCTCCATCTCTGTCAGCTGATTTTTAGTCTTTTTTAAGGTCTTCTACAAATTCTTTTTGGGCAGGGGACCATTTAATGTTACTCTTTGGGGTTTCTTTTACTTCAATTTCTTCCTCTCAAGATTTCTATAGTTGGATTCTTTTTCATTTGGCTGCACTTTTTTTTGTGGTGATAGTTTAGTTACTTGTAGTCATCTCTAGCCCTGGGGTATAGGGAATGGTGCCTCTTGCCCAGATCTTCAGTTCTTCCCTATACCCTGAAACCAAAGTCAATGCCCAGCCTTCTATAAGTGCCCACAGTCAGGGCCTTTCTGCCCTTCTGTTTTTGCACTCACTGGGTGTGTGCTGGTTTCTTCTCACCACTGCCACTCTTCTCAGCACAGCTGGGTCTGGCATTCCTGGTCAGCAGAGATTCCCTCTATCTTCCCAGGCTCAAACACCAAACTCCTCTCATTATCCCAGAGGTAAAAGTTCTGGTGGCTAGGACCAAGGCAGCTTCTCAAACCAACTAACCCAGGGCTTTCCACTTGTTATTTAAGAGGCTAGCTGCTTGCTGTTCAAATGGAATCAGCTTGAAGGTATTTACTCTTTACAGGGACCAAACCTTGTCCTGGGATTTTTCTTTCTGATCTTCTTGAATTGTCCTGGGAGGGCCTCAGTTATGCACCTGTCCTTGTTTATCTCCACCCACACTTTGCCCTAAGGTGCTATTTTAACTCTTTTTTTGGGGGGGGGAGATCTTGAGAGCTTGGAATATTCTGACCAACTCTGCCATCTTCCCAGAAGCCTCTCTCCCTCTACCTGTTGAAGGAAGGAAGGAAGGAAGGAAGGAAGGAAGGAAGGAAGGAAGGAAGGAAGGAAGGAAGGAAGGAAGGAAGGAAGGAAGGAAGGAAGGAAACACAAGAGGGAGAAAGGAAGGGGAGAAGGAAAATAGGAGCACAAAACTCTTCTGTTACATATGCGCAGGCATACAAAGCAAATGTCCACTTTGGTCATGTCTGATGCATTTCTTTTTTTTTATATTGATACATTATCTCTGTCACTATTTTAAAGCCCCCTAGAATGATGGTTGATCATTTAAGTCAACAAGAGTCCTTTAAGTCTTTCAAAATTGTTCATTTTTAAATTTTGATGCTATAGTATAAAATGTCTTTCTGGCTTTGCTTACCTAATTCTCCATCAGCTCATACAAGTTTTTCCATGTGTCTTTGAAACTATCCTTTCCTTCATTTCTTATAGCACAAAGGAATTCCATTACATTTATATGCCACAATTTGTTCAGACTTTCCCCAAATGATGGGCAACTCAGTTTCTAGTATTTGGTACCACAAAAGAACTGCTTTAACTATTTTTGTATATTTAAAAACTGCTCCTCTTTCTTTGATATCTTTGGGGGTATAGACCTAGGTATAAACAGAGGATCTTAAACTAATAAATAACTAATTTTCATAATATTGTTTCAAATAGGTCCTCAAATTTGTGTATACACACACACACATATATCTTTATTACTGTCCAGTTGTACCTTATATACTTTACAAGTGTCCTACTGTACACCAAAAGTTAGCAACTTATTGCTTTTTAAAATAAAACCTCCTGCTTACCTGTTAACAATTGTTCCATAAAATACTGACTTGAGGGCTAGATCCTACTAAGGAATTCAAAACATCTGCAATTCACGCATACTTGTGAAATTCAAATTATCTCATGCTAATAGATTATAATAAAGTAAGGAGACTATTTAAATAAACAGATAATTTTAGTTGAGGAAAAAATCTTGGCATAATAATTTGAGGGGTAGAATAATGATCTACAATTTGTGGGTAACTTTAATTTGGATGAAGATCTGGTTAAAAATCGGCTGTTCCTTTTATAAATATTTAAAGATCCCACTACTAAGTATTACCCTCTTACTGCATGTGTAAATCATTATGGTCCTTGATTTGAAAATATGGTAGACAAAAAGTGAAGACTGAATTACCACTCTCAGTGCACTGACAATATAATGGGGGTAGCTAGGAGCCCACACATGTAACCAAATATAAGGGTCTAAGAAAGGTACAGATTGCTATGGGAGTTCAAAGGAAGAAGATATTTTGAAGTGGGGAGATGAGGGAAGACTGATCTTAAGACCTCTTGCAGGGGTAAGCTCATGAACTGGCCTTAAAAAATGGGTAGGATTTTTAATAAATGGACATGAAGAAATGGACTTTAAAGAATTAAAGGAACAGAGAGAATGTTGTTAACATTAAAGAAATTAGATGGAAACTGAGACTCACATAATACATTCAGGAGAAAGTGAGTAATCCTGTTTGGGTATTGGTTTGGGATCATTCATATATTTAGAGTTAAAAGTGATCTGGTTGAAGACCCTAGTTCTATATATATCTCAGAATGGCTGTGACTTGCCCTAAATCACATAGGCATGAAGTGGGATTTGAACACAGGCCCAATTAATCATGATTTAGAGTTCTTTGCCCTGTACAATGCTGGGTCATGTTGGACCTAGGTTGGAAAGGACTAACTAATGAACTTTGGACTGCATTCTGTTGGCAATTGGGAGCCATTGAACGTTTCTGAGGGGGGAAGTGGAGTGATCAAAATTATATTTTGGGAAGATTACTCTGGCAGTAATGTGTTATTAAAGAGAGGCCCATTATATATTCTAATATAGAGTTATTCCTATGGATTAAACAGTATAAATTAATAGGCAATGATTGAAACCTAGTATCAAGGAGATGATTTTAAAATTTTCATAATAAGAAGTATCTTGTTGCCTTTAAATGACTGGTCAGATGATTGTGAGCAGATAGCATTACTGGAATTCAGAAAGGGAGGACCCTGAAAGCTATGGAATTCAGTATGGTTGCTTTGGGATTTTATTCTTTAATGAAATCATGTGTTCAGTTACCAATGATGATTTCTGCACCTATGATTCCTTTTAGAGAAGCCATCTCCAGCTGTTTCTCCAAATAAGTATATTCTTTTCCCTGATTTCTGAGACCAATGCATGCCATTAGGATCTGTTATAATCCACTTTTGATGAATAGTAATTTATTGGATTGAGATTTGAGTCTGAAGGGTCTGTGAATGACTTCATCTGAATTCCATTTGAGATAATGTCACAATATCGTTGTCAGATTTTCTGGCAATCTGTATAGTACAAAGAGATACGCTGTCCAATTCTGTTTTATTGAGTTAAACAAGTTGAAATGCAAACTTCTTTATGAAGACTATAGAGGTGGAGCTTAATCCTGCAATTGAAGTGACCCTTTCTCCAGTTTTGGCATGACATTAGCTGTTAGGGGCACTGTTAAGGAACTCAACTTGTATGTAAGAATACATGTAAGAATATATATGTAAGAATATATATGTAAGAATATTAAATGAGATATAGCTCTTCATTCAAAGGTGGGATAAGATCCTTAGAAATCAAACCTGGGCAGGGGGACATACTTGGCCTTTGGGTCCCATGTATACCCACTGATCTCTAAAGTATACATTAATTACTCATCATGTAGGATACATAAAGTCCAGTTCCTCTCCTAAACCTATGGAAAGAAGGGTCAAAGAAAGAAAAGAGAATTCGTAGTATTTTCTGGAGGAAGAAGGACAAGAGTAGGATGTTTGGATTTTGACATTTGATAAAACTAGAAGCCTGGCTCAGTTACTCTTCCTTACTCCCAGGTACCAAACTGTATATCATTGCATTCATTCTCTTTTTCCTTTTCACCAGTTTTTGAGACTGGAAATGGTATCCCTCAATTGGGAGTAGTTTGGGCTGAGCTTAGCTACATGTTAAGTTACATACTTAACTACATCTCTCTTCTTGAGAAAAGCAGATGGAAAAGGAATGATCCAAATCATGGAAAGTGCTCTGAGATCTGGGTAATGGTTGGCCTTCTTTGCTTCTGGAGTTGAAAACCAGGCAGTTTGATCCCCTTTCTCTTTTCATCTCTTCCCACTGTTGTGAGTGGGAGGCAACAGTCATCCCTCAGCTTTTCACTTTGTTTTTCTGTCTCCCTGCCAGTATGAGTGGGAGATGACATTTCCCCCACATCTCTTCCTCTTTCTTCCACTCTTTCTTGTAACAAGCAGCTCCGCATCACAGTTATTTATATAGTTCAAAGTGCTATGCCTGCAATCTGACATTGGGAAGCTTCTATCTATAGATAGGTATACACCTAGATATTTAGAGGATAACCTTCACAAAAACTGGTTTCTCATTATCGCGTGACCTTAGGTTCTAAAGGGTTTTAAGTATGACCTTGGCCAAAGAAGAACTCTATTTTTTGAAATCCAGTTTAACTCACTAGAGAGAGATGGATCACCAGGTGACTGGCCAAAAGAGGATGTTGTTTTTATTGGTCCATGGCAACCTATAAAGTAAAGGAAAGTTTTTAAAAGTTGCCCTCAGTCCTGTATGCCCTATTTTAGGATGGTACGTAAAGGGGAAGAATATGCTAAAATGGTTTGGAGCATTTATCTAAGAATTTGGCAGATTTTTTAAACAAATAATTTTTAATTAATGCCTGTTGAATGATTGATTTAAACAATAATATTCAGCTACACTTAGAAAAGAATTAAAAGCCCTCCACCCCTCTCCCCAAAACAGTGCCTTGTTAACAAATGATACACTTATTTCCCAAATGAAGTAAGATAGTTGCCAGTAGCAACACTTGGCTAAACATAAACTCATCTGTAAAAATCTTAGGAAGTTATGACCCATTTCAACCCATAAAACAGAGAAAAGTGAATGATAAAATTAGTTTAAGTGAATCTTGGCACGGTATACAACTAAACAGAGTTATACCAAGAGCATTCAATTGACAGAAGACTGCAAATAAAAGAAAAACAGAACAATTCAAGAATTGTTTCAACTACTTATTGCTTATATCAAAGAGAGTAGAAGCATAGACCATGAGATCCTTACGGAGGAAGAAATGACCCCCAGAAGCAAAAAAGACGGGGAAAACAGCTAGATTGGATTAGGTATAGACTGAGTTCAATATTGGTGGTAAAATTATGAGGTCATGAGGTCACTGAAGGAGTAATATGTAAGGTATCTGAAAAAGAGAAAGTCCCTTGAGATGTAGGGGGGAACCTTGTAACCTTAATAATGCTTTGAAAAATGTGATCAAAAGGACATTCATGAGTACTGACCTGTATGATTACTCTCCCATCTATTCCAAGTCTTTATGATGGTCATCTATTGCCAAATGGAATGCATTTTCAAAGAGGGCATTATTATGAAACAAGTATGCTTTTAATAGTGGCATTAAATAAGAGACTACATCTTTGCCACCTTACAATTACCTGAAAGATACAGAAAGTAGAAGATCGCATTGTACTTATTGCTTGTTGGTTATGAAAAAAAAAACACATTTGACATGGTTGAACAAAATTCTGCCTTAAGGCTCTTTTGCAGCAAAGTGTTTCCCATCCATATACCAAGATCATTCAGGTTTTCTTGGAACATGTGACAACAGAAATGACTTTGTTTGATAACCCTGCATAACAAACACCAAGCAAAGCAACAAATAGAAAGATGTATGCTCACCAAAAGTATTTTCCATTGTGATGCAGAGGATCCAATGTAGAGCTCAAGACAAGGAAAAATTCCTAGTATAGAAAACAGGTTATATAGAGGCTCCTGTGTGTGTATTACATTGTGTTGATTGCACCCTCTAAGACATTGCAAGGACTCCTGGAAAAGATCCCTCAAAGGAGTTTGGCTTGTTTGTTTGAACATGAAAGAGCAAAGGAATGAAAAATTTCTATTGCCAAGATCTCATAGGCATCTGAATGGATACCTTATACAGCTTGTCTGCTAATATTATAGGAAGCTTAGAATCAACAAAAATGCTTTCTAATTTACCCAAAGCAAGCCAGGCTGCTATCTGCTTACTCTGTGATCCTGAATTTTCCATCTGGTTGGTCTGTCTCAGTATACAGACCATGTTTGCTACCACAAGAAGAGCAGCTATAAATATTTTTTTACATTCTTGTTTTTCCTCCTTCTTTTATCTCTTTGGGGGGCATAGGCTTTAGCAGTAGTATTGCTGGGTCAAAGGGAATATACACTGTAGTCACTTTGAAGGAATATTTCCCAATTGCTTTTCACAACAGCCAGACCAATTCACAGTTCCACCAACAGTTAAGCCATTAAATTCAGTAATTAGGAGAATATGGGAGAGAAGTTTCTTTTTTTAATTTTTATTATTATTGATTTGTTTGTTTACTTTTAGTTCACAAGATTCAGTTCCACAATCCCCTGAGTTTCAGATTTTTCTCCCCTTCCTCCCCTTTCCCCCACTCCATGAGGCATGCAATCAAGTATAGGATCTACAAATATTTCACATTGGACATTAGTCTAGTTGTATAGTGTAAAGCCAATCAACAGTAGATTCCTGAAAGAATGTTACTGTGAACAGCTTTTAAGATTCAGATTACACAGTAGTAGTGAACACTCTGTTTATTCCATTTTACTAATCAAGATTCAGTAGAATATTCACAGTATCAACAATTCACAATATTAAATACAATATTTAGAACAAGGAAAGTCTCAATATTATATATTATTACAGAAGGCAACAAGAAACAAGAGAAGAATCACCTAGTTTCCCTAACGGGAAACCAGCTTCACATTTAAAGATTCAATCAATCAATTCACCTGGTTTCCCTAAGAGGGGAACCAGCTTAATACTTAATGAATAAAAGAAGAAACACTTAAAGGAATCATCTAGTTTCCCTAAGAGGGAGTTGATTCAATCAACAATTCACAATATACTGATCTTCCACTCATGGGACAACCATTAACTTTAGTTTCCAAATAAAGTTCTTAGAAAACCACACAAACTTTTTACCCCTTGATTTCCAACAAACCTCAGTTTAGTCCAAGGGGAGGCCTTTTCTTCATTTTGATTCTGGATGGTCTCTCTGATTCCCTGGATCCTCTTCCCTGGTCCCAGCTCCCTCCTGAATCTGCCAGACAATCACCTAGATTCAGGAGCTGAAAGCTGTCAGGCTGTCATCCAGTCCTCAGAGATGAACAGC
>CM053594.1:214694213-214719552 GCA_028646575.1 Pseudocheirus occidentalis
CTAAAGGAATCTTTGTGACACCTAAACATTGGCCCATGAGACACGCTCATGGAATGAATGAATCCTTGAGAATGACTCTTTTTCCTTTGGCCTTCCAGAGGGCACATCAGCTTTTCCATTCCCAGCGGATCAAAGTTAATGAATAACTACAGTTCATCTTTACTAAATATAAACCATCATATACACATGTATTGTTACAATTTGATCATCACTAGACTCTGTGTCATAAATGACCTTTATTTAGCAAATACTTGCCCTCCCAAATCTGAAATAGCCCCAAAATTACTATACAGCAAAGCCCTGTCTCAGATTATCAAACAGCCTTTATACCAATTCTATGGGAAGTTTCCTGAATGTTGCTGGCTTATATACCTTCTTAGGACTCCTATGATGCTTACTGTCTTACAAGTAAGTGGAAGAAGCAGATGTTTAGGATGACTAATTGATGTTTCATCATTTGAAGAATTCCAAGATAGTCTACTGTCCCAAACACTTGCCCATTCCAAATGCCCCATGTTTAGATCTTACAATAGTAGAGATTTGGTCCTTTGAGTTCCTCTTCCATGTGTTCTGCTACTCACTCTATTCCCCTTCCTTCAGTTTTCATTCTGAAACATGGCAATATGGGACTACTAACTCCCTAGTGTGAAGAGGAAAGTGGGAGGAGGCATTGATAATATTCAAAAGCTTCCTGGCTTTGCATTGGATGGTCTGTGTAACACAAATGAACACTTTATTATATCTTGTATAAGCAAGTGCATCTTCCCAAACAATGCCCTGAGCTTCTTGAGGGCAGAGACTCTGTCTTATCCCATGGTTCAGACCTTAAAACTGCTAGTAAGGGCACATAAGAGTCACTCAGGATATATTTTTGGTGGATTATACCTTGCATATGAGCTAAACGTTCCACCTCCTGTACTCCCCTACAGGGAGAAATCGCACATCGATTTCAGAGCCAAATAGTTGTTGCTTATTATGCAGAACAGGCTCCACAGCAAATGAATGCTGTGGATCTTGGCAATTTCTCTTTCTCTACACAACTTGCAACCTTTTTCCTACTTTTGTTTTTTTTCCTTAACAAATAGTGGTCTGGAATGAGATTTGAAATAGGTATGATCAAATACACACACACACACACAGACACCACACACACACACACACACACACACACGTTTGAAGACCACATTGAGACTAGCGCTCAGGATATTTAGGCAACATTTCAGCTCAGCACAACTGAGTCATAAATGGGTACAGGGTGCTCAGAGCAGACCTTCCCTATTTGATAGATGATATTTTCCACAGTCATCATTGATTTTGATGTTCAGTTGTTTTACAATTATGTCAGACTCTTCATGACCTGCCTGCCCCCCCCCACCACACACACACCCAACTTGGGGTTTTCTTGGCGAAGATACCAGAGTGGTTTGCCATTTTGTTCTCCAGCTCATTTTATTGGAAATTTATGGAAACTGAGGCAAACATAGCTAAGTGACTTGCCCAGGGTCACAGAGCTAGTGTTTGAGGCCAGATCTGACTTCATGAAAATGAATCTTCTTGACTCTAGGTCTGGCACTTTTTCCACCGTGCCATCTAACTTCCCATCATTGACTGGAATTTTCAAAATGAGCATTTGAATTTATTTTTCTACTCTTTCCACAAATATTCTGTGCTTTGGAAGCTTGGTTTCTGAAAAACTCCACTTGTCAGATTTTCTAAAACTTATCTAAAATGTCAAGTAGCCAATTGTCACATCCAGTTGTCAAAAAATTCTGGTTGCTGGAATCTTCTAAAAATCCTCTGGCAACTTCAGAAGGCTTCCAATGTGCCTCTCTCCCATCTCCCCCCACCCCTAAACCCCCACCCCCAGCCAAAGCATTTTCCACATCCAAAAACAAAATTAAAGAGCAATTTCTTTGGAGTTTTATATTTGGAGAGGAAGGGGCATGGGACTTTATATTTTATATAAAATAAATTTTAAAATTCCAATAAATACAACAGCCCCGTTGGTTTGGCCTGTATGATTTTCTTCATTTTTTTCATATAAAAATAAATTCTTCTATCTTTTTATGCAGTTTATTTTAACTAGAATTTATTAAGTTCCTACTGTGTTTTAGATACTGTGCTAGACACTAGGCATACAAAGAGGAAAACAAAGGTCATTCTTTCCTTCAAGGAGTACATTCTGCTAGAGAAAAACGTATTCTACAATCTACTAAACATTCTACATTCATATTAAATAATTTATATTCTATTTTTTAAAATGCCCAAAGATGATTAAATATTAAATAATTTGATGGAAAGTAGGGAAATGCCATTAGGAAGTGGTAAGATTAGAAAAGACCTTATTGTAGGAGATAGAACCTGAGTTGAGTCCTGAAAGAGACTAAGGGTTCCTAAGAGAGAGTCAAGGAAGGAGCACATTCTAGGGATGTGGAATAGTCTAAAGAGTCACAAGCAGGCAATGGAATGCTGTATACTGGAACGTCTCCTAGTTTACCTGGATTGTAAATTGCGTAAAAGAGAACAATGCACTATAAGTCTGGAAAGCTAGTTATTTCTTGTCTATTTGAAAATATTAAGAACACTAAAACAATATACCCAACAATCCTAATATCACTACTGATTTATTCTTTTCTTTCAATTAAAATTCAAATTTTGACTTATAACAAGACACCAAGTCTATTCACGCAGTGCTAGTCTCCGCTCCTCATAATAGCTCTTACAGAGAAAAAGAGGGTGGAAAATGGCAGCTCAGGGCAGGAGGCAGCAAGTACAACTCAGGAAAAAGAAAATGATAACCATAAACCAGAGCTCCATAAAGTCCGTTAATAATATAAATTCTTGTATGATTCCCCAGTTACTTAAAGGGCAAGGGAAATAATTCCTCCTGGGTGGAAGCAAACTGCTGCAATGATTGTGTGTCTTGAGTGCCACACAATGGATTTGACTAGAGCAGATTTCACAGGTTTCAGAGAAAGGAAAGGTACCATGCCAAGGACTAAAATTTGACACAGGGAAAAATTTACAGCAAGAGGAATGGGAAATTCAAGAACAAAATTTTGAAGAAACAGAAGGAAACATTTCCATGCTTGTTTGTTGCAATTTCGCAACATTCACTTTTGGTTGTTTTGTAGTGGTTATTCTTCCTATTTGTGTTGTTGTAGTCATTGTGCAATGGTTTTCTTGAATATGATTACTTTATATAAGTTTGTGAAGCATCTTCGTATTCTTCATATTCATTGTTTCTTACAGCATAGAAATAACCCATTACATTCACATAACATAATTTGTTTAGCCATTTCCCAATAGATGAACATCTATTTTGCTACCAGAAAAAGGAGGGATGGACGTGTAATATTTCGTTATGAGAAAAAAAAATACCATCATAAGAATTTTGAGAAGGCTATGTAGAATCTATGCCTCCACTTCCTATCATCTCATTCTTCTCTTAACTCTATACTGTCTGGCTTCTTACATCATCATTCTACTGAAACTGCTCTCTCAAGTCACCAAGTAGGTCTTAATTGACAAATCTAAAAGCCTTTTTCTCAATCTTCATCCTTCCTGACCTCTCCAAAAATTTCAATACAGTCTGCATCTCTTAGATACTCTCTTCTCTTTAGGTTTTCATGACACTATTCTATTCTGGTTCTCTTTCTACCCGATTGAATGCCCCTTATCAATCTCCTTTGCTGGATCTTCATCCAGGTCATGCTATTAACTAAGGCAGTCCCATAGAGCTCTGTCCTGAACCCTTTTCTTTTCTCCATCTTGGCAAGGAAATGGCAAGGAAAATGGAATTACAATATCTAAATTGATTATTCTTAAGATATACTTATCCAGTCCTAACCTCTCTCCTAATTTCTAGGTTTTCACCTCTGACTGTTTATTGGACATCCTGAACTAGATGTGCAGTACATATCTTAAGCTGAATATATCAAAAACATAACTTATCTTTCCCCCTAAGGCATCTCCTTCTCCTATCTTCCCTATTATGGTAGAAGGCACTACTATTCATCCAGGTACCCTGAAGTAAATTCTTGGTGTTATCATCAACTTTTCACACTCTCTCATTCCTCATATTCAATATTTTGTCATATCATAAATTTTATTTTCATAATATTCTCTGCTCTCTTTTGACACTACCACCTACCTGATGCATGCCCCCATCACTTCACACCTGGACTATTACAAAAGTAATAACCAATAGGTTGTTCTGCTTGCCACAAGTCTCTCTATACTTTAGTCCATTCTTCACTTAGATGTCAAATTGATCTTCCTTTTAAAGTTCAGGTCTAATCTTGCTGACCATATCATTTATGAAATAGTGATAATACCTTTCAACTCTAATTTTTTTTTTCCTACCAAGGAAAACAACCTTTGGACGCAATGCAAATAACTTATAGGCAGTTGAAATACACACACACATACATATTTGTATACATACATGTATAGACATATGTAAAGATTGCAAGAAGGAATCTAGTTGTCATTGATAAATTCAAATAACTGGCTTCAAAGTACATTAACTACATCCTTGGCCACTCATTGCGGCCAATGATATTTGATTGGTATTTCAAAAGTCTTAGAGAATGAGAGTATCTATTGACTGGAGAATGGTCAATCTGTCTTGATTTAAAAAAAATGGGTGGAGTAGAGGTTGAATAAAATTGTGTTAAAAACTCAAATAGAAATGAAAGCCCCTAAATCATACATAAGCATCCTTGCAAGCACATACTGACTTAGAAAACAATGTTAACCATATTTTATTGTATTTTTACTTATTGTATTTTTATTTATTTTGTTAAATATTTCAAATTACATTTTTTATCTTGTTCAAGTCACCTTTGGGAATTCTGTGGGCTACTATTTGATGCCTCTAGAATAGGGCATACACACTATAAGCCCATGAACTTGACTTTATTTCCTTGAAAAATTCTTATTCTAGAAAGGAAGTGGTGGTGACAAAGGATTAGTATAGCTTTATGACAGATTATCCTTCTTTCCTAAAAGTATTTTAGGCCACGTGGAAGAAGCAAATATAGTCATTTATAAATATTTTATTGATCAATTAAGAAGTATCTATTAAGTGTTTACTGTGTGTCAGGCATTGTGCTAAGCATTAGGGCTGCAAAGAATATACATACATACATACATACATTTATATATGCATACATGTATATATGTATACATGCACATATATAAAATACATATATATGTATTTGTATGTATAAACACATGTATATGAGAATACATATAAGGTGAATACTACTTGACATTAATTTCCAAATATAGTATACCTGACCTCTTCTAGTGAACCTACCCTTATAACAAAGATAAAAATAGAAATGAAAAGCTTTACCAAATTTAAATAGCACATTAACACTATCTAATAGCATGCACATGAATTGTCTCCCACTTCTAAACATTTTAAAATTTGTTCTCCAGGGCCAAGATTAGTCATTAAAATTATATAACATTCTTTTTTTTTGGTGTGGTCATTATGTACATTCTTTTTCTCTTTCTGCTTATTGAATTCAACATCTATTTTAAATTTTCCCATGTTTCTCTGATTTATTAATATATACAATTTTTACCTTGCAATAATTTTCCATTACATTCATATACCTCATTTTTTTTAATTATTCTTTAATAAATAGGCATCCACTTAATTTTTGCTTATTTGCTACCTCAAAATGTTATACTATGATTATTATATTGCATACAAGGTTGTTCCTATTGGAGTATATGTCCAGCAGTGGAATCAGAGTGCCTTTAGTCTTTTGCGGGATGGAATAATTTAAAATTACAAGATGGTAGAGCAAAATCTTACCACCATAAACAGCATATTAATGCTCCAGAATTTCTATGGATTTTCCAACATTGATTATTCTCATTTCTCTTCCCCACTGATATTCCCATTGATTTGATTTTCATGCCTTTTATTATTAGTGATTTGGACCAGTCTTTCAGATGGTTATTAATAACTCACAATTATTCTTTTGAGAACTACTCATTCATATCCTTTGGCCACACATCTTTTGGGTAATGATTTTTGGTATTACACATTTGTGTTAGTGAACATGGATATCAGACATTTATTAGAAATATTTGGTGCAAAGATTTTTCCCCAACTGAGTTCTCTGTTTTCATAGCTTCACAGATTTTGCTAATGGAAAAGTTTTTTAGTTGTGAATTTTTGGAGAACTAAATCAAACCATTCATGCAGAAATTATGGAGTACTATGGGCTAGACAAGTATCCTAAAAGTAGGAGCCAAAGACACAGGGGGTATCGGGGGTGGCCATCTGAATCTAAGGAATAAGTGAGCAGCCAATCACAATGTTCGAAGATGGATTACATCTTACCTTTGCAAGCCCTCAATTATGATTGTGTCCAATACAATCACATTTTAGAAAGGATATGAATAAGCTAGAGGGTACTTCAAAGGACTGTAAAGAGGATTTTAAAGGCCTTGAGTTAAGCCATATGATAGTTAGTGAAAGGAGCCAAGGGTAGCTAATTTGGGGAAAAAGAAGATTCAGTGTGATATATTATAGTGCTGTTTAAGTATCTCAATGGTTATCATGCAAAAGAGAAATTAAAACTTGTATTATTTAATGTTAGAAACAAGGAATGAGTGAAAGGTGCAAAGAAGCATACTTAGGCTTGATATGAGAAAAAAAATTAAACTTCCTAACAATTTGAGCTATCCAACAGTGCAGTGATCAGTCTTGGTAATTAATAGGTTTCCCATTCTTGGAGGACTTCATGTAGAGACTAGACTACTGGGCATCAAGTAGATTATAAGGAGAGATTCCCTTTCAGTTATAAGTTGGCCTAGACGACTGCTGGGGTCCCAACCAAACTGTCAAATTCTCTGATTCTGTGAGAAGACATGAATGTGATTAGAGAATTTGTTGGGTAGGTCATTTAGAGTGCAAGATAGTGAAGAAGATTTGCAGTCAGCTGGCAGATATTTTCTATAGTATTTGTGGAATGACATGGTTAAGAATAAAAGAGGATGATGCCAAGGTATAGAAAACTGTGATCTATATCAGTGTGGGGTGGGTGCCCACTGACAATCCATAATGCTAAATTCAAATATATCAATGATAATTAAGTACGCAAAATTTAAAATAGACCACATTTGAACCTGCAGGTGACAATGATGATTATACTTTCAGATTGCATAGTGAAATCCAAAGAAATACTATACTTCAAATCTATTACTTTGGGCAATAAAAGGGGGAGTCTTGAAGTACGTCTTTTCTTTGGGCTAAAGAAAAGGGGAAATTATATTCTAAGTGCATAAACACATTCTGAAAGGCAACTTTTGACTTTTCTTCTCATCAAAAATCTATGATAGCATACATCACTGTGGTGTAGACATTTTTGTGAGGAAGTATGGGGTTGAACAAAATTTTCTGACCAAAAATCACTGACAACTTTATTTGTCCTATTTTTTACCCCTTAGAAATAACCACTTCTTTCCCTTACCACAAAGGCTTCCTCACGACTTCATCTACTTTCTTCACTAGGAGACTATTAAGACTTCAGTAGTTGGTTTGGTGTTAGTGGAAACCTTTCAAAGAATGATTCAGTCTACTGTTTGGAAACTTGGAATAAGAAGTCAACACATTTTTCTCAGCTCTTATAAATGAAATGTGGCTGACCAAGAAGCTACCACACTGGAAATCAGAAGTAAGTCACTAAAATTGATCTGAAACCCTCTAGATACAATGTCTCATATAAATAATCCTTCACATATGTGACATCATTTGATCCTTACAACAGTCCTGTGAGGTAAGCGTTATTATATCCCCCATTTTACAGATGAGGAGACTAATGTTGAAAGAGACTAAGTGATCTACTCACTTTCACACCACTAGTAAATGTCTGAAGCAGGATTTGAACCCATACTTTCCTGACTCTAGTTTAAGAACTCTACTGCATCATTCTGCCTCTCATTCATATTCCTCATTGTTATTTTCTTTCCAGATCAGATTACATTTCAAGGAATACAACATTTCTTGCCCAATATTTCATACTTGAGTTTAATTTCAATTTTAGCGAGTCCAATGTACATTATAAGCCAAGGAGGTAAAAAGCTAACATATTGGTAAATAGTATTAAAATAAATAATTCTGGAAAGACTATCTAAGGCAATCCTCACTCTGAGGAAGGTCCTCACTTTGATCTTTGATTTCATGTTCTTTTTATAAGGTTAGAAGTAGGTGGATAGATAGATAGATAGATAGACAGATGATAAGATTGATAGATGATAGATAGATAGACAGATGATAGGATAGATAGATAGACAGATGATAGGATAGATAGATAGATAGATAGATAGATAGACAGATGATAGGATAGACAGATAGACAGATGATAGGATAGATAGATAGATAGATAGATAGATAGATAGATAGATAGATAGACAGATAGATGGATGGATGGATAGATAGAGATAGATATAGACATAAGAAACCACACATGTGTATAGGTACACATGTACTATATGCATATGTGTACATATGTATATGAATGTTTAAAACAACAAAAAGGAAGAAAATCCATACATATGCCAAAATATTTATAGATGTACTTTTATAATAAGAGTACACAACCAGAAACAAGGCAGATGCCTGTTGATTAGAATATGACCAAATAGATTTTAGTGCATAACTGTAATAGAACACTCCTTTTCTGTAAGAAGAACAATCTTGTATGGGAAGACACGCGGCTTGATATAAATAAGTAAGCAGTACCAAGATAAACCACTACTGCAGCAAAGAGACTGACACCATATAACTAGGAATGGCAGCAACAACAAAAGGCTGAATGTTGTGTAGATGTAATGACTAGGCAGGGCATTGAAGAGAAGATGAGAAAATGGACCTCTTCCTCCTCAGCATAAGTGAGGGGACTGGGATGTGGTACATTGGATATAATGTCAGATTCATTAGATGCAGATTAGCTTTGTTCAGCAGCTTTCCTTTCATTAAATTATAGACTATTTCTGGATAGCTTAGCACAAGGGCTATAGTTTGATAAATGAAAATTATATAAAAGAAAAAGATAGCTGTACATTAAAAAAAATAATAAATGGACATCACTGAAAGATAGTTTACCATGATCTTCTTGCATTCAGACTAAATACGGGGTCTTCTCTCAGAATCCTTTGCCATCTTTATGTTTTCATTTCAGATTATTCACTGTCTTCTGACTTGTGGGAGAAAAAATATGGCCTTTGGTTTGCTGGACCTTATTCAAAACCCAAAAGCATCATCCAAAATGTACTTTTTCCTATTCTGAAGTGGTTTATGCTCTGTAACAAGAAGCGCATGACCCTTGGTTAGAAGAGAACAAACATCCTTAACAGCGTGGCTTGCTTCCAAGTTTAAACATCAAAATGTGTTTTCTCCCCAACCTGCAAAACCTACAAGATCCTTTCCAAATATTTCTCCACCTAGTCTCCAGGTGATAAGATTAAACGTGATAAAGAAAATGAAAATCAACTTCTGGCAAAGGCTATCCAAGGTGATCCCTTGCTTTGAGAAAACTTCCTCACCTGGACATTTGGTCTCTTGTTCTGGCAGCTGGGTTAGCATTTTTTTTTTAAACTTGATTCTTTGTTTTGCAAAGGATATCACAATGTAGCTGGGGTATCTAAGCCTCCCAGAAAGACATTCTTTCAGAAATACTTCACATTCTTGGTAGTGGAAGAGCAGATAATGAATAAGGAACTTTTTTACTTTTTTGTACCTTTCATGTTAAGCCCTCAGGATTCCAACATTCCTGTGAATGAAACATTCTTCATAGGCACAGATAGGACAACGGAAGCAAAGTGGCTATCTCCAAAGTTACACCATCTGATGTCTTGTTATAATCTTTTTCTAAGGTTAATCTAAAAATATTACAACAATGTAGGTTTGATACTGACAATACTTTTGGTGTTTGACCTCTACTTAAAAAAAATCTTTTAGAAAACCGTGATAACACAGAAAGTAAAGGGCTAGAGTTGGCAAGATTGAATAAAGTACCAATTGAGCTAGTTTTGATGATATCTGGCATGTTCTTGAAAGGAGACCTTTCATAACCTGTGTGTTATGGGAATAAGATACTAGTCTATGAACATGCATTCAAGGCAAACACGTGAATCCTGACCTCCCTCCCTCCCTCAGTCTGCAACTGGCTAATTTCCTTACACATTTTCTCTCACCAGGTTCAAAGGCAATCTAGCAAGTATGATATGGAAAAACTTAAACATTACAAAAATTACAAAAACTCTCAAAACAGCTTGGTTTCCACTCTAAAGCAATGCCAAGGAAATCTCTTTTCCCAAGGGCCATCTTCTCTTCTTTCAATTACCAACCACAAAAAGTACTGTTAATGGTCATGTGATTTATTCACATTCTCAAATCATAAATAAATGTAGATAAACACTTAAATGATTTATAGGGAACTGCAGTGAAGTCTCATTCCCAGAGTCACCCTTGTACTGTAACCAAGCATGGAAAAGAAAACCTATTGACTGAACTTTGCTGTCAGCAGTTGTTACCAGCTGTCACAACCGCTGGTTCGATCTGCTCTCATATCTAGTCCACTCCTCAACCAATGTCTGTCTTTTTTCTTCTACTCTTCTTTAATTGTGTTTCAAAACTTAGTTGAAAGCCTCTTCCTCAAGAACACTGGAATTCCAAGTTGAAGTGAGTTCTCTTCAGAAAAGATAGAGCTCTTATCTGAATGTTTAGCAACGGGCTTTTTGATTCTCTCAGAAGTCCTCCAAAATGTCTATGGTCCTATTCTAACAATTGCAACAGTTGCTGGGACTGGGGTACTGCATGAACTCTTTCCTTCCCCACTAAGGGATCCTTCTTAGCTCTATGCAAACAGTGATCAGGTTCCTGGGGAACACCAGACACCAAAAATATGATTTGTAATAATTTTCTCATATTCTTTTGTTTACTATTCTCACCTTGTCTCCCCTCCCCTTACTTCATACCTGGGAGGGAAAATTACTTAAATAAAGGAGTTTTTCTCATATCTAGGGTCTTAACAAATTAATTAGCAGAAAGGAAATCAATGTACAACGTGAATCAAGTATGGGGCAAGTACTTATATCTCACAAACAAAGGAAATGGATAACACAGATGGATCTCACAATAACTTATTAACAAAGACTTAAAACAGATAGCAGTATTAATTGCTCTTATACTTTCTAATGAGATTGAGACCTAAAAACATCAAAACATAAAAAATTTGATGGGTCTGTGAATAGTCATGTTAAATTTCACTTCAGCTTTGCACTGTCTAAGTAGATGCCTTCAGGTCTGTGCCTTCTGACAAGGTGGGCTAGGTCTTATGCTTATCTCTTACTGTTATCTATCTTTTCTAAAGCTACCAGTCAGTTTGAACCATTGGACCCAGGACCTTCAGACTTCCCCCAAGGTGGCCCCCAAGTCGAACATGTCTATTGCAGGACTGCTGATCGTCACCTATGACAAGTACAGAGACATACAGCAAAAGAGGAAGTCAAAGTTTTGAGATTCAGTCTCAGGCTCACAGAAGCCAAGACATATGATTTATGTGTTATGTGGCAAGGATGAAGTGAGGAGAATATCTCAAGTGGGGGTTTTCTAATAGTCCTGACATCTTTATAGACATAAAGAGAAGACAATGGCTAAGGGTGAATGATTCCCTATTAAATATCCACTGAGTTAATGACTCTTTATGTCATTAGTTAATAAATAAATTAATTTGTCATCTCAAAATGTAAGCCTTTCAGTGCTAAATCACACATATCCATGAAGCTCCCCACAAATTTTCAAGGGATTTCTGGTGCACACTCCTTGGCTTGGCCCTTTAGGTCCATTCCATGAAGTATTCCAAAGTTGTGAATTTTTTCCATCATTTGTATCAGTTAAAATGTCAGAATGTCCATAATGCCCACTCATGACTTTACTGGATGTGAATTGTAGTGAAGAAGAAAATGGTTAACCCTTTAGATTGGACTATTAAGCTTCTTCAGAACAACAATGAGGCCATTTAGAGATTTGGGGCTATAAAGAGTCTTAGAGGTTGAGCTTCCTTATTCACTACATGGAAGATGAAATTGAGACTGAGACAGAAAAAGTAGTTTACCCAAGGTAAGTGGCAGAATCAAGATTCAAAATCTGCATTTCTGTCTCCAAATCTCGTTCTCTTTTCATTGTACCATGAAATGTTTTTGTATGTTTTATGCTCTGTTCATAGCTCATAGTCCCCAGTATAGCCTTGAACATGGCAAATTATTAAATGAGTATTGGTTACAAATATATGACATTAATACTGTATCTGGCAAGACGATGTCTGGAACCAAGCAGGAGGTAGCTTTTGTTCCCAAAACTAAAGAAGCCAAATCTCCTTCCAAAAGGCACCAATGAAGAAATGATATGGATGTTGAAGTGAATGTCAGGCGTGGCTCTTAGCCTTACAGCTCTATGTTAGATAGAATAGTAAAGAGGAACTCCAGAGGCAACTTGAGATCTTTATTTGGACTAGGACAAAATAGATACAAAACAAAATAAGTCATTTTAATGCTCTCTCTGGACAAGCTTAGGCAGGAGTGATAGATACACAATGAAACACACTGGCATTGTACAGAGCAGGGCCTTTTGCTCCTACTTTTTGACTTTTCCTTATTAAAAAAAAATAACCTCACTTCAACTGTGCCCCAAATAGGTAAAATCAGATACTTAACTGAGTGCCAAGGGAAAAGTAGGAAGACTAAAGAAAAAAAAAACTGTGACTACTGGGGGGAAGGCTATTAAAGGGACAGAAATGGAATATTCATTTACTTGCATCTTCCCAAAAAAAGCCAGTGGATTTAGCATATGTTCTCATTGAATGGTATGTGCCATTTCACCATCAGATGTTTAAAACACAGGCACATTTTTGAAATTTCAAATGCATTTTGCAGATATCAAGTATGAGTCTGATTTAGAGTGACCAAAGAATGGGAGATACTACTCCACATAATTACAGACGTAGAGTTGCTAAGGATTGTATCTCAAGAGAAGCAGAAACCTATATTTCCATCCTGTCATTTTGACAAACCTGCCAACTGATCAAAAAATAAACGTATACTAAACAAACTGCCTGAAATCTAGCTGAACATCGGATCTGCAAAATATGTACCAGCTGAATTGAGTGTTTAGAGGGTAGAGGAATAGGATTAGATCTGTGACTTTATTAGTTTACCAGTTCCCAAAAGAGAGTTGTTCCTCTACTGATGCATTATCAAAAATTCTTTTGCAATTTATAGTCTTATATAATGTCTGGAGGCACAAGGAAGAAAAATAATTTGTGTGCACAGTTACTATTGCAGAACTTGAATTCAGATCTCTGTGATCTCAGTGGGGACCATGAATCTGCTCTCTCACTTTGCCTTTCTATCTAGATACCATTTTAAAATTGTCTCTCAGTCCTTTATCGTCTCTCCAGTTGACAACTGAATCCACCATGCATTTATTAAGTGCCTACTATGTGCAAAACCATATACTATATGAGGGGTTCATACACAAAAATGCAACAGTCCTGGCACTCAATGAATCTACATTACACTTGGGGTGGAGACTATATACACATATGAATGAATACAAAGTCTACTTTGTATTTGATTAAAGAAAAGAAAATGAAAAATAATTTTGGGTGTGGGGAGAGAGAACTGACAACTGAGAAAATAATAAGAAAAGGAATCTTTTAAGTGCTTCATTCTGGGCAGAGCCGAGCTAGACATTCTAAGAAGCAAGGATGATTGAGTTTGAAAGACGTGAAGACACAATTCACAGCTGAGTATCAGTGCTTAATGGTACTTGCAACTATTATATCACAAAAGAAATAAATGCCAAAGTCAAATAGCTGTTACAGCACACTTTATTACAATTCCTACCTAATCTGTATTGAGACTGCATTGAAAGGAGGCATCCAGGAAAGGAAAGAATTCCTTCCAAAGCCCTTTGCACAGCAAAGTTATTCATGCTCCAGTCCTTTTTTCTCTGCTGGTTCAAGCATTTTTTGTCTTATAAGCCAAGCTGGAAAGACGCAGAAGAATACTACTAAAATTCCTTCCAGGCAGGGAAAGTTCGTTTCATTTTTCAGCTCCTGATTTCATGATTATACTGCAGGGAACAACAAATACAAATAATAATTGTTACAAATAATAATTGGTGTTAAAATTCATAGATGTCAATTCTAGAGAAGGTGCTGAAGTTCATGAACTGCACTGGTAGAGGGGTTTTCCTCATCAGAGAGGAACACAATGCCTTATATAAGTGTAATCACCATCCAGTTGCTATTCCCCTATCCCACATTTTCTTAAACTTTTTTACACTAATGGCCCCTTTGGCGCTTCTGAAATTATGGGTCACCACCCCATCCTACTTCCTAAGGTTTAGAGCAAGGGTGGGGAACCTGCAGCCTCAAGACCACATGTGGCCTTATAGGTCCTTGGGTATAGCCTTTTGACTGAAATTGATTTACAGAATAAATCCTTTTATTAAGGGGATTTGTTCTGTGAAGTCTGGATTTGGTCAAAGGGCCACATTTGAGGCCACAGGTTCCCAACTTGTGGTCAGAGTATGCTTATGTGCATGAGGACAGGGACCACTTTTCCTATTGACACCACAGATTCTTGGAGAGGAATTACATAAAACCATTTCACATGCCTTTGAGGCCCACACCAATTGTTATTTTAGTGTGACAAAATATTTGGCACATGCAGGCAAGTCATAGACAAGATTTCTATATTAGTGCCCTCTGACCATGAACCAAAGAACATCCTGAACATCTTGGAAGAATCATAAATGCAGATGGTCTAAAGGGCAGAGCAAAGATTCATAGGAAATATCAGCAGACACATACATGTTAATAATCATGGTTTGGGTTTGAGAAGTGGCATAGGAGACAACTTGGAGAATATTCATTGCATGCTGATGAAAGCTACACTGTGAACCAGCCTGTAGCTGTGCCATATTAAAGGAATCAGAAGGAACTTGAGCATATTGGAAGCCAGACATAAAGAGATAAATAAGAATCATGAAATGAAAAATAAAGAATACAGAGTTCTTGTGGGTGGAAAGTGTTCTGCCTATTTTTGTCTTTCTACCCTTTTGCCTTATTCATAGAAGATATTTAATAAATGTTGAATTTGATTATTGTTGAATTAGATTAATCATAGAAACATAACTGAAGAGGTCAGTTTGTCCTCCCTCATTTATATGAGACCTGGAGATTTTAAGTGCCATGATTCAAGGTTTGTAGGCATTATATTCCAGGGGAAAAGTTTGAACCCAGGTTCTCTAACTCCAAATTCAGTATACTTTCCAATGTTCCATGCTGATGAGTGGTAATCTAGACACAAAGAGATGACTATGTCAAGGAAATCCCATTTTTAGCATAATTATAAGGGCTCAAATATATACATGCTTGTAGTTCATGAGAGGCTGCTTGCTGTAGTGACTAGAGTAAGGGCCAAAGTCAGGAAGACTTTGATTGAATTCCTGCCTTTGCTATATACTCTGTGTGACCCTTCACAAATCACTTAACCTCCGTGCTCTAGGCAACTTTCTCTAAAACTATACATTACAGCAAAGGTGCTAGCTTGCATTGGTAAAGTGAGTTTCTTCCCCTGGGGGCTCTATCGAAATCATTAGTCCTGAACCTTTTGAAGCTCATAAAACATTTAACATGTGACATCACAAGTGAGTCTTACAATGACCCTGTGAGTTAGACAGAATTTTACAGAGCAGGAAACTGGCTCAGAGAAAGCTGATCACTGGGGACAGCTAAGTGGCACAGTGGATAGAGGGTCAGCTCTGGAGTCAGGAGCACCTGAGTTCAAATTTGGCCTCATTTACTTACTACCCATGTGAGCCTGGGGAATTCACTTAACCCTGATTGTCTCTGAAAGAAAGGAAGAAAGAAGACAAGGAAGGAAGGTAGAAAGAAAGGAAGGGAGGAAGGAAGGAAGGAAGAAAGGAAGAAAGAAAGAAAGAAAGAAAGAAAGAAAGAAAGAAAGAAAGAAAGAAAGAAAGAAAGAAAGAAAGAAAGAAAGAAAGAAAGAAAGAAAAAAAAAGAAAGGAAGGAAGGGAGGAAGGAAGAAAGAAAGAAAAAAAGAAAGGAAGGAAGGGAGGAAGGAAGGGAGGAAGGAAGGAAGAGGAAGGAAGGGACGGAGGAAGGAAGGGAGGAAGAAGGAAGGAAGAGAGGAATGGAGGAAGGAAGGAAAGAAGGAAGGAAGGGAGGAAGAAAGGGAAGGAAGGAAGAAAAAAAGCATAAAATAAGTAACTTGTTTGACTTTAAAGAGCATATGGTGAATGACACAGTCCCAGTTCACTCAGACATTCTGAATCTAAATATAGAATTCCCAACTGTAACACACACCTCCTGCATTTTGCCCACTGGTAGCATCATTACTTAATTTATTCAGACTATATTTACAACAGAAAATAATCATCACAGCTAAATTATTTATGCAGTCATGACTATGGTTAAAAGGAATGGCTATAGGGTAGTTTCTTGGGGTGGATGTACATAGAGGGCTCACTAAGAAAGCATTCCAGATATATATTAGGATATTTAAATAAACAATATTCATTGAATAAAAGAATGTGAGAAAAGTGGCAGATGCATATGAATTGATTGATTATGGGATCCTGGGAACTGTATGAATGAATGGGTGAACCAGAAAAGGATAAATAAGTAATTTCTAAATTCAAAAACGAAGGGAAATGAACAAGGATAATACTTTAATTGAAAAAAGCTTTCTCTCAATCCTCCCTTGCGCTGCCATTGAGTGATACCAGATACAATGTAAGTTCCTTGAAGCCAGGGACTATTTCATTTTTTTTCCTTTGTATTCCCTGTACCACACAGTGCTTAGAAGATAGTGGGTACTTTAGAAAATGCTTGACAAATTACTCTGATAAATAGTGCTCATAGTGAGCAGAGTCAGAAAGACCTATGAGTATTTTCTGACTCTGACCGATGGTGTACTTTCATCCTGCACTTTTGACCAACACTGGTCAAAAGAGAAATATTTGTGGTACCTACCTCCCAGGACTTTTCTGGGCATCCATGGAGATGATTCACCAAAATTAATTTTCTACTCTTTAAATTGCTCTATTAGCTATTTTTCTAGTAGGATAATTTGTCATTTCTTCTGAACATCGTTTCTACAGCCAATTCTCGCTCACTTGGCACAATCTGAGCAATATTCTCTGTTCCATGCCATCCATCTTAGGAATTTCTCCCAGAGGCCTATCATATCTCAATAACTTCCTTTGTTGGAAAGGAAATCCCACACCTTTCCTGTTGCAGACTGAGCATTAACTTTTCTCCCTTGCTACATACAGTACAAGCCCTTTTCTTGTCTGATAACAGAAATGCTGGGAATCCAGGATGCTGGGAAGAAGAGGTGACTGCATGCACATCCTCATTTTAGAGTATTTAAACCAGATGAAGAACGGAAGGTGGCAAGTACAGTATTTAATATTCTCAGATAAGAAGTGACCACCCAAAGCTAGAAACTTCTTAAATCATTTAGAACTGAAATAAAAATACAAATTCATCCAATCTGCTTTTAAAGATGCCTTAATAGTACATTTTGTTTCAGGAGAATTACAACAGGAGAAAAGTCGGAATGCCACATGATAGATAGTTAATTCAGCTCTACAAATTGATACTCCTCAGAGCATTTCTATATTTACTTGATAGGAGGGTGGTGGAAATCTTTGGAAACAGTGTCTTAACATTTGGAAAAATGTGGTTTCCTGTCCTTTTGATTCAGAAGACTTGGATTGCCAGGGTTAAAGGATTAGATGTTCCAAGTCATGTTTTAGGCAGAGGTGGTTGGGGGTAGTGGGGCAAAACAGGAGCTCTCTGGGATAGACTGTGAGGGCGCTAGAGTCATTAGAAGAAACTATGTAAAATTTTCTATTTTTTTCTAAGCTAGAGCCACAGAACTTCCACAAATACCACCAGATTTCAGAGACAAACTGGGTTGGAGATCTTTGCATAAGCACTGGCTAATGTATAGATGAGACTAGAATGAGGGCATGGCATGTCCTAGAGATTTTCTCTAGAGCCAATTCTTTGGCAAGAAAAAAAAAGGTAATCAGCCATCTGGGAATCTCAAGGTGAGACACTTTTTTGATGTCTGAATTTATTTTACTTTCAGAAATGCTTTGTGCCATATTCTTTTTTTTTCTTCTGTAGTGTATGTTGTATAACATGCACATATAATGTTTTTTTGTTTAGGGAAAAACTATAATAGACAGTCCAACTACAAGCTTCTATGATTCTGTAAGCAGTCAAGTTCTCTAGGAGGAGAAATGAAAGTAATAATCTTTGGAATCTAGAAAGGAAGTTTTTCTCATTTAGGTATCACTGGAATGAATTCAAATGAATTCATTGTGCAAATCATGTTTCTAATATTTACTACTTGAATGACTTTGTTCAAGTCACCTAACTTCTTTGACTGTTTAGCTTCTTAATCTGTAAAATGAGGTGATTAGACAAGATGGCTCCATATCTATAGTCTTATGACCCCATCAATTGCAAAATTCTTCTTGAAAGGCTTGAAGCCCAAGTGGAGGACTCATCAGAGAGAGGTGGGATTTGAGAACAAACTTCTGCAAAAGCTAGGAGGTATGGTGGGAATTCACTATTGGACATACGTTTGGAGACTTTATTTCTAGATGAATTAAGATATTTAACAGCCATGCCCAATTGAATCTATCTCAACTAGAAAACGTGATGTTATCTCAGCTCACATTTGATTAGTTTGACTGACTGAGAAAGCAAGAAAGATCTTTTCCATCTTTATGATTCTGTGACCTTGTATGCTTTGTTCAGCCCCTAGCCAACTACTTAAATATGAAATTAACAACAAAGCTAACTTATTTTCAGTTGAAATTATGATTAGTATTATTTCTAAAAATGCTAGTCACTATCTACCGCATTTGTAAGTGAGAGGATTGGCCTGGATGACCTCTAAGGTCCTTTCTATTATTCAGTCTATAATCTTAAAACCCTATGATACTCTCAATCTATAATCCTAAAACATATGATATAGCCATACTAACTGTTTGAAAGCAAATGAACTTGCAAGTAAAGGAGTCTTTTAGATAAATTATTGGATTCATTTCACTCTAAATAAATCCACCTTTGGAACAGTAAAATTTTCTTATATCCAATATAAGAAGTATATTAAATAATATCCCATATAATAGGATATGTAGTATATAATGGAACATATAGATAGAAAGGAAAGAATGAACTGGAAACAGACAAAAATCATGTTGTATGCTTGTCTCACTATCATCACAGAAAGGTGACTTTTTCAATTTCTGAGTGGAATGAATTTGGATAAGAACTTATCTATAATATTACTTTCGACATATATAGATTGAGCATTGAGATGTATCGAGCACTATGCTATGTGGATATAGAAAAGAATAATGACTATACAGTGTAGAATTGATATTTACTTCTTACAAAATAGCTAGATTTTGAACTGGATAGTTCCTTAGAAGACAAAGAATCCAAACCCCTCATTTTGTACATGAGGAAACTGAGTTTAAGGGAAATAAATGACTTACTCAAGGTCATATTAGGCAGTCAATAGAAGAGCTGGAATCTGAACTCATTTCCTTTGAATTCAAAGTCAATGTTCTTTTCCCTGTTTCATGATCCTATCTGATAGAAATCTGCATGCATGTATGTCTTCTATATTTCCGAATTTTTAAAAGCTTTGTTTAGAAAGTCTAGTTACTGTGAAGTAAAACAAAAATTATAAAATACTACATATTTCACTATCACATGAGGCATATGGCAAACCACCTATAAAAAGCAAGTAAACCACATATAGCATCTTTAATGACCCAATAAGAGGATTTTATTATTCCAAAAGTGGATTTATTTTGGATGAAATAAATCCAACAATTTATCTAAAAGGCTCTTTTACTTTCAAGTCCATTTGATTTCAAGCAGTTACTATGGCTATATCATAAGTCATAGGATTATAGATTGAGTTAGAAAAGACTTTAAAAGCCATGTAGTCCAACCCTTTCATTTTACAGATGAGGAGCTGAGGCCAAGAGAAGGGGAAGGGGCGCCTGTCAGAACATGACCTTCATTTTCAGATCTAGTGAACTAATAGTACAGCCTCACTTCAAGGGAGAGAGAACCTCCTCCTTACAAATGTTTGTTGGAAAATATTCTTGTGGCAGTCAAAGTAAAAATAAAACTTTAAAAGAAATGGCCCTGCACTATAGAAACAAACTCATATTGAAAAGATATGTGATTCAAATATTACATGTACATCTGTTCAATTCAAGATGGGGTATAGTCAGATTTCATGCTATCCCAGGAGTAAGACACATTTTGATGTGTGTGTATATACACATACACACATATATATGTATATATGTTTGTATGCATATTATATGCATGTATATGTATATATTGATTCTCTCTTCTCTCCTTTCTTTTTTCCTCTCTTCTTTTCCTCCCTTCCTTCCCTTCCTCCTTTCTTTCCTTCTTTCTTGCTTTCACATTCAAAACTGCTTCTCTTTCCACTGAGCCCTTCTTTCTCACATCCACAACAAAAGTGGTCTGTACCATGCCATAAAAAGTGCTCCTGAAATGGCAAAACATATATATGAGTCAGTGACTGAACAGGTTTTTCTTTTTGCCATCTGATGTTACCTTTGTCAATGAACATGCCAGAGTGGTAAATATTATACTTCAGTCCATAGGCAACTAAGAAAAGAAAAAAGAGGAGAAGGTAATGAGGAAGAAGAGGAGGAGAAGTAGAAACAGGAGAAGAAGTAGAAGCAGAAGTAAAAGCAGAAGGGGAGAAGGGGAGAGAGAAAGAGAGATAAACACAGATTTTCTACAAGTTGAAAAGTTGAAATGAGGTAGTGTCTGAGCAAATCTAATGCTGAAATGGTGACAAAGTATGTTGAACATTCACATTGGCATACTGCCATTGCATTACTTCAATCTGTCTCCTCTATGACACTTCCTGATTTCCCAAGAAGTTACTTAGGTATTTTAAGGTGAAGGGTCAGTGAAGGTACAGTGCCCTGTATCCCAACCCTCATTATTGCACTTTTATAGCATCTCAAGTCTGAATCCACATCATTTGTACTCTTGCCTCCCTAAGCTCTACTGTTAGATTCAATACTTCGTGAAGTGTGTGCCTTATATCAGTCAACTGGCAACATAGAGTTTTATTCTCTTCAGTACCTGTGCAGATAAATGAAGTTTGAAATTCCTACAGGATTTCTTTCCTGATAGTTTTTATTACTCTCTATATACTTTGAATTCATTCATGTGATATCCCATATTAGAACATAACCTCCTGGAGGGAAGAAGCCGTTTCATTGTTTTTCCTTTGTATCTCCCTCCTCCAATCCACCCCCACTCCCTGTACCTAGCACAATACATGGCACATACTATATTTCATTAATGTTTTTTTGAATGAAAGATTGGCAATTAGAAGTAGCCACCTTTATATCAACTATGAAAAATTCAGTGTTGACATACGAAAGATGGCTTTACTTTTCCATGGACTTCTCATAATTTCTCTGATTGCATTGATTTATTAATCAATGCTCAGAAATTTATAAAACGCACAATAGGCTATACATAACTTTACGACAATGAACATGCCAGAGTTGTATATATTTTACTTCAGTCCATAGGCAACTAAGAAAGAAGAAAAAAGAGAAGGTAATGAGGAAGAGGAGGAAGAGAAGGAAAAGTAGAAGCAGGAGGAGAGAAGGGGAGAAGAAGAGAGAGAGAGAGAGAGAGAGAGAGAGAGAGAGAACATACTATGTTTAATATATCATGTTCATATAGGTTTGAATTTTCTTGGCATCTTGCATTCTTAGAGTTGCCTTGAGAAGCAAAAGTTTGAGTGTCTTGCCCAGTATGTGGCCATGGCAGAACTTGAACCCAGGCCTTCTTGACTCCAAGTGCACCTCTTCACCTTGCCTTGCTGCCTCTCATGTAGCAAATGATGTAGCTTAATGTAATGTCTTCATTTAGTTCAATATAATGCTCTCTCATTTACTGAAGCTCTTATGTATTGTTGGTAAAACTATATTCAATGTACAATTTGTTTAAGAAGGCAGGAATATTACACATTTTAGTTGCTTCAGATCTAAATGTTTTGGTTCTTGGAGGTGGCAGCTTCAGCTATCTGGAAAAACTGCTGATGTGGAAAAGCCCATTTCCTGGTGATGCTGGTTTAAGGAGCTCTTGTTGCACTTGCTGGATTAATGAAACTAGTATATTGACTGAGATGCCATTCCTTGGTAACCATGGAGTCTTTTGAACACAGTGGTCTTGTAAAGGAATTTGCAGTCTTTCTTTAAATGATGGCTTTAATAAGTACCTATTTGAATTGTACACAGTCAGTATTTTCTCTACCTTCGTAATTCTGCTACTTGAAACACATTGATTGTTCACAGTCAGCCTCAGAAACTCTTGGACCTCAGAGCTAACAGCCACTCTTGTCTGCAGACACCTGCTCTGGTGAGTGAAGAAAGAATGTGTAGCTGTAATATTAAAGAGTCCAAATAATATTATTTGGAAATATTTATGGTCTGATTTTAAACCATTAAGTCTTATTAAAATGTAGAATTTATGACTCATACATAAAATGACAGTGGAATCACTAACAGAGTAATATAACCCCCCATTAAATCAAGACTCAACAACAACGAAATTGTGGCATGAAAGTAGGTAAAGAATTAAGTTCCTGTAAAATTTTTAGTTTTTTTATTCATTTTTAAAATTCAGCTGGTAACAATGATTCTATTCATTGGTAATAATAATGCCTTACTTTTAGAGTTTATGCATTTTTACATGGATTAGGGAAACTGACCCTCACACCAACCCTGTGAGGTAGGTAGGCAGGACTTGCATTATTATTTCCATTTTATAGATGTGAAAATTGAGGCTCTGAGAAGTGAGTTGACATATAACATTTTTATAGGAAATTCAGGGGAAGGAATGAGGGATTTGGCATTAGAAGATCTGTTTTTCAATCTTGGCTCTATTACTTATTTCAGCTCCTGGATCAGTTTTGTCATCTGTAAAATGAAGGGCAGGCTGTACTAGAAGACCTGTAGAGTCCTTTCAAGCTCTAAATCCTGTGGTCATAAATGACAGAACGGACATTTTATTCCAGATAGTCAGATTTCAAGCCCACATGCTGTTTCCACAGAATAGAATAGTTGGTATGAACCTTAAAGGTTATCTGCTCTGACACCCTACCTGATGTTTGAATTGTTTCTATGATACTATTGAGAAGCAGTGATTCAGAATCACAGAATTACAGTATTTGAAAGTTGAAAGGTACCTCAAAGGCTAACAAATCGAATACGTACCCTGAAAACGAATTCCTGTCATCACATATCAGGCATGTGGCCATCTAGACCCTGAAGGAATAATCAGGGAAATCTACCATATTCCAAGCTAACTGGGGCACTTTTCCCCCTTGTATTGATCCTAAATATGTTTTTTTTAACTTATACTCACAGCTCTTGGTTCTTCCTTTCAAGGCCAAACAGAACAAGACTTATCCCAAATTTGGCCATCATCAAATCTACACTTGGGATCTCCTCCACCTTTCATGGGAATGTGGACTTTCACTTCCAGGCCCCTGGCCTCTAAACAGGTAATCTTTCACCTTCATTTGACTGGAACCAAGTCCCCATGCCACTTTCTGGACATGGCTAAACCATACCACAATGCCTCATCACATTTTCCTCTTGTGCTCACTCCTCTTTCCAACTATGTCTCCTCTATAGGCTTTGTCTTCTATTTAAATGTAATTTCCCTCTGGGGCAGGGGCTGTTTTGTTTTTGTATTTGTATCCCCCGCACTTAGCACACAGTGAACCCCAAAATAATTTTCCTCATGTATTGATTTATTCTTCCACATAACAATCATTCCTACATTCAATAAGAGCTGTAATGTCCCATACCCTCACACTCCCATTCTTTCTTCCATTTCAGCTTCCTTCCACTTATTCTTATACAGCATAGGCCTGAGGTCCTTCACTATCTCTGAGTCCTCTGCTCAAACATTTTCAATCACAAGGTACTTCCTCATCTTTCTGGTAAGAGAGTTTTTCCTTGTATTAAGTCCAGTCTCTGTCAACAAGTATTTATTAAGCAGGCATTTTGCTAAGTTCTGGAAGGCAAAAACAAAAACAGATTGCTTGCTTTCAAGGAGTTCACAGTCTAGAGACAACATGCAAAAAACTATATACAAACAAGATATGTACAAAATAAATTGAAAATAATATGCAGAGGGAAGGTACTAGCTTTTAAGGGGGAATCAGAAAATATTTCTCGCAGAGGTGGGATATTCACTGGGATTTGAGGGATGCCCGTGAACCCAGGAGTTGCAGGTGAGGGAGAGAATTTTAAGAATGTGTCCAGTGAATGAAAATTATCAGAATTAGGAGATGGAGTGTCTTATGTGAAGAACTGCAGAAAGTCACTGTCACTAGAGAGAGGAGTATAGAGTGGGGGAAATGTGAGGTATAAGGAAGATGAGGTTAGGAAGGATTTGGAATGCCTAAGAGAGGATTTTATATTTGATCCTAGAAATTATAGTCATGGTTTCCAGTCATCTTACTATTCGAGCTGTCCTCCTCTGGACCAATGGTACTTGATCAATGTCCCTTGTAAAATGTTGTACCAGAAGCAGATGGGATGATCTACATGTGGTCTGACAGGCAGACAGTTCTGACAGGGTCATCATTTTCTTTATTCGAGAGCAGTGTTTCTCAACTTTCCTAATGCCACGACCCTTTAATACAGTTCCTCATGTTGTGGTGACCCCCAACCATAAAACTATTTTCATTGCTACTTCATAAGTGTAGTTTTGCCACTGTTGTGAATCATAATGTAAATATCTGATATGCAGGATGTATTTTCTTTTTTCTTTCTTTTTCTTTTTTGGAGGTAGGAATGCAGGGCAATTGGGGTTAAGTGACTTGCCCAAGGTCACACGGCTGTAAGTGTTAAGTGTCTGAGGCTGGATTTGAACTCAGGTCTATGCTCTATTTACTGGGCCACCTAGCCACCCTATTTAAATTTATTATTTATTTTTATTTTATTTTATTTATTTTTTTGTTTTTTGGAGGGCAATTGGGGTTAAGTGACTTGCCCAAAGTCACATGGCTAGTAAGTGTGTCAAGTGTCTGAGGCTGGATTTCAACTCAAATCCTCCTGACTCAAGGGCTGGTGCTCTATTCACTGTGTCACCTAGCC
>CM053594.1:214720052-214796980 GCA_028646575.1 Pseudocheirus occidentalis
CATCTGTTCATTTTTATATTTTAAAAAATACAGTTCATACACAATCTGTAAGTTTTTCCATCCCATCCCATCAGTCAACTAAGCAAATGTTTTCTTCATGGTAACATATGACTCATTTTGCTTTCATTTTGTTTTTTTCTTTATTTCATTCAATTAACCAGAGATTGTAACCTAAATTAGGGGCCTCTCTAGTCTCAGGCTTTTTGTCTAATGATTCAAATGAAGGTGTCAATCAATTTTCAGAGATAGACATCTCCTTCCTACTCTTCTCAACATACACATACACACAACCCATTGAAAAGCAACAGGAAATAACCAGAATATTGACCTAGGATGGACTTAAGATGGGCTTAAGTTTGAGCTACTGACTCCCTTGGAGTGACTGGTTTCTTTGCCTTGTACCACTGAATAGGTAGCATAATGGATAGAGCACTGGACTTGGAGATTGAGAGACTTGAAGTCTCAGCCTCTCTCAGCTCCTTCCTAGCTCAGCTTCCTCATCGGTAAAATGGGTATGATGAAAACATCTACTTCACAGGGCCGTTGTGTGGATCAAGTAAGATGATATATGTAAAGGGCTTTGTAAACCTTAAAACACTATGTAAATGTGAGCTACTACTGTGATTGTTATTTAATACTTGAATACTTAATACTTCAATACTTAATACTTGAACCGGAGCTAGAGGCAGGACCTCCCTAGTGGCAAACAAAGGATGTAAGGAATGTATCTGTGCACTGAGAGGGGAAATTGCAAGTAGGCTTCACACCCCGGACTGGCTTGTCAGCTTTCTTCTTAGGCCCTCAGAATTCCAAGAGTGAGACAGAAACAGCTGCAAAATCCAGATAAATAGCACCTGGGAGATGCCCTAATAATAATAAGCCAGGCAGCCAGAGACTTAACTCATCAGTGCTAACCTTGGGTTTTCAGAATAGGTTCCTATTGTTTAATCAACATAATTTCAAGTAGTCACAGAAAAGCATAATTACTACAAGACTAATCTTCCAAACATCTCTCAGCAGGTTGCCTCTCTAAACTGCTGTATTCGTCACTTTTAAATTTCAGCTTGCAAACACCAACTTTTGCAGGGCTAAAGAAGGAGAAGAATAAGGGCAAATGTTCAGGTTTATTGGACACCTAGGGGCCTCCAGGGGCTCAGGATTAATAGGGCTGCATTGCTTTGCATCAGGATACCACCCCACCCTTCCCAAAAGGAAACAGTTGCTTTCAATAACTTAAATGTCTCCACATTTTTAAAAGATTATTTACCTATTAGCCTTAAGTCATTATGGCAGGAATTTCATACTGTTATCTCCTGATCTTATTACAGTTACATGTAAATTATGGAAATAAAACCACTGGGACTGAGAGAATTAACCTTAGAATGGTTTCCAAATTCTATTAAAAAAATCAAACTTTTCAGGCCAGCTAGGTGGCACAGTGAGTAGAGCACTGGCCCTGGAGTCAGGAGAATCTGAGTTCAAATTTGGCCTCAGACACTTAACACTAGCTATATGACCTTGGACAAGTCACTTAACCCCAATTGCCCTGCCTTTTCCCCCTCCAAAAAAAACAAAAAAAAAAAAAAGAAAAAAAATCAAACTTTTGGACCTGACTTTTCCAACAGCATAATTGGACCTGAATAATGAAATAATCAGTTTGTTTGATGTAAATCTGTCCTATAATTACCTAATGTTGAACAACTAGGTTTGGTAGCCTCTGGGATTCCTTTCACCTTGATATCTGTGATTCTTTGATCTTGAGTTAAAAATTAGGCATTGGAGGTTTTTAAAGTTATGGCTGCTCACTTTGCCAGATACAATTGCTCCTTGATTGACTTCAAGCCTTTCTTTGCAAGTTGTATCCTGCTTTTATATATGGGCAAGTCCCAGATCTATGTTTCTATGATTTCACAGAGTATTGCTGCATGAGAGCTGTTCTTCCCCAACATGGCACATAATGCCTCTATTATGAAACTGCATCTTCTTTCCTAATTCTCGGGTGATACACTTGTGTCTAACAGGTTAGTTTTAGCCATTACCAAATTCTCTTGCCCAACCTTCTACTTCAACGTAACGAAAATGTACAGTAGTCTTCAATTAAAAGAATTTTAAATATTAGACACTAATGGCAAGAATTAAATTACAGACTCCTGGTCCCCCACGGAAAGGTTTGTAGGAAACCTGCTTCTCTACATCTCATGCTCTTTATCTTGCTTCTCTGGGTTTGGGGGAAGCAGGAGAATGTCACCTGTCTAAGTACTGGACACCACGCTTCTCTCAATGAAGTCTAAAATCTCCTCTTTTTTGACTCCTATGTCGTATTAAAATTTCAGTTTATTAAAATCCCCAGGTTACTTTTCCTCTTTAGATCAACCAAATGAAAAGGGCTGCTTTCATTCATTCATCTATTCATTCATCCATGGGGGTGTCTGAACACATGCTTTCATTAGAGTAGGAAATTCTTCCTATACATGCAAAGAAGTAATTTTCTGCAGTTTATAGTCTCAGAAACTTGTGTAGGGGCACTAACAAGTTAAATGGGCTGTCTTACTAGAGTTACTGACCTGATGTTTGGAATTGAATCTTTCTGACTCAGAGGTTGATCCTTTATTCATTAAACCATACTGCACCTTTTTATTTTGTGAATAGACTATTATTTCATGGGACATTGTTTCATGATGAAGATGCTTATAGTTGTTTATTCATATGGTGTTGGCAAAGATCAGTGCTCCTACAAATACAAAATATTGCAAGGAAGAAAATGATGTTCTTGGGAGCAGGAGGGGTTTCACTACTAAAGGAACTGCTCCCATCATGGGTAACTATAGAAGCAGCAACAGTAGAGCCGTGATTTACAAAGGCAGAGAACAATGAATCAGATCCCTTTCAAAAGTAGGCACTTTCTTGAAATCAAAACAAAGTTTTAATGTATCTATTCAAGTTTGAGGGCACAATGGATAGAATACTAGATCTGAAATTGGGAAAATTCATCTTCTTGAGTTCAAATCTGACCTCAGACATGTACTAGCTTCGTGATTCTGGGCAAGTCACTTTACCCCATTTGCCTCAGTTTCCTCATTTTTAAAATGAGCTAGAGAAGAAAATGGCAAACCACTCCAGTATCTTTGCCAAGAAAACTCCAGATGAGGTCACAAAGAGTCAAACAAGACTGAATAACACATTCAAGTTTGTTCTTTCCACTGCAAAGGTCTCCTTGTTGCTCTGAAAAACTTAGCCACCTTTCCCAGTATGTTACACAGTCATAGCTAAGAAAGGACTTTTGTGTTATCAGAGAGAGGCCTGGGGAGTGGGAGTTAGCACTGGGGAGTAAGTAGAAGAAGAGAAGTCAGGCATTTACTGCTACTATGAAAGCAAATATTTTGCAAATGAAACCTTTTCCTTCTCTACTAAGAGCTTCTGTTGTATATAGATAGATTAAACAGAGAGAAAGACAGACAGAGAGATGGAGAGAGACAGAGAGAAAGAGACAGAGGGAGAGAAAAAGAGACAGAGAAAGAGACAGAGACAGAGAGATAGAGAGGGAGAGATGATAGAGAGATCTAACTACAATGATGGAAATTTCATTTAATTCTTTCTCTTTATTGCCCAAAAGAAAAAAGACAAGTGCAAATAATACTTGACACAAATAATTTACCCCTTCCTTTTGAATAAAAGTGATTATCACCCATATCATCTTCAGCCAGGGTGCTGTAAGGATATTTTGATTTTGATCAAATTTTGATTTGATATTTTGATGCACCTAAAAGAGAGACAGTATGATACCATGAATAAAAGACTGGTCTTATCATCAGGGAAGCTTGTGTTCAAGAATCTGACAAATACTGGTTGTATGACTCTGGCTAAATAAGTCACTCACTTTTTCCAGACAATTATCTAAGAATATCAGTTGTTGATCTAGTAAAGGAGGTTTCCTATACTAAATAAATTGCAAGTCTCTTCATTGCTCTTCTCTGCCAAAAAGGTAACAAATAGGTTTATTCAGGCAATTCCTTAGACTGAGCATTCTGTCTTCTAGTGATAATTAGAAAGAATTAAATTAATCTCCCATGTCATAGTTATTTAAAAAATACAATGAAGAATGCATCAGAGAGGTAAGCACCTTAGAACCAATTGATAATCCATTGCAACAGTCTAGGTGAGACATGATAATGAACTGAAACAGTGGTGGCTGGAATAAGTGGAGATAAGCTAATGGATGTGAGAGGTATTACAGAGCTGAAAAGGTGTCGGCACAAGCAAGGTACAATTTTTGTTGTTTTCTTTTGGGAGTTCAGTTTCCCAGGCTCAGGCTAAATTGTGAACATCTGAAGGATGAATCTCCTTTGAACCCTGATAATTCGCAGCTGTGCTGAGTGATGTAGGTTTTAGGCCTACTAGATCTGAGTCAATAAGGGGCTGAGCCTTTATTCTGGGAAGTTGGCATTTTGCTTTGTGGGCTCACTCATGAGAAGTATCTTTTGATTTCTTGGTCAAGATTCTGAGTAGTCACATGTTCAGAGCCCCCCCAACTACTTAGATGTCTGTGCTCCCTCCATCCAGTGATGTATGTAAAATATATAGCAACATTGCTTGACTTGGACATTTGGAACCCTGTCTGTTATCTTTGTGTTAACTTCTTAGGTTTTTTTCCCCCTTCTGGTGTTCAGTGTACTGAACTTTCCCCTGAACAAGTGAATAGTTAAAAGTAGGATTGTTAACCCTTTTTGCAGCAGTCTTTCCTTTAAAAGCAGATCAGAGAAGCTGTGCTAGTAGGCCATCCTTGGTGTGCTAGGGTGCTTGCTGTTATACAGGCATTGGGAACTAATTGGATATAGGGCTGAGGGAGAGATAATAGTTGAGGTAGACTAAGGTTGCAACCTTAGTGCTTCGAAGTGTAGCAGTGCTCTCAGAGGAAACAGCAGGTAAATAACTTGGCTTGTATCTATTAAAAGTACATAGATCTGGAATGGAACTTGGATA
The DNA here is from genome assembly GCA_028646575.1 of Pseudocheirus occidentalis. Taxonomy (NCBI): domain Eukaryota; kingdom Metazoa; phylum Chordata; class Mammalia; order Diprotodontia; family Pseudocheiridae; genus Pseudocheirus; species Pseudocheirus occidentalis. The sequence continues at coordinate 214,725,033 of CM053594.1, forward strand.
TCATCCAGTTTAACTTCATTTTATATATAGGGAAACTGAGACCTAGAAAGCCAAAGTGAATTGATTGTAGTTTCTTGGGTAATATACATTGGAAGAAGTATTTAATCTATGGCAATGGTTCTCAACCTGTGGGTCACAACCCCATTGGGGGTTGAACAACTCTTTCACAGGAGTCACAGGGGTGACCAAAGACCATCAGAAAACACATATTTCTAATGGTCTTAGGAAACAAGACACCAGTCTTCTATTCATCTCCAGGCGGGTCCGCCCACATGCAGATATGCTCACATAGGAGTATTAAAGGGTTATGACATTAGGAAGGTTGAGAACCACTAATCTATTGTCATAGCTCTAGAACTGGAAGAGCCCTTGGGTGTTATCTACTCTACATGGCTAATATGGAAATGCTTTGTGTGACTTCACAGGTATAATTGATATCATATTGCTTGTCTTCTTAGTGGGTGAGGGAGAAGCTAGAGGGAAGGAGAGAATTTGTAACTCAACATCTTAAAAATGAATGTTAAATAAGTATAATTCTATGTAAAAAGACAACTAAAAGAAAGAAATGAAACTCTAAGGGGACAGGGAAGGGGAAGAGGATAAAGGAGGGATATCTAGAGGGGAGGGTCAGTGAATAGGTCAAAAAGGGGGTATAGAAGAGTGTTTAGATTTACGGGAATGGGAGCATAAGGGAGGGATCATTGTGGGGAAGGGTAGGCTAAATAATAAGAGGTCAAAACAGGGTAGAAGTAAAGTAGAGGAGTTAGGACGGATAGGAAATAAGAGATATGTACAAACAAAAACAAAGATCAGGAGTAGAATTTGTTAGGGAAAATAGTCTATGTATGTATATACGTATGTGTACATATGTATGCAGATATTTATATATAAATATATCCACACTTAATTGTAGCCTTCTGTGGAAAGGGGGAGGCAGAAGAAGGGGAAAATAACAAAGTAAAAAAGTGCATAAACAAGAACAAAAGAAAGCTTACAAGGAAGCAAAGACAGCTCTCAACACAATGTGTGATATTTATTATATAGATTTCCTTGAAATGGAAATTGATTGCCACATAATTTGAATCCTCTCTTACATCCTGCTATGCACATGGTAATGCTTTTTTTCCTTTTTTATTTTGTATTTAAGTTTCTTTTTCTTTTCTTATTGTGTATGTAAGTTTTAGTAATGAAAATTTTAAGAAAAAATAAATTAAAAAGAAAATGAAAAATGAAGTCATCTAGTCCAACCTCATTTAACAAACAAGAAAACTGATGAAGAAAGATTTAATGATTTGTTCAATTACTCAGGTGGTAAATGGCAGAACTAGTATTCCAACTTAAGTCTTACAACTCCAAATGTAGTCCTTATTCCACTGAGTCATGTTGCCTTCTTCTGATATGAGATCCAGTCCTTTTTCCACTAAACCTCTGAACTATTGTCATGAGTGTATTTTATTTGGGGTGTGCTGCTAAACGTTGAATAATTAATTCTCTAAAAATGTATTTTAAGAACAGCTTTGAGTGACTAAGTCATTTTGACTATTAAAATACCCAAATTAACTACAAAGGCCTATGAAAGAAGATGCTATCTGCCTCCAGAGAAGAAACTGATAAATAGAAGTAAGTAGAGAATGATCACACACACATATTTAATTTTAGCCTTGGAAAGAAAAGAAAAAAAGATAAAGTTATATGATAACATCATTTATTTAAAAGGAATAGCAAGTTGTACATAATAGAACTGCAATTTCATGTGCAATTAACCTTTTTTATTCTACTATGTTGAGGAAATGTTTATTTTATTTAATAAATTTAAAATAAAATAAATGAAAACAATTAAATGTAGGCACAACAGACTTTTAAGTTCAATCTGCATTATTATTAACATTTTTTCCATTACCTTTCAAAGTCTAGATGACTAACATAGCAATAAATCAAGCCTGAATTTGTAACATTTGTCAGTTTTTGAGATTTAAATATTCACAGTATAAAAACTAATTTTAACAAACTCATTTGAGCTGGTTTCAGAACACTTCTGATTGTATCTAACTTATAAAAAGTATTTTAGGAAATGAGTCTTGTTTTAAGCTTGTTCTTTTCCCAGCAAATATGTCTAAGGTTTGCCTTGTTATCCTATTTTACTTCTGTCTACCTACTAGGAACAAGAGAAAGTAGATGTCTTGTGGGAAGGTACAGCATAACAATATTAGATCATATTTATGTGACATTTTAAGGTTGATAATGCTCTTTCCTCAACACAATAGCCTTGAGGTAGATACTATTGAATTCATTTAAAAAATGAAGAAATGTCAGCAAATAGGTTAAGGTTATCCAGTGTCAGAGCTGGGACTCAAACTTGGGCCTGTCAAATGCTAATTCCAAGGGATCTTTTCACTGCACCATTTGAACTATCTCATAGATGCTATACAGCTGAAGAAAATGTTTTAAAACAAAAGTAGAATTGGTTTCCAGATTAAGACAATGTTGCCCACAGCTGTTCACGCTCTGTGCCAATATTTGCTGTACTGTTGTGAAGACAGGCTTAGAGGAGAAGTCTTTTACTGAATAGCTTTCTAAAAAGTATTCCCTTAATCCCTTAATCCTTTTATGAGTGTACATTACTCCGGAATGATGAATTCATATATGTACAAGGATGAGGAAATTGAGGGATTGAAATTGTATGGAGCCCAATGGTTTGAAATTAGGTCAGTCCTTCCGGCAGTGTTCCTTTGGGTGAAATAGAAGTAGAGGAAGATGAGCCATCAATGACGTTTGCCTTTTTTCACCTGCAGAGTGGGTGGCCCCTACCCATAACCTAAGACCAAGGAGCTTCCATAATGTAGAATCAGAAAGGTTCGCAATACCCAAAGTCCAATGCAAAGAAACACTGGCACTCATAAGAGAGTAGAGCAAGACAGTTTTATTTAGGGAAAATACTCAAAATGGAGCACAGAGAGCATGACAGAAATAGGTCAAGTTCACTAAATGGGGCCCATGTGGACTAGGCATCCAACCAAGTCCTTGAGGGAATGGGGCACCATTTACTTACACCAGTAAGTCTGGTCTCTTTTCATAAGGCTTTTATCTTGGTTTAGCAGGACCGGGAATTGGGAAATGTGGGCACTGGTGTTCATTCATGCTAGAGAGGGGATGAAAGTCTCATGGGGAATTGTCACTAGTTGATATTCAAAGTTCTCTCTGGTGGAAAAAGGGCTTTGGGTCATTATTGCTGGTCTTGGCTTCTTCATTTAGCAGACCAGGAAGGCTACTCTACTATTTACCACTATCCTTTTATATTTCCATTGGTCCATCAATATTTTTACAGGGTTTACAAACTAATTTCTTCATATTTATCAACAATTCAGTTCAACAGTAATTGCTTAATATGTGCCTACTCTGTTCAAGCCATGAGAATTAATGGCCAGAGACAGAGACAGAAAGAGAAACAAAACAAATTTTCTTTAAATAGCTTACATTCTACTTGGATTTGGGTGGGAGAAGGAGTAGGATACATGCATGCATACATATATACACACACGGGTGTTTCTACACAATATAAAGATACATATACATACATATTTGCATATATACATACACATGTGATATACATGTGTGTTGGTATGTATATGTATATATTGTATATACAGAGAGAGTGTGTGTGTGTGTATGTGTGTGTGTAAAGGAGAGAAAGAACAATAACAAGCTGGAGATGAGTTCTGGTTTCACTGATGACTTAGTGCCTAAGTTGAGCCTCAAAAGACAAGGATTCTGAGGTGGAAATGATGAGGTTCTGCATCCCATGAATTGGTACTTCATACATGGGCAAGGATAAGTGTACTTCAGGGAACAACTGGGAGTCCAATTTTGCTCGGGTGGAGTTGTCAAACAAGAGTGATAAGAAGTAAGGCCAGAAAAGGAGGTAGGCATTATATTACAGAGGGCATTAAATGATGTGGAGAGGAGGTTGTATTAGAGATCATGGGAAAACAATAAGGCTTTGTGAGCAGCAGGGTGATATGGTTAAAACTGAGGCTACAGATTGTTTTGGCAACACTGTGGAAACCAGATTGAAGAAGAGAGGGAGTAGATGCATGAGGACCAGGTAGAAGGTTGTTCAAGTAGTCTAGGTTGAGAGGAGATAAAGGCCTAAACTAGAGTGAGGGTTGTATGAGAAGATAGGAAGGGATACATGTGAGAGAGACTGAGATAGAAGCAATAAGACATGGGGAATTCTTGCATATGGGGGGGAAGAGAGAAAAGAGGTTAAAACCTGCAAGACTAGAAGAATCATGATGCCCTTAACAGAAACAGAGGAGTTAGAAGGAGGACTAGATATAGAGTGTGAAAGATAGGCAATTCTCTTTTGCCTTTATCAAGTCTGAATCATCTTAAGCCTACTCTTTGCCTTTCCATGAATCTACCAAAGAAGATTCCACAGCAGGTTTTTATCTGGTCCTTTTCATGTTCAAGTACACCAGTACAAACTCAATCTCTCTCTCTACTGCCTTTAATCCTTACTACATAACTGACCCACTTTCTTTTCCAGTCAGATATACCTTTCATGTCCTGAAGTACTTTATATGCACTAACTCTTCCTAGGGACACACTTTAGGTTATTTCTACTCATCATGCATTTTTTCAATTATATTTTGAGTTATTAGTAATGTTTTCATTCTTTCAGGAATTTTAGTCTTTCAGGATTTTACTAATCGAAAAAATATTGGTGTTAGGGAAATCACCATTTGTAATAAAGAGAAATTTACGATCATTTAAAGCACTGATGTTTTCCAAATGTGAGCCAGACTTGGTGGTTTTGTTTTGAATATTCATTTACTAACTATGACGAGGAAGGATTAAAAAGTGGAGGGATTGGAACAGGGAGAGCAAATAGGAGATTCTTGTAATAGTCTTGATAAAAGCTAATTATCATCTGAAATAGAATGTGCTAAGACTGGAGTAATGTGGAAGAAATATTGTGGATGCAGAATAGACAAGTTATTGGCTATTGTAGGGTGAGTGGGAATGAAGAGATGAGTATTATTGAGTGTGAATATATGAGTAAATGGAAGCATAGTTGTGACATAAATAGAAATAGGGAAGAGGAAATGAGATCTTATGGACAGAAATAGAGTTCTGTTTTGGTCATGTTGAGTTTGAAATGGTGTAGATGCTAACAGGCAATTGGTAATGTTAGTCATCTAAACACTGACATTGGTGTATCAAGTATTTGAGGAAGTAATTATGAAACAAGATATTGTATGAAATGTAATATTTTTATCAATATATATTTGAAATATGAAGCTTTGGAACCAAGAACATATATATTCAAGCTTTGCCTCTGACACAGACTAACTATGTAACCATGAGCAAGTCGCTAAATCACCCAATGATCCAGGCAACTCTCTAAGATTACATATTATAGAAAAAGTGGTTAAACTGCATCTTTGAAGAGAGATTCCATACCAGGAGTGACCAAGAGCAAATAAGATTATAGGGTCTGACTAATAAAATTTGGTCATTAAACACAGACAAATATTTAGCTATACATACAAACATACATACATTATAGTTGTAAATCTATGTATGTATATACACACATGCATATACACACATATATTCTTTAAAGAACTTCAAAAATTGCTTCTCAATAATAATTTTAGAAGTTAACTATTTTTGTCAATTACTTTATGTCATCCTAAAATAACAATTAAATTAGAATAGTTGTGTACAAGGGTAGACAAGATCTAAATAATTGTTCTGAAGAAACCACTATATATTTAGTGGTTCAAAACTGTTGGTATTGAATATATTTCTAAATAAGATAATGGGCAGTTACACATGGATAAAACATAAGGTATTAACTTCAAAAGTGTGTATAATTATGGCTTTGAGTTATCTGCAAGTATATTCCTAACCCACATGCTCTGCATATTAAAAAAGATACCATATTCAGGGTGTAGGTGATTGTGTGGTATTTCCTCCAAAATTATAGCCAAAACTATATAATTAAACAAAATCTCTCTTCAATCATTATAAAAATCTCATAATCTTTTTGCTTCTACAAACAGAGACAGATTGCTATATCAGTTAGAAAACCATCATCACATGGTAATTCCATACATTTTTTCCATCCTATCTGGAAAGAAGAAAAAAGCAAATTACTTCTCCAAATTTGAACCCTTTGCTCCAGCATTCTAATCTTCACTAATTAGTGATAATGCTACTGGATTCATCCATAATTATGCATAGGCTAATTGCATTTTTAGTTCACATAAATACCTTTAATGTTAAATTTGGTTAATACCAAAATTGCTTCAGATATTTCCAAGTAGAAAATGAGTTACTGGTGACTTTTAATCAAATGATCCATTTTCCATTTGCTCATACATTCCCAATAATGTCAAAGAACAACTACATCTGGATCCATTTTCAAACTATTTGATGTAACTCTTTTCAAAAGAAAATCCAACTGAATAAAATAATTAATCAACTTAAAGACCAGACTTATTGTAAACAGCTGATTTGCAAACATAGCATGCTGCTGGAAAGCATCATTCTTATAGAATTCGTTCCTCTTACAGTTTTGTTTTGTTTGCAAATACCATTCCTTCTTTGGAATTCACTTTATTTTTTTAAAACCCATAAGAATAAGCTTTTTATACTTTATAGCTCATCTTTTATATTCAAAGATATGTGATACAAAGGCCTTTTGAAATTGGCAGCACATGTTATAGGCATCCTTAGGGGTAGAGTCTTTCACTGTTTGTGACTATCTCTTTGTCTCAAGGGTAGCAGGAAAGTTTAATTCCTGGGAACCAACCTTCTATGATAATTACATGATCTCAGTTGATCTACCTGTTACTGTTTCTGCCTCACAGTAAATTGTAGGATTTCAGAGCCTGAAAACCAAAATGAAACAAAATAAGACAAAACAAAAAACTTAGAAAATGTCTAGCCTATTCTCTTCATTCTCTCTGTAAGGAAATGTCATGGTTTAGAGTGATATTCACTAGCTATGGATAGACAATACCTGGGTTTAAACCGTACCTTTGCTAAAGCCTGGCTGACGTTTGGCATGTTACTTTAAATTCTCAGGGTGTCAGTTTCCTCATCTGTAAAATGGGAAAGCTGAGCTGGAAGGCATTTTACAACCCTTTCTGCTGTTGAAGCAATTTCCCAAAGAGATGAATCTTGCCTAAGATCATATAGCTACTCAGTAACAGAGCCAGGTTTCATGAAACCCTTTCCTTTTGATTTCTTCTTCCATATTCTTACTCTTATACCTAGGTAGGAACTATGAATTTTGTGTTATCTTCTTTTCTTCTGCATCACAATGGAATTGAACTAGCTAGCTACTGATAATGTTGATACGCTGTACAATTCTGCCCAGGAATTACTCTTTATGATCTTGGTGTCTTATAGTCAACTATTATGGATGCAAGTCGTACAATGTGAACAATGAAGGGTAACATCAAATGATGTTTTATACTATTAATTAACTAAGATAATAGAATAACAGCTGGAAAAGATTTTAGAGATTACCCACTTAAAGTCCATCATTTTTCATATGAGAAAGTGGAAGTCAATAGTGGTTAAGTAACTTGTCTAAGGTCATAAAAGTACTAAGTGACAAAGACAGCATTTGAACCTTGGTCTTTTGATTTGAAATCCAACAGTTTTTCTATTGCTGCTATTTTGTCTGAGTAGGTTTTGACTCCTTAGCAAGACTGTAAGTTTGGTAAAGGCAGAATACAGTCCTTGGGCTTTTTTGTATCCACCAAAGTGCTTATCACAAAGAAAGAAATGTTTCTTGAATTGATGGATGGATGGACAGATGGATGGATAGATGGATGGACGGATGGATGGGTGGATGGGTGGATGGATGGATGGATGGATGCAGGTTTGTGCCAGTGTGATTAACTACTAGCTCTTTAGAAAATAAATAAATGAAACACACACTGTTAAGTTTAATCTGCATTATCAACATTTTCTCCATTACTTTCTTAAGAACAGACAATCAACAAAGCAACCCATCAGTTTGTAATGTTTACAAGTAATACAAACCAATTTGTAATGTTTACCAGTTTCAGAGATGTAAAATGCTCATACTGAAAAGGTAACAATCAGATCTTGAAAGATGATATGAACTGCTTCTAATACACCCCTGGCTATTGGATATAATGCTTCAATATACATTTAAGTTTTAGCTTTTGTGCAAAAGCATAAAATGGTTTTTTTAAACTAAAATTGCATAAAAGCTTTAGAAGAATAGCTATTAGACTATGATTGTGGTTGTCACAGCCAGAAAACATTGTTGAAACTATGGGTAGGGCAGTAGTGTGTAGAAGGATGCAGAGTAGAACAATTATTCCAGGCTAGCCATTATGTAAGCTCCAGAAGGAAATAAATTTGCTAAAAGCTAGCTCAGTCAGCACTATGGCTAGAGACATCAGCATCAATAGCAACAGGTGAACTGTACTGTGACGCCAGCGTTGGCATGCAGGGACAATATACAACTAGGGAATTGAAGGATTAGGAAGGAATATTATATGTTTCCAATGGATAATTAAACTGCCAAATTTAGTGCCTCTTGGCAGTTTGTGATGTTCATAGTCAGACCCTACACAAACCTTTACAACACAGCTTTCTGAGAAATTTCTGTATTGTGGGTTTATCTCTGTTTTTTCCTCCAGGGATATGACCAAAAAGAAGCAGCTGATAAAGTATTACACATGTCTGTATTTTTCTTTGCCCATTCATTTAGTGTCTTATCCATAGGATCCCTTCCAGCATTTTGCCAAGTATGCCCAGGCCCATACCAATGTCTTCAAAAACTGGTTCTGTCTTAATTCAAGTTCAGGAAATGATTAATTAGTTTTAAATTAGTTTATTATATTTGCTAACTAAATTTATTTAGTTTAATGAATACAAAGAATATACATTTAAACAAATAATTCAATAAATTTTTGCTATTTACGAATGAACAGTATTTCCTGGGTGTGTACCCTATGAAACTTGCTGCACATATCTATGGCTCTGTGGTATTACATGAGACCTCATCTGTTACTATGGGAAGAGGGGAAAGGGTCAGTTTTCTGTTGAGTTTGTGATGATAAGAAGATCGGAGTTAGCTTGGGTTGTATTGAAGATAAGGCAATTAAATTGAGTTCATGCCCAGTTATCTTTAGGATGTGTTAAAACCTGACAGATATAAATATTTTACAAATTCTCTTTACATACAAATTCATTTTTCAATACTTTCTGTTTCACAGAATTAGAATCATAAAGAATCTCAGGATGGGAAGAGTCCTCAGAGATCATTTAGTCTAATCCATAAATGGAATCATTTTTTTCTTTTGCATAATTCAGGCCACCATTGCCCTGACCATACAATAACTTGTTTTTACTCAGAATATCCTTGGCATAGTCATTTTTGTCCTAGTAATCTGAAGTATTTTAGTTAGTATTTAGTGATATTTCCATACCATAATCCTATTTTTTTCTGATGCCCCTGCACATTTTTCTGTCTCCTCTGTTACTTCTAATTTTGTCAATATAATTTCTAACAAAGTATGTCAGAGAACTGAATCTTCTTTACTAATAGAGTTATTATGGTATTGAGGTCCCAGTAGTGCATGAGACTGCATTCAACTGTATTTAAAGTTAAACATAATGAGAGATAATCTTCTTACCTTAGCAATTTGAAATTTAAAATCTAATGACACAGGCACTCAGTCTTTGTATATTGCCACAGGTCATAGAGTTAGAACTGGAAGGAAGCTTAAAGATTATCTAATCAAACCATTAATATTACACATGTGGAAACCGAGGATTAAGGGGCCTTTTCATGGTCATATTCATAGCTGCAATCACTTACATATCAAAATGACATAATTCAAAGTGGTTGTTTTCAATTATTGTATCAAATGCAAATTTGGTGACAAAATTTAACCTTGTTCAGAGATCAAATGCTATCTCTAGGTCAAATTATGAAGACAATACTGTGTCACAAACAATTTTTAAATCAAGCCATTCATGTTTCAACAGAAAATCTTGAGAAAAGTATAATATTATTGCTGCTTAAAAAATGTTGGCAGGATTGGGAAGGCTTAATAAGGAAAGAAATTCAAGTCTCTACATCTTTCCAGGGCCTAGCAAAAAAGAGAATGTAAAGGATAAGAAAAATCTGCTCCTGAGATGATTTATGTTACAAGAATCTAGGAAAAAAAAGTAAGCAGTGAAAAAGTGTGGACAAAGGCTTTTTTTCTGTTATGCTTCTTTTCTGTTGAATTTTTTAAAAATAAGTTTCTCTGAATCTGAATGAAATACACAAATGGGTTGGCAGTGAAGGCTATGGAATACTTAACAAATCCCTGTGTTAAACTGTGCAGACTCTCTTTTGAAGAATAATATCCTGTGAAAGCTTACTGTTGCCAGAATGCTGTCTGCCTAATTAATGGCAGGATCAGAGTGAGTTGGAGAATCAGAACTTGCTTCTACAGAATTCTTACTAACATACCAAAGAACAAGCATGGGAGCTTTGATTTCAATCCATATATAGGCAACTTCCAATTTATGAATGATTTTGCTGAAAAAGTTGATGCTTAAGTCAGTTGCTTGAAACTCAATTTTTTTTACCAGTCCAGTCCAAAAAGTCAATTTAAACCCAATAGAATTTAAGGATAATATTGTAGTAATAGAGTCAAAACCCTTATCTATTATACATGATCATATTTCTGTAGGAAAATACCTTCAGGATTCCAACTTGATACATCAGTAAGAAATATTTCCCTACTTTTCTTTGTAAATGGAGCTGGATCTAGTAATCATCTAACAAAGTCATTGACAGTGGTTCTATGGCTCTATGGCCTAGGGTTCTACTAGTATAAAGGAGAAAGGACAGCAGGAAAGAGGGAGAAAGCTAGAGGGAGAAAGAGAGAAGGAAGGAGAAAGAGAGTCCAAGGTAGGAAGGAGAGAAGGGGAAAAAGAGAAGTGGGAGGGGGGAAAGAAAGGGGGAGAGAGGGCAGTAGAGAGAGAGATAGGGAGAGAGAGAGAGATTAGAGCTCCAGGTGATTGGAGGTAACTCACTTACTTTAATTATTTAATTTCACAAGCATTAAGTGAGAGTTTATGGCATATCTTCACTGAGCAAGTCACTGGAGATACGAAGACAAAAATGAAGCAGTCTTTATGTAAGCTGAAGAGTTTACATTCTACTGAAGGGAAATAACATGAATACATATTTGAATATACAGATCATATTCAGAGTAAATGCAATATAATTTCAGGGGTGAAGGCAAAGTACTTACAACTTGGGGGACCAGGAAGGGAATACTTTGGGAAGGCAGTAAACCTGAGTTCTAGGCAGCTCTAGGGGACTTCCACAAAAACATAACATTTGGAAAACTTTTAAAGGCTGGCCTGACTTCCTGACTCTACCTAGTGCTGTTTTCTTTTGCACCAGACAGATCAGCCCCACTCTAGATCACTGCAGGAGTTTTGAGAGAAGTGGGTGGCTGGGGAGCAGCCTCACAGCCTTTCCCTGATTCTGCTTATGAAGCAGGTACACAGCCCTCTCGGACATTTTATAAGAGATTTTTTTTTCCTGCCAATAACATTGGAAAAGAGAGGCTAAAAATATTCCCTTCAGTGCTGTTGCTAACTTCTTTCCATTTTTTTAGTTAAATTCTGCAGAGAAAAAGTTGTACACAGGTGCTAATGTTATAGTCTTTAAGTATACAGACTAGATGTAAAGGGACCTATATTTACAGAGAGAGCATGGGACCCAGGGCTGAAAGGGATCTCAGAGACCATCTAACCCAGCTTTTAAATTTTACAGAACAAGAAATTGAGACTCTTTGAGATTAAGTCATTTGGGCAAGGTCACACAAATGGTAAGCCTACGAGGAGGGATTTGAAATAAGAGACTACACACTCAATGTTTGCTCCACTCTACGAAGCTGGGGTTAATATTCATAACTAACGTTTATTTAGCTCTTTAAGGTTCATAGGGTGCTCTCATCAGTATTTCAGGACAAAAGCAAACTCTGCACTAAGATTTCATTGTTGTTTTCATCATCCTACTATATGGGGAATACAGTGCTAGAATAGGCTCTGGAGGGGATACAACATTTATATGAAACCTAGTTCCTGCTTTTATGGAACTTACAATCTCCTGGGCAATTAAGGTACTTGTATGGATAATTATAACATGCAATGTTTTATAGAAAGTACAGTTGAGAGATGCACAAATAAAGTTATTGGGTTTCAGGGGAAGGCTCATTAATGACAAAGAAGATAAATTAGGGCTTCATGGAAGAAGAAATGTTTGAGGTTGTTTTTCTTTAATAACAGGAATTAAAGAAGTGAAGGTGAGAAGAATATTCCAGACAGGCAATAGCATGAACAAAGACACCAGTGTAGGAAAACATAAGGCATAATCGATGGATAAAGGATACTTTGACCAAACTTTAGAACATCAGGAAGCAGAGATATAGGATCATAAATCTAGAACTGAAAAATACTTCAGAGATCATTGAGTCTTAAGGAAACTGAGACATAGGGAGATTATCCAAGATCATATAGATAGAAAGTGTCGGAGATAGGATATAAACCCAGGTCCCCTAATTCCAGAGCCAGTAATCTTTCTTCTGTACTGATGAACCTCTAAGAAGTAAGTATGACTCATTAGAAATGCTTGCACAAAAAGGAAAGGAATAGAGTGGGCATTTATTTTTAAATGTCACACAGGGATGATCTGTCATAAACCTACATTATTTGAGATTCTGCAGTTCAAGTAAACCTGCCACCCCAGGCAACTGATCACTATTCTGATGTCCCACACACTAGGCCAGGTAGAATGGACATATTTCTGACTCCCCATTTACATTCCTGACCCTCCTGCTATTGCCACCACTCTGCAACTGCCTCTCTTCTGAGGTCCCTCCCACCATCTATATCACTTTATCTGTGTCTTTGTGGCTATCATCTGCCACCCACCAAGTCACTTTTCCTACTTTTTCAAGGAGTTCACTACCTAACTCATAGCTTTCTTCTCTATTCCAATTCCTGCCCTCGTGCTGCTCACTTCAATACTCATGTAAATTCCTTCAAAAATGCTGTCCTCTATGTTAATTGACTTTCTCAATCCTCATTATAGTCACCTTCGTTCTACTTTAGTCACCCTTCTCCCTCAACAACATTCTAAACTGCTCTACCCCCATAATAACTGAACACTGACATTTCCCTTTCTGATCATAATCTGGTGTCCTTCCATTTCTCCCTTGGTTCTCCTTCCTAATAAACCTATTCTTTATCTTTACCATCTATATCTTCCATCACTTTTTTCCCAGACTCACTTTCTCATTTTCAAGGTTAATTCTATGGTTACCCAGGTAAATAAAACAACATTCTCTGCTTTTAATTATGACTCATCCCTTTCCCCCTCTGCCTTTTAAGTCCTGCCCACTCCATTGTGGTGACCACCTACCATCTGTCTTCATTGCTCTTATTCCAGTGCTTCTGAACATTGATAGAGGAAGTCACTAAACTGTGAAAACTGGGTCCACTAGAAATATGTTATCACATCTCAAAGGAGTCCTCCCTGCTGCTTAGAAATCTTTCATTTCATAGTAGATTCATTCTCCATCATTTTTCCTACAATTGCTGTTCCAAACCTTCCCTGTCTCTTCAGGAAACTAACATTAATGCCACGTCTCTTTCTCTGCAGATGGCCCTGCTTCCTACTTTCCTGACTAGATCAGGACCATCCATCATGAGATTCTTTGTCTTCTCTCCTCCATACCTCTCTAACTTTTTACTCATTTTCTCCTCATTTGCTCAAATGCCAGAGGATGAGTTGACATTCTACTCTGCTCTGACTGCTTGGTCAGCTTTTAAAGTGTCACTTTAAGTTATACCTCTTAAAGATCAATGAATGTTAGAGATACTGTAGTAGTTGTCAATCTCTTCAGTCTTCATTGTTTTACTCTTTCCTTACAGTTTAAGAATATGTTTGGCTCTCCTCTATGCTCAATAAAGGCAGTTTGATAGCACAGTGGATAGACTTCTGGATCTGGAATCAGTAAGACTTCTTCCTGAGTTCAAATCTGGCCTTAGACACTTACTAACTCTGTGACCCTAGGCAAGTCACTTAATCTGGCTTAGCTCAGTTTCTCCATCTGTAAAATGAGCTGGAGAAAGAAATGGCAAACCACTCCAGTATAATTGCCAAGAAAACCCCAAATAAGATCAGGAAGAGTCAGACATGATTAAAACAACTCAACAAAAAAAATCCTTAATAAATCCTCCCTCAACCACAATACCCCCTCCTTAAAATGATTTTATATAATTCTCCTTTTCTTCACTTGTGAAATTAGGAGACAGGGAAAATTTGGAACAACTATTTTAGGGAATATGACAAGGAATCAATCTAATACAAAATGGAAGATTGCTGAGCATCAACAGGAAAACTGAGACACAAAGAGTTAAGTGTCCTGCCCATAGTCACACAAATAAGGCTCCAAAAGTAATATTTAAACTCATCTTCTTGATTCTAAGGTCATTATATCATACAATACCTTACCACTGTCTACAGAGTAATCATAAATGGTGTGATGTTAACTTAGGAAACCTCCATTCTCTTAAGGATCTCTGCTTAACTCTGAGATGTTTGATATTTTTGTGAATGACATGACAAGGACATTAGTGACATCACGATCACATTTGTAGCTGACCCAAAGGATAGCTATAGCACCATGTGAAAATAGGACAGAAGATACAATTTTACTTTTGCCATAAAGCTTTTAACTTTTTACCTCAAAACCCCAAACTTTTTATATGTGATACATATTCCTTTTGCTGCAATCGCTTGTTTGGCATTGACTTCACAAGATTCTGATACCTCTTTTTTGAGTTCTTCGTCAGAGAGCCACACTTTTATCACGTTGGATCTTCTGTGCACCTTTGCCAAGCACTGTTTTCCTAAGTATAATCTTTATTATAGCTCAGATGTTTTCAATGAGGTTTGAATTAAGCAAGTTGACAAGACACTGATGCATGTTTATCTCCATCTTTTTATTTCTTAAGCTTTCATGGCATTTGGCACGGTGCAAGGTCATACTGCACTGTTTCAATTCCATTTGGGAATTTTTATAATTATGGAATGACTCATATTCTTAGTATACAAATATATGGATCAGAATACATTATTCTTTCAAAAAGTACAAAATTTCCAGGCCCACTAGAAGTAAAAATACATGCCCCAAAATGTTTTTGAGCTGGATATTGTAGAACTTACCCAAATTGGAGCAGAATCATTAACAGCTTCTCCAGTTGTGCCATCTTATTGAAGGTCCTTTCTTGTTTGCTGAGAATTAATTAGGCAATTTGGCAAAAACAGTTTGTCATTTTTAGGTGCCGTTTTTCTGCTTCAACTGCATTTTTCCTTGAGCTTCAATGAAAGTGATTTAATTTCATTGTAGATTTGAATGATCCTTGAGAATTTTGACTTTATTACACTGACCACTGCTACAATATCTCTAACAGTCACTGATATTTTACAGGTATAACTTGAAGTGACACTTTTTTTGAGAAACTTAGAATTAAAGACATAGCAAAGTAAAATAATAAAATGTGTGTATGGCATAAAATCTAATAAACTATAGCTGGAAAAAAAAACCAAAACAGGTCAACTCAATTTCATCTGGTCAAGGTCAGATATTCTGAGTCATCCTATAATCAGAAAAATCACATACATATGACCATTGATACACAAAATGAAACCATGTCAAAAATTATTGTTTTCCCAAGTATTTCACACACAATTATAACAATGGATGTTAAAACTGTGGTCCAAAAAGCTTTCATAAGACTGGAATGTTGAGCAACCGCTAATGATGGTAATTTCTATGGTGAGATTTAATTGTAATAAATACAAAGTCTAAAGTTTGGATTTTAAAAAACTATGCAAGTTTAAGATGGTAGAGGTATGGTTACATAGCAATTCTGAAAAAAAGTATAGACATTTTCTTGTACTGAAAACCCAGTATAAGTAAAAATGTGTCATGTCAAGTAAGCAAATAAAAGGCTATCGAAATCTGCTGTTTTGAGTAATGATATTCAGGACTAGGAAAGCAAATAGTACACTGTATTGGTCAAACCACTTATGGACACCAAAACTAAGTTCTAAGTGGACCAAGACATGAAGAAAATGAAAGGTAAACAGGGTGGCAAAAGCCTAGAGATTAAATAAAGTAGTTGAGGAAATAAAGGATGTTTAATCGTGAAAAAAAGATTTAGGGAAGAAATGGTCGTTTCGGGAGCCCAGTATACATAGAGACTTCATAGGAAGAGGGATTACACTTACACAATTTAACCTCAGAGGATAGACTTGAAGCCTAGAGTGGGAGGCTTCTTTTTTTTAATCTTCATTGACTACTACAGTGACATACACATAGTAGGTACTTAATAAAAGTTTGTGAAGGCGAAATAAACAGCAATTAACCCATACCAATCAGTTAATTCAGTCAAAATGTCAAACTGTTTTGTATAAATAAAATCTTTTCCTGAAGCATAATTGTTGTTATTAAAGTGTAAACTTCTAGTATTTTATATTCACACATTAAGCATTACGAGAGGCATCATAGTACAAGGGAAGGACCTGTGAGTCAGGAGCAAAATTATCTGAATTCTTATGATAAACTTGGATCAGTCGTTACCTGTGTGATCCAGACTAAATTCCTTCACTTCTCTTTGTCTGAAATTCCTTGTCAGTAAAATGACAGAGTAAATCTAAGGTACTTTGGGTATTATCTGTAATGCTCTTTATGAAAAGGTAATTCTATACTCTGCTATCATCACTACATCATCCTAAGGGCATAACACAATGCCATGTATCCCATGGCCATTCAGAAATGAACTAATGATGATTTTGGTGTCTTGTACATTGTTAGTTTTAAGGATGCCTAAGAAACCTCTTTGGGCCTGTTGAATTTTGAGAGGAAGTTGATTGGCACAAGTGGAAAAAATGACTTTCTGATAGAGAAAGTTGCATGAAAAAAGAATAGGAGATTAAAAAATATTATGAAAGCAAAAAATCTATAGGATTTAAGGAAATGAGAATTTCTTATCAATGGCTAAAAGGATGCCTGCAAAATCTAGCCAAAGGCAAGCAATAACATTGCAGGAAATGTTAAGGAAAATGTTAAGCAAAAAATTTCGTCCTCAAGTCATTTCCATGTAGATTTGGGAACAGAAGGCTCTCCAACATAGTTTGGCTTGCTGCAGATTAAGTAGAGGAAACAATAAGAGAACAAATCCAACTTTTTAGGCCAAATTCCCTATAATGTGTTACCTTATTTTGCAAATGAGCAAATGAGAGGTTGCTGAAATGAAGTACTTAGTCTTTAGTCATTCTGTTGACATTTGGGACCAAGCGAACACTTCTTATCACTTGACTTCACATCATTTTGTTTTAGTTCCTTTAATATCCCTGATGGCTTCTCCAAAAGATTTCTTTGTGTCAGGTTTTTGGTGGTTAATTTAAGAAACATTTATTAAGAATTCACCATTAGGGCAGCTAGGTGGAGCAGTGAATAAGATTGCCGGCCTTGGAGACAGGAGGATCTGAGTTCAAATCCGGATTCAGACACTTAACACAAAAATTAACCGTGTGACCTTGGGCAAATCACTTAACCCCAATTGCCCTCCATTTCCCCCTCCAAAAAGCAAAGCAAAAAAAAAAACCAACCTCAGCATGGCAGTTAACAAGGTAACATGAAGGGTGTTGGGGATAAAAAGAAAAAAAAAAGTAAAGAAAGTAGTACCTAGGAAGATTATACTAGTAGGAAAAAAGGCCTGTGAAGGTGGCTATTCTAAAAGTGAGCAAATGTTTCATGTACCATAATTGTAATATCTGTCCCTTTCAAAATAAATGATTGCAGGGAGGTTTAAGTCCCCATTGGCAAATATGGATTATAATGATTTTTTTACCTGATGGGAGATATTAATCTGAATATTGGTTTTATTTTTTTAAATGTTACTTGTGGAAAGGAACTATGATAGCTAGCCAAGAGCTACATTATGTCAGCTGCCATACTCTATAAACTGATTACACACCTTACATAAATAATCTGTGGTTACTTAATTCTACTCAATGCAAATACAGTCAGAGAAGTGAAACTTATTTCCAAATGAGTAATTGCCAATGCTTCATTTTAAGCAGAAGAGTTAGTGGAAATGTCTCATTGTTATTTTAGAACATAGCTGTTAAACATTTTAAATGAAGTAAATTGTGCTCATTCTCCACAGAATGAGCACAATCTATTTGGTTTCTTTAGGGAAATAATTGCATAAAACCATTCTAAATAGTACTCACAAACCACACCATAAACCGTTGGCAGAAGAAACTGTATAAATTGTAAACAGATACCGAGGCAGGTGTGTCAGTTGCCAAAAGAATGTTTTTCATTCAAATTCAACATAAAGTATATTCCTAAATACCCTGGGGTGAATGTTCATGACATTAAAATGCTTAGGACATTGATATTTGCCTGGATATCAAAAAGGAATTTCAATTAATCAGTCATTTAAAAACTATTTGTTAAGTATCTACTGTGTGCCAGGAACTGAATAAGACAATGGGATTACAATGCCCCCAAGGCACTTAGCATCTATCCAGGAGAAACTATGTGCAAGGATTCAGGTATGTACAAAATGTAGACAAAATTGACACAAGATGATTTTGATGATTTACAGAGATGCCAAGAGAAATATTTTTATGTCTTGAAAAAAAAACTTATTTATTTCCAGTGCTATTGATTTGGAATTGGAGAACCTGGATTTGATTCCCATCTCTGCCATTTTTACCTTTTTCTCCTTGGGCAAATTTCTTCCCCACCCTGGTCTTCAGTTACTCCCATACAGCTCTAAATCCATGATATGATATTTCCGTCATTCCCTATAGTGTAACACTGATTATGGATTTGGTCATAGGTTTATTATCTTTGGCTCTAGTTGATAAATCTGACTTCATTCCCATCTCAAATGCCACAAGAGGAATTAGGGACACAGAAGCCAAATGGCCCTTCCCCCAGGGCACATCACAGGGTCACCATAAATCAGACACAGTGGGAAGCTGCTGAAGAGCAGAGATGTCAGGAGGTTCAGGAGTGCAAACACCAGCTATGAGCCATTATCAGAGGAATCTCAGTTGACTGTAAGCAATTTCCTTTCTCTACTGTTTCTCCAGTATTACATCTTTCCATTACCAATAAGCTGGAGCTTGGCAAACATTCCACTATTGTACTGCACCCAACCTGGGATCAGAGCCTCAGGCATCTCCAAGAAGAGCCAGGCCAAAACTTGGTCTTCAGGTACCAGGCCGAGCCTCTGACAGCAGACATAAGCCCTAAGGGGCAACCTCTGGACCAATGAATCAAATACCACACTGCTTGCTATCAGGACCTTGTCTACAGAAAGGGCCCCTGTCACAAAGAATCTTCTTTCTTTCCCAGTGCTTAGGAGAGACCCGAAGTCAGTGTTTCCCAGGACTCTTAAGGGGCTAGCCCCGGTCAAACGATATACTACACATCCTCTGGCTAGAGAACTCTAAGGAAAATAAATAGCTTCCTATGCAAAAAACCCCCTTCCCTTCTACTATCACCCCCTATTCTCCCATATTCATCTACCTCAGCCTTACCCCTTCTCATCTAACTGTGGCACCTTGCTTCTTTATGTGCTTTGGACCTTCATTCTATCATTACTAAACTTCATTTTATTCTAAGCCAAAAGTTCTCAGATTTTTGGTTTTATGAATCTCTTTGGCAATCTGATGAAACCTATGGATCCCTTCTTAGAATAATATTTTTAAACAGATAAAATACATAGGATTACGAAGGAAATACTGTTACCAAATGGCATAAAAATCAAGTGAAATATAGTTATCATTACATATTAATATCTTGATACCTATGTTTATTTCTGTCTATCTATCTGAGGTGACTAGAGGGGTACAGGAGATAGGGTGCCAGGACTAGAATAAGGACAACTCATCTTTGTGAGTTAAAAATCTCACTTTGGACACTAGCTGTGTGACCCTGGGCAAGTCACTTAACTTTTTGCCTCAGTTTTCTCATCTGCAAAATGATCTGGAGAAGGAAAGGGAAATCATTTTCGGATCATTGCCATGAAAACCCTAGATGGGGTCATGAAAAGTCAGATACGACTAAAATGATTAATAAACAACATCATCTATCGTCTATCTATGCATCCTAAATCTACTATCTCTCTATCTAACTATCTCAAAGTCAAGACTTCAGGTTAAGTTATATGGTACTGGGTAGGGTTACAATGTCTTCTAGGGAAACCTAAGTCTCTGAAGATACAGAATAAATTTTGGAGCAGCAGAGCTAACAAAAGGTCAGGGTGGGACATTTTTCCATGCTAAGAAAACTTAGGAGATCAAGAGTAGAAACAGCAGTGGCAGCTTTGGGAGATCTTGACCCAGAGATGGTAAGGGGAAGAGGGTTTAGATAACGGGTCAGAAAGAGATTATAGGAGACCCTTTGATGACACTGAATGCAGCTGAAATTGATTGGCAACTCTATTGCCCACAGGCAGCTCTGGGTTGCAGTTCCAAGGTGTAGAGGAGCACTAGGGTGGGTCACAAGGAAGCAAGGGTCCTGCTCAGAGTTCCAAGGCAAAGAGAGCACTAGCCTGGTGGCTACAGGGGACCATAGCCCTTTCTATGTAAAGACCAGAATGCAGACAAGGAGAGCAATGACCAGAACTCTTTCAAGATCATACCACCTTGGAAGCACTAAAAACTTGTGGATTCCAAGAACTAGTTCTGAACCCAGCAGCAAAAAAATGTTTGAAGCTTGGGACCGTGCCCCTCTACCTCCAGGTAAGCAGAGTCCAACATTAATATGAAGGTCAAAGTCAATAAATAGCCTAGAAAAATAAGCAAACAACAACAAAGAATTCAATCATAAAAAATTACTACAACAGTAGGAAGATCAAAACATAAACCAGAAGATAACAATGTGAAAAGTTACCCAAAAAGCCTCAAAGAAAAATGCCAATTGGACCCCAAAACAACAAGAATTTCTGGAATAGTTAAAGAAAGAGGCAAGAGTGGTAGAGGAAAGAAATGAGAGTGATGCAAGATAATTATAAAAATACAATTAACAGCTTGGTAGAAGAGATAGAAAAAATACTTTAAAAAAGAGAATTGATCTAATGTTAAAAGAGGAACAAAAATTCACAAAAGAAAAGAACTCCTTAAGAAACAGAATTGGCCAAATGGGAAAAAAAGTACAAAAGATCACTGAAGAAAACAATTATTTTAAAAAGTAGAATTGGGGAAGTGGAAGCTAGTGATTCTATGAGACATCCAGAATTAATCTAACAAAATTCAAAAGAATGAAAAAAAGGAAGAAAATGTGAAATATCTCATCAGAAAAATAACTGGCCTGGAAAATAGATCAAAGACAAATAATTAAGGAATTATTGGATTACCTATAAGTCAAGATTAAATGGCCTAATAGGAAAAAAAGAACACATCTTGTATCTGAATATCAAATTTTCTATTCAGTTCTGGTTTTTTTCAGCAAGAAAGTTTGAAAGTCCTCCACCTCATTGAATGACTATATTTTCTCCTGAAACAGTATACTCAGTTTTGCTGGGTAGGTGATTCTTGGTTTTAACCCTAGCTCCCTTGATCTCCTGAATATCATATTTCCAAGCCCTATGATCCCTTAATGTAGAAGCTGTCAGATCCTGTCTTATCCTGATTGTGTTTCCACAATATTCAAATTGCTTCTTCTTGACTGCTTGTAATATTTTCTCCTTGGTCTGGCAACTCCAGTACCTGGGGCTATAACATTCCTAGGAGTTTTCCTTTGGGGATCTTTTTCAATAGGTGATCAGTGAATTCTTTCAATTTCTATTTTGCCCTCTGGTTCTAAAATATCAGGGCAACGTTCCTTGAGAATTTCTTGAAGTATGATTTCTAGGTTCTTTTTTTGATCATGGCTTTCAGGTAGTCCAATGATTTTTAAATTGTCCCTCTGGATGTATTTTACAGGTCAGTGTTTTTTCCAATGAGATATTTCACATTGCCTTCCATTTTTTCATTTGTTTGGATCTGTTTTCTTGATTTCTCATAAATTCATTAGCTTCCATTTGCTCCACTCTGATTCTGAAGGAATTATTCTTTTCAGTAAGCCTCTGAAATTCTTTTTCTGTCTGGCAAATTTGGCTTTTTAAGGCATTCTTCTTCCCATTGGCTTTTTGGGCCTCTTTTGCCATTCAAGTTAGTCTATTTTTTAATATGTTATTTTATTCAGTCAGGTTGTTGAATCTGTTTTCATGATTTTCTTGTATGATTCTAATTTCTTTTCCCAATTTTTCCTTTACTTCTCTTACTTGATTTCCAAAATCCTTCTGGAGCTCCTCCATGCCCTGTAACCAATTCATATTTCTTAGAAGCTTTTGGTGCAGGAGTTCTGTCTTTGTTGTCTTGTTCCTGTTCCATGCTTTGATCCTTTTTTGTCCCCAAAAAAAGGAATCTAAAGTTGGATTGCTGTGCTTGCTTTGCTACCTTTGCTTGCTCATCTTGCCTTTCAATTACTTGACTTTTGAGCTCTTTGCCACAGTAGAACTCTGCTTCCAGAGGAGAGAGCTTTGTCCCAAATCACTGTGGTTTTTTCAGCTGCCAGAGCTATTAGGAGGGTGCTGTCTCTACAGCCCCCACCAGCTCTGGCTCACTGGTCACATACCTCCAAACCACCACCCAAGTCCACGATCCAGATACAGGCAGAGGAAAGAAATGAGAGTGATGCAAGATAATAATAAAAATACAATTAACAGCAGGTTAAAGCATAAGCAATTACCCCTTTGAATGGTCACATGGCCCCCCTACAATCTGCAGGCGAGAACCTCTCTGTGGCTTCTTACTCCCGGGTCAGAGGCCAGACCCCACTTCCATTCCCTCCGGTTCCAACAGAGTTTCACTGACCTTTTACTTGGTCTTTGGCATTTATGGGTAGATATTTCTGGGAACTGCCACAGCTGCTGGTGATCTACTCTTGCAAAGTCCTCTCTAGCCTCTGCTTGTCAGGGCTGCCCTGGGGCTAAAAACCATGAGTTTTACTTTATTTCATCTTCCACAAAGATGAATTTGAGAACATGAACTCCAGGATAGCAGTTGGATGATAAATGATGAGGTGATTGCCTAGGGTGACCTCTGGCAGAGAGGAGAGACTTCAAAAGTGTTTGTAAGTGATAAACAGAATTGTCATTTTTCACGTGGTTCTCATCATTAGAAAAACTTGGTTGTCAATAAAAAAAATTAGAAGTTTTGGAAGGAAGTGACCACCCCACAAAACGTGTTATTAATATAGAGAATGCCAGGAAGTAGCCTGATGTGTATATGACATTTGGTGAGAATGCATTTCAAAGAGTTCAGGGAAAGTTTGGACAGGATCTGGTCTCCTAAAATTCTCTTAGAGAAACTGGTTTTACAAATACGGTGTTATATCTAAAACCAAATGCATATGATAGAAACATAGTAAGGAAGATATGGGGATCATTTTGGAATAAATAAATTTGGAATTAAGAGGAACTCATTAACCAACTTCCATTTTAGAATGACACATACAAGATGGAAGCAAGAGCAGGATACTGAGGAGATATTTAAAAAGTGAAAAGAAAGAATGGCATGGTTCTGTATCAGTGTTAGTAACACTAATGGCTAAACCAGGCTGAGAATTATGCTTGGTGATATGGACAAAAAATAGGGCTTTGTGAGCTCTTTGGGGTGAAAGAAAAAGAAAAGGAAGAAATAAGATATTATGTTAAGTGGATAAGATAATAACATGCCAAAGAGAAGGCAGAAATGAATTCTCATTTTGCATCTATTTTATATGCCAAAGAAACATATCTTCAGGCAGGAAGTATAAAACAAAAGTTATTAACAAGAATTTGAAACAGGAGTAAATGAGGATATAACAAGAGAAAAACTAGTTGCCTTTAGTGAGTTCATATCAATAGGCCCAGATGAATTATATTCTACATCCTACAGTACTGAAAGAATTTACAGATGTGATTACTAAGCCACCCTCAGTGACATTTGAAGATTAATAGAAGATGGAAGAGATGCTTCAGCATTAAAACAGATAAATATCCAAATTTGCCCCCCCAAAAAATAGAAGAAAGAGGTTTCTTAAAGCATCAAAGCTACTGAATTCAATTTTGATTTCTGCCAAAGATCTAGAATCCTCTCTTTTATGCAAAGCTTCAGAGACAACAAGAGATGATTCATGATTGCTTGAGAAAAGAATTTTCATGACCTTTAAGGATTAATCTGAAAGTAGGACAACAAACAGATGAAAGATTGAAAAGATCTGGACATAAATTATTTTCTCTATCAATATCAGTGGAGGCAGTATATTTATATTCTCACATCATAGTCCCTGATGCGCTACATGAGGGAGTTAGAAATGTCACTAAAGAAAGCAAAAATGGAGAGAACAGCTGGATTTGATCAAGCATACACAGAAGAGGTCTGTCTTGGGGGCAAGGCATCTTGAAGGGTGTTAAATGAATTCCCCAGATATCTGAAATCAAAGACCCTATGACTATATATTAAAGCAACCAAGAGAAAATCAATAATTACTGACCCATAGATCTGCTTTCCCATCTCCACAAAATTTTTATGACAATAATGTATCTATGTTCCAAAGACAGAACATTTACTTCATGGTGTTATTTAGGCACATTTACATATAGAGGAAATGTGAACATTTTGGTGAGTCTTAGTGTCTCTCATACAAGCATTAATGGATCAAGTGAAGGACATCTTGCTTTGGTTTGGGATCATTATACATTTTATATATAAATTATACATCAAAATCCATTTTGAAGGGATGATAGTCACCAAACACTTCTCCATTTCTCTTCAGTTCTACTCTCCATCTAGAATTATTTATCTTTGCCCCTTCTTTCTTGGCAAAAACTTTTCCAGGGAAGAAAATCCAAATGCCTAGAGTGTGGTCTTATCTCACTACCATAGTTGGGCTTCTAAATCTCTCCTCAAATTTCTAGAGCATCTTGAAGGTCTTTCTTTCCTTGAATGAAACCCCCCTTCTGGGTGTAGTTCTCTCATTATTAGACATCAGTGATCGGTGTCCCAGGTCCATCTAACCAATAAACATCAAATAGATGTTACAATTGGATATTTCCTTCAAAGATATAACAAGGGCATGAGTACATTTTCCCCTAATACTTTGGGGATATATCCTCCTCATAACACCTTGATCTCTAGGGAGAGTGGACTCAGGCTTAAATCAGTTTTTATGCCTAGCACAGTCGTACCAAGTTCCTCTCTGAAAACTTAATCTCTGCCTGATGAATTCTTATCTCATTTATTGCTGGGTCACGTTCAGAAGGCCATTCTTCGGAGTAGAGGTACTGGTCTGTCTGCAAAATCTGGTCTAAATCTATCTTCAGGCTCCCAGACAACCAGATTCCTTGACCCTCTTGTTCTTGGTGGCTTTCCCTTCTGACTTATTGAGACAATGGTGTGTCCTCCATCTTCCTTTATCTAAAATGAAAGAATATACTCAAGGCCAATGAAGAGAAAGAACAAGTTCCAATAGCCATGGAACTACACGTTGGTCTTGGTCATGGAGAGTCTCTTCCCTTACATCATTGCCTCTTAACAGTAAACATTTAACAGAATTCAAACCAATAGTAATAGAGCCAAGCAAAAGAGACCAAGGCTGACATTCCTTTTTAAAAGACATCTGTAAGTTCAGTTCTTTAGCTGCTGCCAATCTAAAAAGGTGCTATTCAACACACGGATACTAAGCTGAAGTGAGTTACAGCATTTCTCTGTATACTTTGAAGTCTCTTCAAGGCACTTTACTTATACATCCTTACAATCTTTTCCAGAAATAGACTTCCAAGACTTTTTCACACGAGGAATTGTATCAATGGCACTTAGCTGTGCTTGTAGGCCTGGGTTCACCACACAAGAGGCTAGGATAGAGGTAGAAAAGGTTGAATTTGAATCAATATCTCTTGGCTCACAAATCTATCCCCTTGGTTCATCACGTCTTACCTGGACTATTGTAATAACCTTTTAATTACCCACCCTGTCTCATATCTCTCTTCATTCCAATCCATCTCCACACAGCTACTGACGTGATTTCTCTAAAGGTTTTACTGACTATATGTAATGAGAATGGGAATTTGAAGGTCTTCCCTGTCCCTTAATAGACCTCAGGGGGAATTTGAAGACCTTCCCTGCTTTGAAAGTAAACTCTGTCCCCTAATAGGTTGAATATAGTCACATGGAGCCTGTGGCAGAAGGAGTTTGCTGAAGAGAAGCAGATCCCACAGGAATCTGGTGGCCAGAGGCAGAGAGATGGTAGGAGGGAGAGGAGATTAAGGCAAGGAGTCAGATAGGCTCCGAAGTAGATATTGATGTAATATTGGTTTGTGGAAATGCTAAGGATGCTGTAGCTTTCAGTTTTATTATGGCTTCTTAACATCTTTAGTACTATGATGGAACTGGCTTACTGGTTTTGGTTTTCTGGGCTGTAAATAAATGCTTCAGTTCTGTCATCTATATGGAGAATCTATTATATTTTGCTATTGACTATCATGCAATATTTATAATCATGGTTGCTATAAATATTGCATTGGCATTACGCTATATCACCCCCTCTTTCAGTAAACACCAGCACCTCCCTATGATCTCTAAGATCAAATACAGACAAATAGGTTTGCCATTTAAAGGCCTCAACAGCTTGGACTCTTTTTACATTCCAATTTTTACTACACATTATTTTCCTTCGTGAACCTTATTGTGTAGCCAAATTAGAGTTTATATTCTTCATACATAGTATTGCATTTCCCATTTCTCTTCCTTTGCACTGACTGTTCCTAAGCCTGGTATTCACTCCCTACTTACAGCTACCTCCTGGGATGCCTAGTTTATTTCAAGCCTCAGTTCAAGGACTGCTTTCTATAAGAGTTATGTTGTAATCCTTTCAGCTTCTAGTGTGTTCTATTGGCCTCCATGGAAGTGCATTTTTTTCACTTATATATGTACAACTCATCTTCCCTGATAGAATATTAATTTTTAGCCATACTTAATTTTAAAAAATATTTAATTTTAATATTTTTAACACTTTTTGTTTTGTAGTCTCAGTATGTCTGTCACATAGTAGGTGTTTCATAAATGGTTATTGAGTCATTGCATTTGGTATTTCAGGTAGAATGATTAAGTAGAAAAAAGAACAAGAATATTAAAAAGTAGAGGATAATGCCTCTATCAATGCATATTTAAAACTCTCCACACTTTAGGAGGCACAAATACACAAGCAAATGAATAAATTCATGAACAAATAAAAAGATAAAAATAAAAAATACACACACAAGCGAATGAATGAATGAGAGAAAAAGCAAATCAATATATAGGATTACCTCATGGCTGACTTTCTAGTTGAGGAGTTTCTTAACATCTAGACAGGTCATAAGATCACCAAACAATAATAGCAGTCAACTTAGAAAGTGACCTTAGATGGCATTTATTTCAATTCCCTTTATTTTCCAGATGATAAAATGAGAACTCCAAGAGATGACATCATTTGCCAAAGGTCACACAGATAGGACGTTACACAGGGAGAATTTGAAGCCAGGCCTTCAGAATCAAAATTGAGGGTCTTTTCTCACTGTGTCATGCTCCCATAAATATGAACTATATAGTCTGTCTCTGATCTTGCTTTGTAAAAGTTATCTGAGTCTCTACTCCAATATTATAGTCTTTCAAAGTACCGAGGCACTTCTAGCACATGGGGAGGCATGAGATTTGGGCTTTTGTGGAGGATAACTAACTCCTGAATATTTGGCAGCTCAGCGTACTTGAACTTTTAGCTCGGAACAATGTTGCTATTCCAGAGGCTTTTATAAAGGTATCTTTAAAATATTTTTCCTTTTGAGTAACAAGAAAAGAAATAATTTACTTGAAATTTTACAAGATGTCTTCCTCACAGCCAGCTCGTGCTCAAATATTATCAAGCCCATTTTAGAGATGAGAAAACTGACACTCAGTAATTTGTTGAGAGTCACATATGTAATAAGCGACAGACTTGAGATTTACCTTTCTAGTATGCCATATTATCTTTCAAGGAGGTGTGGATTTCAGTGTGATATTTCATTCTTGATGCAATTCCTACACAAACTGTCAGGACAGTAATTAATGCTATACCTTAAAAGGCCTCTTTTGGTCAGTAAGAGTATCATTTTTAATTAGGATTAGAAGCTATATTTCCTGTAGTTGCATGAATAATGGATAAAAGCTTGGATTTTTTTCCCCTTAGGTTTTCACTGTCTAGTTCAGAACATTTGAAAGTTGTTTATTTTTTTTAATAGCAACTGTAAATTCTGCATTCCACGGTTTTGAGTCTAAAAGGCCTGATATAGGACAACATGAAGTAGTTAGAGGAATCCTTCATAAATTTTCAGGCACAAAAACAGAAGGGAGATGGAAAGAAAGCAAACAAAGGCAAGTCTTGAGAAATTAAAGAAAGTTTATGAATTCTTGCCAGACGAGTGTGACTTGAATATCATTCATGCTCCCTAATTAGGAAAAGGGATGTTGAGTAAATCTGGAACAATTTTCTATAAAGGAACAATCTAATTTTTCCAAGTTATCTTCTGCTGCTACTCTGTTGTTCTGAATTCTTTGCCTATATAAGTGGTCATTGGGAACCTAGAGGAAGTAAGGAAAAAAAAAAGCCTACAGATTAATTGAGAAGGACAAGGAAAGATCTCCCTAAGAAGATGAACAGTACAAGCAGTCCTCAAGCTCATATTGCATTAATGTGTTTGTAGGTGTATTTATTAGCACTTCATGTTAAATTTCAAGGAACACTTGGGAGTTATCTGAAATACAAACAAATAAACCTTACAGGTACCCATTTTCAAATCCTTTATAAATGAAGCATATTGAGTAAAGGCACCTATGTGACTCCATGAAAAGGATGAACAATGCTGTCTCTGTCTTTCACAAAAGTGAAAAACTATCCAAATCATCCTCTTTGGTTGAATTAGAAAAAAGTAATATCGGGAATTAGAATTACTTGGGTAACTACCAATCTTTCACTTTGGCCAAATTCTGGCCAAACATGTGGAAGGTACAAGGATAAATATTCTGAGTATAATTTTGATTACATGTGCTCAGATGTTATTAATCACAGATTCATTCAAAACATATAGAAATTGACAGAAGGAAGCAGCTTCCTTCATCTGCTTACCTACCACCGTCTGTCCATGTAGCCTATTTTATAGAGAATAAGGGAAAGTAAGTTCAAGCATAGCGAACAGCTGTGGCCAATGGGTCATTCACAGTTTCTGGACTCTTCCAGATGTGTGTATGCATACACATGCAATGTATATATTATACACATATCATACATGCATATTGATTATATCTATTATGTCTATGTGTATATCTATGTATATGTTTACACAAATATACATGTATATAGATGTGGGTTTTTATTGGTAGAGAAGCTACTGAGGTTTTTGGAATGTTTCTTCTCATATGTGTGCACACATGTATGTACACACATGTGTACACACATTTCTATACATGCATGTGTATACACATATGTATATAGATACATGTGTATACACATTTATATACACACATGTATACACATACTCCCTATGTATTTATAGAATATTTCAAAAATCTTACAGCAGTTTCTAACCCAATCCTAATTATATCCAATTCCTAACTGTAAACTGAGGAAAACCTGAACATATCCCAAATAAAATTCTGAAGCACTATACTCTCTTCTTAGCCTGCCAAAAGAAACTAAGCATTTCTTGCCTATCCTTTTTCCCCCTGCCTCTCAATACTATAAGAGGTACTTGAAGTGAAAATAAGGAATAAGAGCAGAAATTCTCCTTCTAATTAGCAAATAACCCCTGAAGGCACTGGGATGTCTTTCAAAATGCTCAGATGAAACATTATCACAGCGTTTCAGATATTTTTCTCTCACTCTACTTGAGGATGGAAATTCCTTGGCCAGACATTTATATCGTAAAGGAATAAAGGAATAATGCCTGGGTTGTTCATTGTCCTCTTCTGTAAGGGAAATTCCTAATAATTAGAGCTGTCCCAAAGTGGAATGTGTTATCTCAAGGGATAATGGGTTCAGAGGATCACAGATTCAGAGCTATAAAAGACCTTAAAAGCTCTCTGGCTCTTATTACACATAAGGAAATGAAGGGCCAGATCACAAGGAAGTGTCAGAGGTGGGATTTGTCTTTTGACTCCACAAGCAGTGATCAGATTGCTTCACTGCAGGGTGTTAGAAGGAGATTGAAGGAGTACATGCCAGGCATGTTGTAAATTTGCATTCCTGCTCAATTATATTTTGCATTCATTTACTCCCAGGTCTGTTCCCTTTGGACTCTCGGGTCCATTTAAGCAATTGGTGACAATAATTCTATTTCCCATTTGTATAGCAGTTTTACAAAGTGTTATCCTCAACCCTCCCTTTGGGGTACCTGGTAGGTACCATAGTGACAACCTATTTAAACTTCAGCACACAGCCCATGGGAATGAGCATTGTTTTTTTTTTTTTCTGGTTTTGAATCCTGGCTGTGGCCTTTACTGTGTCTGTCATCTTAGGTGAATAATTGAACCTCTCTGCATCTCAATTCCCTCTTCGGTAAAATGAAGGGGTTATAGAAAAATGATTATTCATGGATAACAAAGAAATATTTTGCATGACATCACATGTATAAGGAATATTATCTTGCTTACTCTCTCAATGGGTAGAGGAGGAGTTGGAGAGAAGGAGAGAATTTGTAATTCAAAATTAAAAACTGAAGGTTGAAAGTAGTAAAGCAATAAAAAATAAATTTCTGAAAAGTTTTTTAATTAGATTAATTATCAGGATCACTTCCACTTATACATGGTGTTATGATGAAGATTCTCCCATTTTACATATGAGGAAACTGGTTCAAAGAAAAGAAATTTTTTTCTAGTGTCATGGAGTTAAGGGAAGTTAGGTGGCATAGTGGATAGATCACTGGGCTTGGAATCAGAAGACTCATCTTCACGAGTTCAAGTCTGGCCTCAGACTTTACCATCTGTGAGGCCCTGGGCAAGCCACTTAACCATGTTTGCCTCAGTTTCCTCATCTATAAAATGAGTTGGAGAAGAAAATGGTCAACCACTCCAGGATCTCGGCCACAGAAACACTAAATAAGGTCACAATGAGTTGTACAAGACTGAAAAATGAACTGAACTGAAGTTAATGAGTAAAAAGTAGACAAATCCAGTGATGGATTTAGACTCTATGTCCTTTTTTTAAAAATTCCACTAAAGTCAGGTGTCCCCAGCATAATGATTGCTCTCATTTATGTATACCTAAAATAGAACACATTACTGATAATTAAATGATGAGAAGTTGTTTTCTCTCATTTATTATCCAGTTTTCCTGGAATATGGCTGTGATAGAAGTCTTGATATTATTCATATCAGCTGAAGGGCAGAACACATTATATCTTATAACTCTGATTTGAAAGAAGTGTCAGAGTGACATCAGTAGCTAGGCTTACCCCAAATTGGTGAGCTTATTTGTGTCAGAAGTGTGTCTATGGCCAAATGGAAGCAGATGTTTCCTTGGATAATTTTTTTGGAAATGGTGCAACTTGTCTAGTTGTCTAATAGGTTTTCAGTGAAACTAGAATGAGAGATGTTTCTCTTGTGGCTGGATTGCTTAGGGTAATTGGAACAAAGATAACTGAAAAAAAGAGAGAGAGAAAGCAGAACTGCTGAATCACGTTTTTTTTCAAAGCCAAGGAACCTTTGTATTAGAAGTTACAGAACAAAACTATCAGGCAGTTGCTCCCCAATATAAGCAAAAACGAATTAAGAAGGCATACAATTTCTTC
The DNA here is from genome assembly GCA_028646575.1 of Pseudocheirus occidentalis. Taxonomy (NCBI): domain Eukaryota; kingdom Metazoa; phylum Chordata; class Mammalia; order Diprotodontia; family Pseudocheiridae; genus Pseudocheirus; species Pseudocheirus occidentalis. The sequence goes on from CM053594.1 coordinate 214,757,019, forward strand.
TGAGAAATCCAAGTCACCTGGACCAGATAAATTACATCCTTTCATACTGAAAGAACTGAATAATGTGATTACTTATTACTGGAAATGAGATTTGCAAGATTTTGGAGAGCAGGATAGGACCTGAAGGACTACAGAACTTCTAATGTTGCCTTGAACTTATCCAAAAAAAGGGGAAGATAATATAGTCTTTAGGCTAATGTGCTTGACTTTGATTCCTAGGAAAATTCTAAAATGGATCAATAAAGAAAGGGTTAGCAAATATACAGAAAAGTAAATGATTATGTAAAGCTATTATGGCTTCATCTAGAATCATAGTTAATTTTCAGGGTTACTGAATTAATAGATCCAGGCAGTTCTGTAAAGATAATTTGCATAGATTTTAGCAAAGCAGTGAATAAAGCGTCATACTATTTCTGAGGAAGAGATAAGAGATGTGAACTAGCTAATACTAAAACTAGATTTGGAGCTTGCTGGATGGCAGGACTCAAAGAGTTAATATTTCATTGTCAACTTGGCAGTAGGTCTCCAATGATGTTCCTAAGAGATTTGTGTTTGGTCCTGTGCTATGAAGCATTTTTACCAAAGGCTTGGATAAAGAGAGAAATGGCATGCTTATCATACTTTCATATGACAATACTTGAAGGCATGATTGGATGACAATTAAAAGGCAAAAAATATCTTGAGAAACTAGAACATGAAGCTGAATCTAAGAAGTTCAATGGAATATGGATAAATGTAAAGTCTTATACTTGGGTTCTAAAAATCATTTTCACATGCACAAAATGGCATGGTTAAATAGCAGGGTTTTTGTTCATTTTTCTTTTCTTCCTGAAAACAAAATCTGTTGGTTTGAGTCATCATGGTGATTTGGCAGCCAAAAATAAATAAAAAATTCCATCTTAGATTGCATTAACAGAGGCAGTAATCCAGGAATAAGCTAGTTCCTCTGTATTTTCTCTGGTCAGGGCATAGCTGTAGAATTGTGTTTAGTTCTGGGTTCCACATTAATGGAAGAATACTATTTGATAATCTGTGGAGGGCAGCCAAGATGTTGAAGGGCCTTAAGTCATATGCGACTTAGTTGAAGGATTTAGGGATGTTTATCCTGGAGGAGTCCAATGAGGGACATGATAGTTGTATTCAAATATTTGGAGGGTTTAAATGTGGAAGAGAAATTTAGACCTGAAATTGGAATCATGAAAAAACAGGCAGAAGTTGCAAGGCAGAAAAATTAGGCTTGATGTTAGGAAAAATTTCCTCATGAGTAGAATGGTTGATAGGTTGGTAGAAAAAAAGAAAAAAAAAGGTTGATGGATTGTCTTTGGTATTAAGGGGTCTTTCCTTGATTGGTATCTTTAAGAAGAGGCTGGATGGCTTACCACTTTTCAGGTCTATTAAAGTGGAGCTTCTTTGGGAGGGCATCAGACTAGATGCTTGCTGAGGATCCTTCCAATGCTGAAATTCTTTGATTCTGTGATAAAACATTCTCTTTGCCTTCTACAGTTAACAGGGAAATTGGGTAGGGTTTAAGGGAAAGATAACGAGTTCTATTTTGGACTTGTTTGCTATCATTCCTGTGCCCTACCTCACTATGTGGTTTTTTTCAGCCTCCTTGGAGGGAACCTTTAGGGGAGTATAAGAACAAATTTGGAGCCAAGTAAGAATGATGGAGCATGCCTTGCTTAGGGAATGACAGAAAGCATTAAGAGAAAAATTAGAACTATGGTGCTACATTAGAAGCTTTCTTCCTTAATTCAACACCAGAGGATTCTGAAAACATTATTTGAAAGCACTGTTCTCTGACAGTTCATTGTAGCCCTTTTGAAAGACTCCTTTCAAATAGATTATGAGTTTCTCTCTGCAATGGGCACCGTGAAAACAATGCTGAGCTGTTCATCTATTAAGAAATCAAGGTTAACTAGGCCATCTTTTCCCACAATTCTTACCTAGCCTTAAATCACTGAATGGGTGTTGCCTTAGACAAACTGAGACCTGGGAAAGACCTTAGCTTGAAAAGACCAAGGTCTCCTACACTACCTCTGGGGCCATCTCCAGTCATCCTGACCTTTGTCTTGCCACTAGACTCAGATGACTCTGGAGGAGAGACTGAGACTGATGACTGCACAGCTCTGCCTCACATCCTCCTGATGTTATTGGTCCTCTTCAAGAATGAAGGACAAACAACAACAATAACAAGCAAGACTCACTAAGAAGACAAGTGACCCCTGGAATTATGACTCAGGTGCAGGGAAATGGGGATTTGTTTCAAGACACCAAATTTAAAAGGTGCTCAGCACATACAAGCCTTGAGCCCAGGTTGGCACCTAACTGGAAAGAATAATTAAATTTAGAAACTTCCAAAGGGTAAGGTTAGATGAAATCTTCCCCTATCGTTCCCAAGTTTCACACTCTCCCTCTACCTATGGCAGCCTCTCCATAGACCACCTTTTATGTTTCTTGCCTAGCTTCCGTTGGTACTATTGACCTGGGATACAAAAATTTCAGATTATGGCTCTGAGGCACTCATGATTCACTTTATAGCATTTATAATTTTTTGGGGGGGTGAGGCAATCAGGTTAAGTGACTTGCCCAGGGTCACACAGCTAGTAAGTATCAAGTGTCTGAGGCCAGATTTGACCTCAGGTCTTCCTTACTCCAATGTCAGTGCTCTAGTCACTGCACCGCCTACCTGCCCCACATTTGTCACTGTTGAAAGCTATTACTGGTGAAAGAATCATTTGGCAGGTTGTTTTTTTTTCTAGGACTATCAGCTAGGGAATCCCCATTCCATGCTATGGTGAGTCTTCCAGGATGAACTCCATGGTAACTCAATACCCCAAAGAAGGATAGAGATGAGAACTTTTTGTTATACTTCTGAATGAGATTAGAAATTTGGGGGTATTTTAAAACTAGCAGTTCTGGGCATGGATTAAAGTTAAGTACAGAAAATCAAACATAAAAATATATAGTAATAATAGCTACTGTTTACATAGTACTTTTAAGTCTGCAAAGTATTTGGTACATATTATCTCTTTTTATCTTCATAGCAACCCCATGAGAAAAATGCTGTTATTATCCCCATTTCCAGATGAGAAAACTGACTCTGAAAGAAGGTAAGTGTCCTGCCCAGGGTCAAACAACTGTGAAGTGCACAAGGCAGGATGAAACTCAGATCTTCCAACATTCTATCTCTGGTTGCACCTTGGGAGATGTGGCTGAAGGATCTTTAAAGGCCATCTATTCCAACGTCCACATTTTACAGATTAAAAACAGAGCAATGTCCAACGAATTATAGTAGTAAGCAGCAAGAGCAGAAATAGCATTTAAGATCCCTACTTCAGTGCCCTTTTTATTGCTTTCCTAGTCCAGTATCTGACTTCCAGCTCTTGGATGGGAAGGTACCTAAGAGGCAAGCAGGCTGTGCCTTCTAAAGAGTCCTCCATGAACAGATGGTGTTCCATGAATGTTGTTGACTGGCTGACTCCAAAGCAATATAGAGAACTTGGGAATCATTTGTTCCTAATTAAAGGAATGGAATAGTTTCAATCTTTCAGTTTGGGGATGAATCAATTTGCCCTCTCTCTGTTCCTTGCCTTCCTTTTTACTTCCCTGAGGGATTGTTGAGGTTTTAAGATATGGTAAAAGCTAGTTATAAAGCATTTACCCCTTCCATTCCCTCTCCCCACATTCACATATACCACCTAATGGGCAGGGAGACCTGACTTGCAGAAAGTGTGAGTCATGGCAAGTTAGTGCAGTTTGGTAGAGCACAGGCAGCCTGTCAGTCAGTGTTACTGATAGCTCCCCAAACTGGTGTTATAGCAAGTTTCAGTGTGCTTCCCTCCCCACCCACTCCACCTCCCTTTTTCTTAAGTCACAGGCACTGGAAAGAGGAAATTGGGAAGACAAGTACATGCATACTTCTGGTCTAACTAAAGTTCCTGAGTGTACTCACAGTCATAAATGTGACATTTTGCTCTTAAGGGGGAATGCCTACTCCCCAAGGCAAGTGTCATAACTGTTTGTACTTGTTTTTAGTCAGACAATGAAATAAAAAAGTTTGTTTACCGAGCATGATAGAGAACCCTTTGCTAGAGGAATTTGAGTTTTAGACCAGTGTTAGTAGAACATGCTCAATCTCAGACTCTTTTTGAGTCTAACTTCTATCACCATAGATCAAGAAACTTAGGTCTAGACCTAGAAAGCAACTCAGAGGTTATCTTGTCCAACTTCTTCATTTTACAGTTGAGGGAACTGAGGCCTGGGGAAGTGAAGTGACTTTCCTAACATCAAATGGGGTTTGATACCAATTGCAGAATGACAGAGGATGAAATCTGATGGGCACCATCTTTTGACTTATTAGACTAATCAACAAAATCCCACTTTCATTGTCTCCGCTAGTAAAGGGAGCAGGTTAAAAGTGCAGTAGCCTTTAGGAAATGGTTTGGTTTCCTCACAGGGTTGTGTGAGGAAGGTTCTTTATAAGCCATGATTGTGCTAGAGAAAAGTCAATTGTTAGGCTGGAAGAAGAAGATAATTTACTTGATTCATCTCTAAAAAAAATAATAAGGGGTGAGGGGCATCAAGGCAAAGGCTTTAGCTTTATTCCCTTGAGGTTTTCTGACAGAAGAGGCAATACAAAAAAACAACACAAAGAATCCTCCCACCCATTGCAGTACATATTTTAAGTAATTCCTACCTTAGTTAATGAGCTCACTTGCCACATTTCTAGATTTGGATAGTTAAATAAGAGGAATAGCAGATTCAAACTTTGCCACTATTGTTGCTAAAAATTGAAAAGGTCTGTCTTCAGTGTTAAATTATACTAATTAAAGACAATTATTTGTTCTTTAGCATTATCCTTTTATTGTCTGGTTCTCTTCTTCAGTGGATTTTGGGTGTGTTTAGAGGAATAAACATCCATCAACAGGATCAGTGCCCCATCACACATAGGTACATTTTTTACATACCTTTGGTTTAGAAAAGTATGAATCATAACTCTCAGCACAGAAAAATAAAGGACAGAAGCCACAGTTCCTGATGCCCTGACTCTCAACATCCTGTGTATAGTCTGTAAGGCTTCCGCTGTACAAACTATACAGTTTACAAAACTTTTCTTTGGGACAAAAGGGATATTTCTAAAGAAAAATAATTAATAAAGGGTAATCTTATTATAAAGGAAGAATAATAAGAGAATTCACTCTGTGTCCCCATATGACTTGGCTTCTTGGAAAGAGGGTAGGAAAGTATGCTGTCATCTAGAGATTTGATAATAGGAGTCAAGAATCAAGAATCTCAAGTTGTCCTTCTTGGTTGATCCAAGGATGAGACATCTGACCTTGGGCATGTTTTCCAACCAACCCCATACCACCCTTCTCATGAAAAGTGGACAAAATATTTCTTTGAGGTTATTGGCTAAGAATTACTGGGCAAGTGTAAGCTATTATGGGTTTCTTTGAGAAGCTAAAAGTAAATGGACAGGAAATGCCACAAATTACCACATCCAGTTTCCTGGCCACTGCACTATTCAAATTTGAAATGAGATCTTATGTCATTGGCAAGAACACCTGCTGCTCTCAGTCCCCCACGCTATTTGTGGGGGAAAGTATTGAAATTATTATAAAAATGGATTGAGAGTGAGGAGACCTGGTTCCAAGTTTTAGATATGCCAGGAACTAACTAACAGGCACCCTGGATACCAGCATGCCTCTATTTCCACATCTGTAAAATAAAGGGTTTGGAATTGTCGGCCTCTAAAATCCCCTCCAGCTTCAAAATGTTATTTCATTGAGCATCTCCAGAATTTGCTAACAATGAGGTATTTCATGCTTGCTTCTAAGAGAAAAAACAGGACAGAGAGATTTGCAATAGAGATAAATTGGGAAAAGATGTTGCATTAAGATGGTTTGCAGATACCAACAACTGTGATTTTTATGATCCCAACAACTTTTATTGTCCTGAATTAGCTGAAGGCTGCTTGAATTTTGCAATTTCCGTTAAAAGAAAGCACCCTTCATCCCAAGGGATCTCAGAAAAGAATAGAGTTGAATCTGCAATGAAATCCTGCAGCTGTTTTAACTGCAGCAAAGTACTCCACATTTTTGGACCAGTCATAATGAAATATGTAAATATCCTCTTTTCTTAGAATTGTAGCCCTTCAAAATGGAATTTAAAGCCTTTCACACTAATGCCACATCCATGAACTCTTGGGAAACACAAGTAATCCCTAAAAAACCCCACATCTAGGAGTGACCTTCTTTTGTGTCATATAGGAAATCAGGGGAAGAATTAGGAAGAGGGCTTGAAGAAATGGGCCATACACATTTGAATGACCCATAAACATTTGAATGACCTGGACACATTTAACCTTCAAAATTGTGATTACTGAGATGCACGTTGATGAGACATTAGTGTTGTTATTATGTTTCTACTATTTTCAAAGCCCATCTAGTTATTTAAAAAAATGCCTGAAGATACATCAATCAATGGCATCAGTAAAGAAAGAGAGGTATGGGTTGTCCATTTAAGTCATTTTGACCTTTTCTCAATTTTAATTATCTTAACTTTAACATATCTTAGTTTCAATTTTAATTATGGCATCAGAAAGGGATCATTTAACTCAATGGTTTAGTTCTTTTGAGACAGAGGAAAAAGGTGCTAAAACTTACTGATTTCAACTGAACTGTGAAATTGAGAAGAGAAAGCTCTTGTACCTTGAGAGTCAATGGATAGCTTAACCCACCACTACTATCCTGCTTATTTTCCATTTTTACAAAATAAGTAGAGAGTACAGATTAAAGCAAAAACTTTAAAAATCTTAATGCATCCTCTATCTCTGACGAAACTTTATGGAACACAGAAAACATCTGAATATTGACTTTCAAAGTAGTCATCCTGATAACAGGGCTATTTAGTCTGTCCCAGAATCATGGTACCCAAACACCCAGCGTATAGTACTTGAGTGGGAAAAGCTAATTCGTCTGATAAAATTCAATTAACATTTACCAAGCAAGGACTTTACTCAAGGCACTACCCTAGGCATAGCAACCCCTAAAATCCTTAAAATAATCTCTTGGTGAAGTCAGGAAGACCCGAGTTCAAATTCAACCTCAGACACTAAACACTACGTAACCTTCGGCAAGTCATTTAACCCCAATAGCTCTGCTTTCCCCCCTCCAAAAAGACAAAAAAAAGAGAGAAAATAACCTCACATGGGCAGTCAGATCCTTGGTAAGTTAGAAACAGTCCTGTCCCTAGAGTTAGAAGAAACCTGGATTCAAATTCTAATATTTATTATTTACATGATCATGGGTTACTCACTTAATTTCTCTGAATCTCAGTTTTCTTATCCATAAGATGTGGATAATAGTTGTCAAATGCAGAGCAAACTTTAAAGTACTATTCAAATATGAGCTATTCTTGTTAAAATGGAACCAAGAACACAACATGAAAATTCCAGAGACAGAAAGATAACCTAGCTCCCTCCAGTGACTTGCCATTGTTAGTCTAGGTCCTAGACTCTAGGAGGTGGGTAAGTGAAACAGTATTGGGGTGGGAAGTCATTTGCTCATTCCCCCTTGGAGAGGGCGAAGGGAAGTTCTGGGCTTAGAACAAGCACCAAGCTTGTCCCTGGAACTCAGTTGTTTGGGTGTGTCCAAAGACTAGTTTGGAGCTTCTTAAATTTGAATGGAGCTGAGGACACGCAGACTATGTAGGAGTTCTTTTAATATATTTGATTTTATTCCTTTGGGTCAATTCATGAAATATAGTTAAGGCTTGTGATTACCTCAATTAAACTATCATAGTATGACTTCATTGAAATGTTGCACAAATGAATGATTAAAAAACATGAAGAATGTATTTTGTATGAAGCACTAGGCAAAGTACTGGTGATATTAAAAAAAAAGACTATCCCTGTCCTCATAGAGATTACATTCTAGTAGGGATACACAATGAGTCATTGTCCAATTAATCAGTCAACAAGTATTTATTATCTACTCTACACCAAGGATTTACACCAGCAATCAAATAATCAATCAATAAACAGGTCCAGTTCTAGTTGCTAGGGATACATAAAGAGATAGAAGACAGTACCTATCATTAAAAAGCTCACAATCTACTAGTCTCTGGGGAGCAGAGAGATAAAAACTGAAGCAGTCCTCTTCTTCAAACAGCTTATAGTCTAGCCTGCAGAGATAATATTAACCTGTATAGTTAGACACACACACACACACACACACAAGGTGATTTTGACAAAGAAGTGGGATCAGTAATTATAAAGAGAAGTATTTCAGGGAAACAGAACTTGAAAAATGTCGGGGTTCCAAAGTGGAATAGGCTTCTTCAGGAAAGAGACAGTATAGCCATTTGATAAGAGGTATTTTAAAGAGATTCATGCTACACTAAAGGTTTGGATTTGGTAACTTTTGAGGTAAGTACACTGGCCTTGGTGTCACACTTGCCTTATTCTGCTGCTTAGAAACTATGTGACTTTGAAGTACTCATTTAAACTCTATGAGCTTGTTTTCTCATTAGAACGAGAGAAATGCTCTGCTTCCAAAGGTCTCTTCCAGTGCCAACATTATATGAAGTCTTTAGTCTGAGTCTCTTCATGGTTTTATGAATCTGTGGCTTTGTTTGGATGCACCCTCTCCTAAAATCACGATAGGCCCTGCCAAATTAGCTGTTTCTACTGATTTCCACGTTACCCGAGGTGTAGAAAATCCAGTGAAGATATCAGCTTTCACTCTCATCATAACCATTATGGAGTGATTAATCTCCATAACATTTGGTAGTGTCTAAGTTTTCATTAGAACAACTTACGCAGAAGATACTCTATCATAAAAACACTCATTTTTTAAAGAAGAATTTTAGGTTTTGGCAAACAGCTTCTGGAAAGACTAAAGAGTAAATAAGTCACTTTCCTATTTTTTTGTATACTTGAAATTTGATCTTCTTTTTCATCTCAAACTACTAATCTATGGCAGCTGACTAAAGGGTGAGAATGGCCAAAATGTCAGACTGGACAAATGTTTTAGGCAATTTGACAGGGTGCTGATGACTCTTTTTATTATATGTATAATGTGCCTAAATGGCATGGTGGGATTTCTGAACTGGGGATTGAGTGGAATTATAAGGGAAAATCTCACAGGGCCTTTGATCTAGAACTTTGGGGGCTGAGTGGAAGGAGACTGGGGCTGATGGCCTTCAAAAGGAGAACTAACTTAATATTTCATTGTCATTGCTTTTGAGATATTCAAATCAATTATACTTAAAAGAGACATTTAAGCCTTAGTTACTTTGGGGTTTTGGTTATTTAGTCGTCTTCTCATTGCCAGGAAACACCAATTACTAGGTCATTTTCAGAAATGAAGTATGTTGTCTGCAAGCCACTGTTTCATTATATTCTCCTTGTATTTTGGAATAAGCCAAGATGACAGAGGAAAGGCAGCAACCCAGCTGAACTCTCCCAACATTTCCCTCCAAATAACTTTAAATTAATGCCTCAAATCAAATTTTAGAGCAGCAGGGCCAACAAAAGATCAGGGAGAGACATTATTCTAGCCTAGGACAATTTGAGAGGTTGGCAGAAGTCTGTGACAATGAGATGAGAGCTGGACAAGAGTACACTCAGCAGCAGCAGTAGCCCCTTTCCTTGGACATGATGGGGAGATTATAATCAACAGCTCAAATATGGTAAAGGGGTTGGAGTACTGATCAGAAAGAGATTTCAGGGAACCTTCAACTGGTACTAGGTACAGTTGTTGCTAACTTGCAACTCTATTGCCCATACATAATTTTGGGTCATAGTTCCAGGGTGAAGGGGGATGCTTTTGTTCACTCACAAGGGAGAAGGGACCCTGAACAAAATTCCAAGACAGAGAGGAGCATTAGCACTTCTGGTTGTAGGGAAGTAACAAAGACCATGATGCAGACCAGGAGAACAGTGACCATACCTCTCCTCAGATCACACTCCTTAAAAGCACCAAAACCAAGCATACCCTAAGAACTACCTCTGAAAAGTCACACAAAAAGCCTGCAGCTTGAGACAATGTTCCAAACACCTAAGTGAGCAGAGCACAACTTTAACATAAAATTCAAAGTCAAGAAATAGATCAGAAAAATGAACACACAACACACACACACACACACACACACACACAAGAACTTGATCAGAAAAAGCTGTTATAGTAGTAGGGAGGATCAAGACAAACTCAGAAGAAGATAACAATGTGAAAATAGTTATAAGCAAAACCTCAAAGAAAATTCTAATTGGACACAAGATGTACAAGAATCTGAGAGACAGACAGACAGACAGACAGACAGAGGAGTAGGTCCTAGAAGCATGTGGCAGAACTAACAGAAATGGAATAATTTGATTCCAGAACATTTTAGCACTGCCTTTACTTGTCTTGGAACCATTCTCCAGTTGCTGGGTTTAAAATGGCTTCTTTCACTTAATAGTGTTCTTGCTGATCAAAGCAGCATGTTTTTTATGTGAGTTTTGTCTTTTAGCTTGTAAGCACCTCAACGTCAGGGACCAGGGGAACACTTGGTTTCCACTAGTAGTTTACATTTATATGGTGTCTAATAGCTTATCAAATAGGTTCACACTCAATATCTCCTTTGATTCTCAAGGAAGTCCAGTGAAGAAGACAGTAAAATACTATCATATTTAGTAGATACTGTCTATTCAAGTAGATAGAGAAGTGGCATCTCAGGTTGCTAAGAATATTGGAAATATTTGTTTTCTAATGGTCTTAGGTGACTCCTGTGAAAGAGTTGTTGACCCCCAAAGGGGCTGCAACCTACAGGTTGATAACCATTGGTTTAAACTGTTGTGATCTTTTTATAAGAGTATGAACTTATGGAGCAGAGAGATTCTCTTCCTTGTTTGTATCTTTGCTTAGGTACAAATGTCTAGCATTAAAAACTTGCCTAGTCTTTAGTACTGTTCTTAGCACATAGTTAATGCTTAATTGTTTTTCTCACTCATTCCTTCATAATGCAATATCATATATGTGTGTGTATAAACACACATTACATACATGTATGTATATATACATGGAATGTCTAAAATTGTATATTAATGTACCTGCACAGAAATAAATTTAAAATGACACATTAAAATGAGACCAAAAGAAGATATGTTTGGATCCTGATCGTAACAAAACATATGAGTTATCCCTCCCAACCTTTTGCTATCTGTAGACTTGAAAACATATCACTTATTACTTTATTTGCTTCATTTGCAAAAATATGAACTAACACAAAGCCCAGGTCACTTACTTGGGACATTTCACTATGGCCATTTTACTTGTTAATTTTAAATCATTACAGATTATTTGGGGGTTCAATTCAGAATTCAGAAAATTCTGAATCTGCTTAATCTTACTGTGTTCTAATATTCATCTCTCCATTTTGTTCATAAGGATATCATTAGATATGTGTCAAATGCTTTGCTAAATTTTAGGAAAACAATCAACAAGCATTAAAAGTGTTTATTAAGGTCCTTCTATGTGATGGGCACTCTGCTAGGTGCTCAGGATAGAAGAACAAAGACTGAAACAATTCCTACTTAAAATGTTCATATTCTAATGATGAAAACATTAAGTACATATATATCCATACAAAGCATAAATATAAAGTTAATAAATGCATTTTGTATATATGTTCATTAGTTAAAATACAATGTAATTTGAGAAGTAAGACACTGGCAGTTGAGGGAATAAGAAAAGGCTTCATGCAGAGGATGGTTCCTAAGCTGCTTCTTGAAAAGAAGGACTCTACTAGACATAGTTAGGAAGAATTGCATTCTAGGCAAAAGTACACCTAGAACAAAGACATGGACATGGAAAATGGGGTGTTATTAATGAAAAACAAAGAGAAGGTCGTTTTGGATGGATTTCAGAGTTCAGGAAGGAAGACAACGAACACAGTCTCTTGATCTACCATTCAAATAACGTTTGTCAAAAAAAATAAAAAAGGTCAGACTGATATGATTTATTCTTGATGAAGCCACCCTGGTTTTTTTGTGAGCACCGCTTCCCTTCAATACCTTTTAGGATAGTATAAGCTTCCTGGCATAAAGCGTGAAGATTACATTATCTTCCCATTTGCATACATCAAGATATTTGTCCATATTGTGCCATCCTATAATACCTTTCCTATTCTCCATGACCTTTCAAATTTCATTATCAGGATCCCAGCAATCACAACCATCAACTCATTCAATATACTAGATAAATATTTCAAGTTCATGGTGAGTTGAAATTATAAAAAAATAGGTGAAACCTTATATTCTCCTTTTCTTGCCTTTTATTTCTATGTTAGCAATTTTGTTCTGTACTTTGCTTTCCAAAATTTATTCTTTCTGGTAAAAAAAAATCAGAAGTAAAATAATTGTTAGATAGTTCTGTAATCTATCAACAACAATAATAGCTAATATTTTTATAGGTCACAAAGTATTTTACAGCTGTGATCTTATTCGGCCATAACAACAACCCTAGGAGGGAAGTGCTATTACTATCATTGTTTGTGATACAAAGAAATTGAGCATGAGGGAAATTAAAGAACTTGCCAGGTATCTCCCAGCTAGTAAGTGTATGAGGCAAGATTTAAACTCAAATCTTCACAACTTCAAGTTCAGTGCTCTATCCCCAGCATCACATTGCTACCTATGTATTGTCCTCACTATATTTATCCTGAGCAGGGGGCCCATTCTTTATCGCTAGGATTACTGAGGAGTCTCATGTCCTTTTGACCTTTAGCTCTCCTGACACTACTCTTATAGGACTATGCTACCATGTTTTCCTCATTTTACCGATCAGGAAGCTGAGGCTTATGGAAATAAATCAACCTGTTCAATCAATTGGCAACTAAATGGCAGAACTGGAATGAAAACGCAGTTCTTTTTATTTTTTTAACTCACAAACCCATTGACCTTGTCTCAATATTTGAGACCAACAGGTCAATTGAAGTCAATATCTGAGAGAGCAGATAAAATACTGGACATAGAATCAGGAAGATTTGAATTCAAATCCATCTTCAGACTAGACATATGGATCTAGGCAAGTCACATAAGTTCTGTTTGTCTCGGTTTCCTCATCCATCCACAATAGAGACAATAATAACAGATCACATGAGACAATACTTGTAAATTCCTTTGTAAATTTAAAATCACTACCTAAATGCTAACTATCATAGAGAGCTAAAGAAAAGAAATAGAGTGTATCACTGGAAAAACACAAATCTAATTTGTTGACACATTCTGCCAAAACAAAAAAAAAAAGATAGAATTGATTTTACTTCATAGAGTGCTAAAGCAGGAAGCAATCTCCATTCTTGTCCACCCTTTTGAATTTATGGATGAGGTAAATGAGACCACAGAGGCAGAGAAACTTTCCCATTATCACACAGAAGTCATCCCAGATTTCCTGGCAGAAGCAGCATAGAAACATAGGAAGGATTACCTTGGTTCCCACAAATAAAAGCACAGTAGAGTTATCACATTAATTCTAGCTCTGCGTCCTTCCTTTCCTGGACCCTCATCTTCTTTCCCAGAACTCTTATTTTAATTTATATAGTACTACCGAGGATGGAGAAATATGATTATTGGGTGTGTCAGCACAATCTCCAGATGCTGGTATTACTGCATGGGAAAACCACATTTAATCAGAGCTACACAGTCTCTGAATTCAAAGCAGTATCAGCACATAATGGCCTCTACCCAGTCCCAGTATGCACTTCCTCCATGCCCCCATGCAGCTAGCAGTAAGTACCCTAGAATACCCAGGATAGCCGCTAGCACAGGTTTTTTGATCTGCTTTTCTAAAGGAAAGCAACTGAAAAAGGGTTAGCAATCTTAGTTTAATCAAACATATATCATTTACCTAGTTCAGTGGGAAAGTCAGAACCCCGAACTTCAGAGAAATTACAAACAGAAGTTATAAGCAGACAAAAAATACAGAGAAAATAACATAATTCAACAGACAGGGCTTCCACCTGTCTGACTATCACATACATATAGTTAGTCACCAGAGAGAGATGCACCAACATCTGGGTTTTCAAAGCCAGGGGGCTCAGTGTCTGCCCAGAGTCTCATCTGGCCAAATTACATAACTCTTCCCAAAGTGAGCCCCAAAGCAAAACCTCACATCAGGGTATATATAGCCTTCTCATGGGTGAGAGAACATCACAACCCTCATGACCCACTGACCAATTATAAAGTAACAAAAGTTGTGTCTTTCTGAAAAACAAGCCTCCCCTAAGCAAGCTTCTCCAGTGGGCTCTGCTCCACCCCTCAGCAAATTCCTCCCACCACAGGCTCCATGTGACCAAATTCAGCCTTTTAAGGGGGCAGAGTATAGTTTCAAATCAGGGAAGGTCCTCAAATTCCCTTAGATTTATTAAATGCCAGGGAAGATCTTCAAATTCTCTTACCATTAGACCCCACCATTAAAGTTTTCTGCCAAGAGCAAACCAAACATATGCCCCAAACCTTGTAAACTTCTCTTTACAGTAACATTCTTTTCTGCTCTCTGAGTTAAATCACTTTTACACTTCCTATCTTATCATTACAATATTGATAAGAATATAAATAGTACACTCTCTCTTAACTCATCCTCACTTATACTCTGCTCTTTTCCTCCAAAGGTACTCAAAATCCAATGACTACCACATTTTTTTCATAGCCACAGGTGGTCTGTGGAGTGAAATTCATGATGGCAGACAGCTGTATTTTCCCCTCTGAATTTTCCCCTAAACAGTTTTCTGTCCTCCCTGCTTGCTTGTAACCTTAACTGAAAGGAAGACTATTCAGAGACTGGGTTATCTTCAAAATGTTCTGTTTCCCTCTTCCCATGTCTTTTAGCTTCAGATAGTCAGGCTCATCTCATTCTGGCAAAGTGGCAGAGGATTAAGAAGGACCATGAGGGAGTAATTCATCAACTACTTCTCTAAAGAAAAGACACCTTGAATCATATAAACAATTGCAGCAGTCTTACTATATCACCAATATATATTCTGATGCAATCAAATATGTTCTGAGTTTCTCCTTTCCCCAAATGGAAGAGATTCAATTTATCTTCAATATGAAGCTTCACATCTGCCAAGTGATGTGAGCTGAGCATCTCAGTTGAATGCTTAAATCAGATTGCTATGTCCACTCCAAGTTCCTGAGAATCTTCTTAGATCTAAACTATCCCACGGGCACCCATTGGAAATGGGAGCCAGTTTAGACCCAACATCAAACCTTCTGTGAAGCTCTAGATTCATCTAATTATGTCTTGGGATTTTAGGACTGTCTTGGAGAATGGTGATAATTGAGTCCCTGAAATATGACATGTAGACAAAGCTGGAGCTGACACAGGGTGACACAGCTTTGACAAAGCCTTAGGAGTCAGGTATCGCTCTTGGAGGTGCTTTTTAGATATGCCTCTTTTTAACTAGACTATTAAGCTTTAAATGTGACTGAATCATGTGCTCATTATGAATCTTCTCTGTATGGGTTCTATCCTGTTAACAGCTTAATATATATTTTAGACCATTTGGAACTAATACTAATTTACTGATCATTTTCAACCTCTTTCGTTCACATGTTTGGATAACTGGAATTCTTTAATGGAATGTTAAGTCGATGGCATTATGTCACATCATTATGGCACTAAATTTATAATAGCCTATGAAGTCATCATTAAAGTTTCTCATAATTTTCCTCTTTCACTGGTGGCTTATATTCAATTAGTTTTACTCCCCAATGACAAATTTGCATTCTGGGTACATAACCTCCTTATTGAATTCTAATATTTAATTCACAATAACCACAAGGAATATTTTACAGTAGCATCATGATTAATACAACAAATGAAGATATAGACCTCTGAAATATTATTTTTCTAGCTAGTATAAAGTACTTCTTCATCTTGAAAGGATTATTCAAAATGAATTTTTAGTAGCTCTGTTCTACCCCAGACCTTTTCTTTCTATAGTGGACCTATGCACTTTACCCCATATCTATTTACATTAAATGCCAAAATCTAGAACAACCAATTATTGTTATTACTCACCAAAGACTGGCAATCATGTAATGATTTTTTGGAGGGAGGGCACATTTACCCTTGAAATGAACAGAAATCCAAAGAGTAGGAAGTAGAAAGGTATAGAGATGTGCTGACAAATACTTCACAACTTTTTAAAAGTATATATGACAAAATTTAAAGTTTAATCTGCATCATTTGCATTTTCTCTATCACTTGACAATCAAGAAGACCATAAATCAAGAACTGATTTATAGCATTAGCTGATTTCTGAAGTGTAAATGCTCACATTGAAAATTTAACAATCAGTTCCAGTGAGTTTGTATGAGTCAGCTCCTGTCCACCGCTAGAGTAAGAGATCATCCAAACTTGATTGGACATAGCCAGATGGGTAATGGAGAAAGTGACAGATTGACAGTCAGGCCAAATCTGAATTTGAATCCCGCCTTGTGCAGTTATGAGCTGTGGGATATTGGGCAAGCAACTTAATAATTGTCACTTTAAGTTTTCCAAAGTGCTTTATGAATATGATATCATTTTATCCTCATAAAAAACACTGAGAAGCAGGTGTCATTATTATGCCTATTTTACAGATGAACAGAGAGGGAGATAGAAATTTATTTATTTATATATATATATATATATATATACACATATATACACACATATATATATTATATTCATATATATTATATATGTGTAAACATATATAATATATATGAATTGATTCTATATGTGTATATATATATACACACACATCTTTATTCATATGTATATGTGGTTATATGTAGACAGGTAGTCCATCATCAGTTATTCAACAAGCATTTATTAAATGCTTATTATGCAGCACCCATATTAATTGCTTATTATGTTCCCCAGGGTTAAGGAACTCTAATGGTAAGGGAATTTGAAGATCTGCCCTGCCCCTTAATAAGCCTAAGTGAATTTGAGATCTTCTCTGATTTCAAAATATACTCTGCCCCTTACTAGGCTGAATGTGGTCACACAGAGCCTGTGGCAGGAGGAGTTTGCTGAAGGGTAGAGCAGAGTCCAGCAGAAGCTTGCTTAGAGGAGGCTTGTTTTTCAGGAAGGCCCACACCTTGTTACTTTGTAATTAGGCAGTGGGTCACAAAAGTTGTGATATCCTCTGACCCATGATAAGGCTATATATTCCTCTGAGGTGACGGTTTGCTTTGGGGCTCACTTATGGGAAGAGTTGGGTAATTTGGCCAGATGAAACTCTGGGCAGCCATTGAGACCCCTGGCTTTGAAAACCCAGATGTTGGTGCTTCTCTCTCTGGTGACTAATGGTGTAGGTATGAGATGGTCAGACAGCTAGAAGCCTGTCTGTTTAATTATTTTATTTTCTCTGTTTGTATTTTTTGTCCGCTTGTAACTTCTGTTTGTATTCTCTGAAGTTCAGGGCACTGACATTTTCCCCTGAACTAGGTAAATGAAATATGTTTGATTAAAGTAAGATTGTTAACCCCTTTTTGAGTTGCTTTCCTTTAGAAAAGCAGATCAAAGAACCTATGTTAGCAGCCATCCTGGGTATGCTAGAGTGCTTGCTGCTACAGGAACCTGAAGGTCACATGTGGCCTTCCAGGTCCTTAGGTGGGGTCTTTTGAATGTACAGAACATAGTACAGAACATATTACAGAACAAATTCTTTTATTAAGAAGATTTGTTCTGTGAAGTTTGGAGTCAGTCAAAGGGCTAAACCTGAGGACCTAGAAGGCCCCTGTGAATCTAGACACTACATGCTGTAAAGGATAGGAGGAAGAGTTGGAGAGGGGAAGGTAGAGAAAGTTCTGTGAGGATGAGTCAACAGTTTGGTGAGGAATGAAGATATCTTTAACCTACTTTTCCTCCTTAAATTGGAGGTTCTTGAAAGAAACAGCCAAACACAGGGAGAAGCTGCAGGGGGTGGGGTGGGGAACAGTATTGGTGTGGTACTTCTAATGTGAACTGTATTTCAGGGATAGAGTGAGCTTGTAGGGTGAAAAGATTTCCATAGCATGGTTGGGAAAGTCCATAGGAGATGAGTCGGTGATGCAGTCTGGCGAGATATACAGTATTTTGCAGATCTTAAAGCATTACATACATGTTAGCTGTCATTATCAGTTTGACCTAACGCATACCATCTCCTTTAGCATCTCCCCAAGAAATGGTCTAACCAGCTACCATTGCAGCACCTTCAGTGAGGAAAAATCTACTCTCTCCTGGGGCATTCTACTTTTAGACAGCTTTAATTGTTAGGAAGGTTTTACTTACACAAAGCTGAAAACTACCTATCAACACCTTCCACCCAGAACTTCCAGTTCTGTCCTCTGGGACAAAGCAAAACAAATCTAATCCTTTTAATCCTACCCCAGACTCCTTCAACTAGTTGAATACAGGTATTATTTTCCTTTTAATTGTCCTCTTCCAAGGCCAAAATCCCTTAACCAAGGTGAAGGCGCTGTGCGATCTACATCCCCTCCCCATCCTACTTGCCCTCCTTTGGATGTACTCCTCTTTGTCAACTTCTTTCCTTAAAATCAGGGTCCAGAATTAAAGAGAACATGCCAAGGCTGGTTTTTACCAGGACTCAGATAGGACAGAACAACCTCTATTTTATTCTGGACACTTTGCCTCTGTTAAGGTTGCCTATTATCATCTTAGCCTTCTTTTTGGCCACCAAGACACACTATCATCACATATTGTGTTTATAGTCCAATAAAAGATCTTTTTCACTTGAATAATTGTCTAGACACACATCCCTATCCAACACTGGGCATTTGGTAATGTAAATGGAAGGGAAAGATGAAAACCTTGTTAGTCAAGTTCATAGTTCTAGTCTTTCAGTATCTTTTGGGATTTTAATTTTTGTCATCCAAAATGTTAGGCCTGAATTTGGGGGTTTTAAGAGTTCTTGAAGTAGTGTAAAAATTCTGACATGTCCTACAGAGCTGGAATTCAACAACTATTTTTTATTTAGTATTTTTAAGACACAACCTTAGCTCTACTTTGGAAATACAAAGAAAAAAAGTGTCTCCTCCAACTCCCTTTCTGCTTTGAGTGCTCACGTAAGATAACTGCCGCTTTAGAGAGCAAGAGGTTTTACATGATACAACTGGAATGAATAAAATTTATTTTTGAGTTAGGAAAAATAAAATGTAAATTCCCATATGACTGGCAGACCAGGAAACTCAGTTCTTGCACTCAAAGTTGGATGGCTGTCCTTTGCCAACTTCTCTAATCCATTCTCTTAACTTACTTGCCCCTTTACTGTTTACCAATGCAGACACTATCTCTTCCACATGTCCTATTCTTTCTCCCAATTTGAACAGCTGCAAGCAAAAGTATACTTGTTTGGTCAGAATGACATCAGAGGCCACAAAACTGCCCCACCTGTAATCTGCCCTTCATTATATTTGTTGCAGCTGTGGGGTCCTTGACCTGGCTTCTGAAATATAAACTAACCCAAACATAGACAGCTGAAGCAGGTTCTGTTTTGCCAAACGGCTCTGGTATGACATCAGAAGATCTCAAAATATTAGATAAAAATGCCAGATCAACCAGGAAAGATGGGGTAGAAGTTGTGTTAAGTCTAATCATCTCTTGGCATAGATTTAGTTTCAGGAAAGGAGAGAATTGGTAGACTGTTGAAAAAATTAGAAGTTGGGTTTCTACATGACACCTTCCTACAGGAAATAATTTCGGGTAGCTTCTGTTTATGTTAAGGCTTTGAAAAGAATCTGTTCATTATGGATCAAATACAGCTGAGCAAGTAGCCCCATATGGTGTTTGATCAGATGTTGCAAAGAGGCAGACTTGTGTCTGTGGTAAAGAAAAAAAAACTTTCTAAGAATTAGAGTTATCCCAAAGTAGAAAGGGGTGATTTGCCAAGTAGTGTGTTCAATATCACCAGGATACCGCATGGCCACTTCTTCTGTCTCTCATAGCGTGAACTTTTATTTAGGTATGGATTGGACTAGATGAAAGGTGAAGTCTGTTCCAATTCTGCGATTCTCTGAACAAATAAGTTCATGAAAAAAAGAAATTGGAGGAAGGGAAAGATAGAAGCGCCTTCTCTGAGGTCTCCTCTCTTGGTATAGATTAGTTTAGGGCAGAGCATTCTCTCATCAACTTATCTTCATGTTGCTTTTCTAGAGTTCAAGGTTCAAGTAACATATCAACTTGGTGAATCAATGTATTCATTGATACCCTTGGTTGATCCTTTAAGTGCCTGGATGGGCACTTTGGTTCATATAAAATACCAGTGCAAAGTCTGTTTTAATAGGAAAATAAATTGTCCTGAAAACATTTTGATTCTAATAGGTAGTAGAAGCAAATTCTTGACTCTAAAATGTAAGCTTCTGAGTTTTTGTTTCAGAAACAAAAATTGACAGCTGTCACCGTATTTTTAATGCCTTTTTTACAGAGCTGTCAATGACAATGGTGGGGGGGGAGGAAAGGACATAATTTAAACAACTTTCATGAAAGGAAAATTATGCAGCAGGCAGCAGCTTGACTCTATTCAGTAAGGAGAGATCAGGTGTCTAAAATTCTGACCATTCTCAAAAATAAAAAAACATAAATGCAAAATATGTCCTTTGTTGCAAAGGTTATCTTATTCAATCACTCTCTTAAAAAGGTAAATGCCCACATCCAGGCACAGGAAGATGAATGATGCCAGTTTAAACCAGCTTGACCTGCCTGGCACTGAGCAGGGTAAAAGATGGCATTGAATCATAGCTCTTTTGATGAGGCATTAGAGGGCACAGCAAGAGTCTATTGTGAGGGAGAAAAAGAGCCCAGAAATGAATTTGGGCTGTGAATCCAATGTTGAGTGCTCACCCACGGCAGATCATTGTTTTGTGTGTAAGAGCTGTTACCAAGGAGCAGGCACTTCACCAAGTGTGTTGATGGGATGAATGCTTAGGCTCTTCTGAAGACCTCAAAATTCCAGACTCGTATGATCATGGAATGATGATGAATGGGAAGAAACTATAGTATGGATTTGAAATAAAAGGATTTGGATTCAGTCTGGATCTATTGTCATTACTACTCTCACGTAACCTCAAGTTAGGGATAGGTTGGTAAACACTTAACCATCTGTTCTCTGGGAAATAGAGAACATACCTATGACACACTTAAATTTGAATTGTGTTATTCATCATTTTCTTATATCTAGACAGTCCAAAAATATATCAAACCCTGATTTTTAGTGATTTTCAAGTAAGTAATGCTCACACTGAAAATTTAACAACTGGCTCTCTTGATCCAGGTTTAGCTGGACTCCAGCACACCCCAGGCACCAGTATTTAACTTCTCTGTTCATCAATTTCTTTATCTATATATAGCTCCCCTCACAAGCTTCCCAGGAGGAATTAAACAACTTCCAGGGGAAGGGGCTTCCTTTTATCTCTTCTTTGAGAAGGAGAAAGGAGATCCAGTGGCTGAAGAAAGTTTAGGAACTGAGTAACTTGGAGGAATATAGAGATGGGAGAGAGAGACTGAGAACTCTTGAATAGAGTGGACAATAACCCGGCTTCCACTGAGGACCAGCCTCCCTAGATCTGCAGCATCCTGAGTGAAGGAAGGGCCTGGTTCCTTGGCCTTTACTACAAAGTCTAGAAACTCCTTTCTCCTTTCTACTCTTGTCCCTCTGTTTATTTAGTCAACGTCAAACTCAAACTAGCTCTGACTACATGGCTACTGATGGTATTTTGAATTGTTTGACTCTCGTGTATGT
The DNA here is from genome assembly GCA_028646575.1 of Pseudocheirus occidentalis. Classification (NCBI taxonomy): domain Eukaryota; kingdom Metazoa; phylum Chordata; class Mammalia; order Diprotodontia; family Pseudocheiridae; genus Pseudocheirus; species Pseudocheirus occidentalis. The sequence continues at coordinate 214,778,796 of CM053594.1, forward strand.
AAGTCAGTTGGTTTTCATTATCAATAGGAACATGATATCAGAATATGCTTGAAGGGCGAGTCAGGAGGGGGATTATATCTCACAAACTATTTACACCAGGACCCCATAATTCTATCCTAGGTACAGTTTAGTTTTATGAATGAACCTATAACTCTCCCAAGCAGAACTCTAGAACTTGAACTCAGGGCTCATTTAGATATCCTTGGGAGTGATGAGTCATTGGATCACAGTAGCCAATAGTGTGTAAATGTAAGTCCCAGTTAAATTCCTTCCAATGGAGAGTGAGGAGGGTACAGACTCTCAGGCTTCATTGAGACATGTAGCATTACATGATAAGGTATGGAAGTGGAACAGTTCGTGAATAAAATACTTTATAAATGGACAGTTCCTATCCATGGAATGATGATGAGCTGGAAGAAACTCTATAGTATGGATCTGAAATAAAAGGATTTGGATTCAGTCTGGATCTATTATCATTATTACTCTCATGTAACCTCAAGTTAGGGATAGGTTGGTATGTTCACTTTACAAAGAAAGAAAGTGAAGTTCAAATTTCTCATATTAGAAAGGCATGTCAGGATGATAAATAAACAAAGGGAAGGGAGCAGGTTGGATGGAAGGTGGGGGTGTAGGGATAGAGAGTAAAGTTAAGTAAGTTAGAGAATCACACCACAAATTGTGATAAGACAAGATAGTTCACAAACATGAAAGTGGGACATTTGTGGATGATGACAGTACAAAAGGTGTGTAACCAAGGTGGACCAGAGGAGTACAGTTCACAGACAATGACCAAGTTAAAGAATTAGGAGGTAATGGTAAGAGAGTATCAATATTTTAAGTCCTCTAGCATGGGGTCAAGAGTTGAAGAGGAAAGAAAGACTATGCTCCATTCACTGAACTCATTGAAAGAAAAAATGAGAGTGTCCTGAAGGTCAGTCCTGTAGGCTAACAGGTTCTTAATTGTGGATTGAGTGTATTTCAAAGGAGGAGGGGTTATTGAATGATGAAGAGAGGAGAGCTTGGAATTGGCCACTGAGAACAGGGAGTTTTCCAACTCCCCTAACCTCAACCAGTGAGTTGGGGGTATGTTTGAAATTGCAAACACAGCTTGAAAGGGAAGCCAGAGAGGCTGTGTCATCAGGAGGTAGCCAGGTCTGTAGCAGTTCCAGATTTCAAACTAAATTACTAAGTGGTAATCATCAAAACAATCTGGTACTGGCTAAGAAAGAGAATGGTGGATCAGTGGAATAAATTAGGTATACAATGCGTCTAGGCAGCACAAGGAATAGAGTGCCGGGCCTGGAGTTAGAAACACCTGAGTTCATACCTGATTTCAGACACTTCTTATCTGTGTGTTCCTGTCACGTATATCTTTGCTTAAGTTTCCACATCAGTGCAATGAGCTAGAGAAGGAAATGATAACCACATAGGTATCTTTGCCAAGAAAACCCTCAAAGGGGCCACAAAGAGTTGAACATGACTGAAAATGACTAAACAACAACCAAATTTTAGCTGATCACAGAAATCTAATGTTTGATAAACCCAAAGATGAGAGCTTTGGGGGTAAGAATTCAACATTTGACAAAGATCTCTGAGAAAACTGGAACAGTTTGGTAGAATCTAGGCACAGACCAACATCTCATACCATAAACCAAGATAAGGTCAAAAGTGACAAATGCTTTAGACAAAAAAAGGTAACCTAATAATAATATAATAAGTTTAAATTAGGGGAATATGAAAAAATGTACCTGTCAGATTTATGAATAAGAGTTTATAATCAAATAAAAGATAGAGGGGACCACAGGAAGTAAAATAGTTAATTCTGATTATATGAAATTAAAAAGATTTTGCACAAATAAAACTAACTAATTAAAATTTAGAAGGAAAAGAGGAAACTAGGAAAAACATTTTTTTGCAGCAAGTTTCTCTGATAAAGACCTCATTTCTCAAATACATAGGGAACTCATCAAGATTTCTAAAGAATAAGAGTCAAAACTAAAAATAAATAAACAAATCCACTAATAATTGTTTTAAAGAATGAGTCATTCCTCAGTTGATAGATGGTCAAAGTATATGAACACACAGTTTTCAGAAGAAATCAAAACTATCAATTCTCACATGAAAAAACATTCTAAATCACTATTGATTAGATAAATAAAAATTAAAATAACTCTAAGATACCATCTTAAACCTGTCAAAATGGATAATATGACAGAAAAAGAAAATGACAGATACTGGAAGGATTGTGGAAAAATTGTTCTCCAGAATGCTCGGACCAGCTCACAACTCCATCAACAGTATATTAGTGTCTCACTTTTTCTATATCACTTCTGGCATTTATCACTTTCTTTTTGTCATGTTAGCCAATCTGGTAGATATGAAGTGGTAGCTCAGAGTTGTTTTAATTTTTGCATTTCTCTAATTACTATTGACTATGCTTATACTTTTTTTTAATATTAAACTAGCCCCAAATTCCTTGTATAAATCCCATCTGGTCACAGTGTATGATATTTGTGATATACTGCTATAATCTTCTTGCTCATATTTTACTTAAAACTTTTTGCATCAATATTCATTAGGAAAATAGGGTTCAAATTTTCTTTCTCTGTTTTTGCTCTCCCTGGTTTAGGTATCAAAATCATAAAATAGATTTGATTGAAAATAAATTTGGCATGACTTCTTCTTTAGCAATTTTTTTTCAAATAGTCTGTCTGATATTGGGATTAATTCTCCTTTAAGTGTTTATTGGAATTCATATTTAATAATTAATTTAATTTCATCTTCATTAGTGACACATTCATTCTTTTAATTGTCCATTTATTTTATTGTTTTTTTTTTCATTAAAAAAGCTCACAGTTTTATTTATTTTGGTTTTTTGACTTTCTGTTTTATTAATCTTTTGATTTTCAGAATTTTCATTTTGGGGTTTAATTTGGGATTTTAAATTTTTTCTTTGTTTTTTTCTAGTTGTATGCCCAATTCACTTATTTGCTCTTTCTCTTTTTATTGATATGCAAGTTTAAAGATATACATTTCCCCCTAAGTACTGCTAGGCCTGCAGCTCATAAATTTTCTTACATTGTCCCATGGTTTTCATTCTCCTTTGTGAAATTATTGATTATTTCTATAATTTGTTCTTTAGTCACTCATTCTCTAAGATTAGATAATTTTATTTTCAATCAATTTTAAATTTATTTTTCCGTGGCCCTTTATCTAATATCATTCTTATGGCACCGTGGTCTAAAAAGGGTGCATTTAATATTTCTGCTTTTCAGCATTTGTTTGTGAGATTTTTTGTATTGTAAGAAAGCCAGTTTTAGTGAAGTTGACCTTCTCACAGTTGTGTGTGTGTGTGTGTGTGTGCCTGTGCCTTATTATTATGGTCTAAGTTTAAGGCTACTCCTCCTATGGACACTATGCATAGTTGTAGGAAGGGGTTAACTTCTTAGGAGAAGATTTTATAATGACTGTCTTTACCACGTTATCTGAGAGAAGTAGTAGCTGCCCTCTAGGAACCCAACTCACCAATTCAAACAGAAGTTGGAAAATGGTGGTATTCCTTCTCTTCTTCCTCACCTCCTCATCATCCTGCTCTTCCTCTTCCTCCTTCATCATGTGCATTTTTTTTCATCAAGCTGGAACAATTTACTGTTGTCTGACACAGTTTTCATTTTTGATTTCTTGAAATAAGCTTTGAAAAACAGGCTTTTAAATGGAGCTACTTAACTATGCCTTTAACCCAAATCTTTCTGGTTTTTATTCAGTGACTAATAATAGACCGGGTCCAAGCATGTTTAGGTACTGATGACTTAGAATGAATGTAAATTGCAATAGTTTTCTCTTCTGGCCATAAATTCTGAGGGTCTTCCTCTCCCAGACTGACATCTTTGGAATGGCAAACTGGGTCATCTTTTGCTTCTTCTTACCTAGTCTTTATTTATTGAATGGGCATGGCCTCAGACAAACTTAGACCTGGGAAAGACCTTAATTCAGAAAGGCCAAGGTCACCCACTGCATCTTAGGCTGCTGCTGGTCATCTTGTCCTTTGTCTTGCCATTAGATTCCTATGACTATAGAGAAAAGGGAGAGGCTGACAGCTTTGCATAGCTCTTCCTCCCTCAAGTCCAATACCTATGCAAGTCAATACATCAAGCTCATGACATCATTGATCCTCTTCAGTAAGGAAGGATGAACAACAACATGCACAGCTGAGCAAATGGTATACTACGTCCTATTCCCATTCAGCTTTCTTCAGGGTTTATCCTTATTTTTTTTAATTTTATGATTAGATTTATTTAACTCTGAGAGGGAAAAATTCAGGTGCTCCACTAGTATATTTTACTCTTTCCTCTTTTAACTCATTTAACTTTTCCATTAAGAATTTAATGTCATGCCATTTGTTGCATATATGAATAGTATTGATATTACCTCATTATCTACAGAGTAGATAGGTGACACAGTGGATAGAGTGAAAGGCCTGGACTCCAGAACATTCACTTTCCTGTATTCAAACCTGGGCTCAGACACTTACTAGCTATGTGACCCTGAGCAAGTCATTTAACTCTGTCTGCCTCAATTTATTCATCTGTAACACAAGCTGGAGGAGAAAATGGCAAACCACACCAGTATTTTTCTGCAAAGAAAGTCTCTGACGGGGTCACAAAGAGTGAGACACAAGTGAAAAATGATTAAATGATTGATTGCTTTATTTTATTTGGTACCTTTTAGAAAATGTAATTTCCCCGATTATCTCCTTTGATTAGGTCCAGTTTTGTTTCTTCATTGTCTCTGATCATGATTGTTACTTTTTCCTTTTTTTTAATCTCAACTGAAGTACAATAGATTCAGCCCCAGTTCCTTATTTTAACCCTGTGTTTCTCTCTGTTTCAAGTATATTTGTTTATATTTGGTTGGATTCTGGTTTCTAATCCATTCTGCTATCTGCTTCTGTTTTATAACTGAATTCATCCCATTTATATTCACAATTATGGTTACTGACTGTACATGCATCTCCATTCTATTTTGTTCAATTTATCCTTTTCTCCCCATTTTTTATATCATTCTTCCCTTAACAGTCTATTTTATTTCTGATCACCCTCCCTTAATCCACCTTCTCTTTTATCATCTCTTCCTTCTCTTATTCCCTTTACCCCATATTTCCTGTTGGGTAAGATAGATTTCTATCTATGTATAGTGTGTGCATGTATAAATATATCAATACAACTTTATATATGTGTATACACACACACATATACATTGTAGACAGATGCATGTGTATGTACATACACACAAACACACACACTTTGAATCAATTCAGATAAGAATGAGATTCAAGTGTTGTCTGCCACTTCCCACCATTTTCCCCTTCACTGTAAAGCTCTTCCTTTTGTGCTTCTTTCATATGATATAAAGACCTCTGTTTTTTCTCTGCCTTCTCCCTTTTCCCAATGCATGTCTCTTTCTTATCCAACTGCATTTTGGAGGTCACTCCACCATAATCAACCCATTCTCATGCCCTATATATATGTACAGTCTTTCTAAGTGCATTAATAATGATAAAATTCTTAGGAGTCACATGTGTTATTTTCTCATACAGAAATGTAAACAATTTAATCTTATTGAGTTCTTTATGATTTCTCTTTCTTATTAACTTTTTATGCTTCTCTTGAGTCTTGTATCTGTAACAGTAATCAGTTTAACAGATACTTAACCCTTAGTAACTTAGGGCTAAGTATGGAAGGTGTGAGCTCTGTCTCCTGTTCCTGACATTGAAGGAGGGAGTTGGCTGAGACAGCAGGCCAGTGTGTGTATATAGGAAGAGTTCTAGAGATAGAGAGACAGTATCAGGAATGTTCCTCCTGGTGGCTCCTGGTGGAGGATGAATCGTGGAGACTGAAGCCAGCTAAGAGAAAGAGAGAAGGAAAGAGAGAGAGAGAGAGAGAGAATTTCTCTCCCAATATCTGGCAGCTGAGAACTGAGCTGGAGTTTTCTTGAGACCAGAATTTGCCTGAAATGCTGCCTGGAAGGCTGATAGGGCTGCCTGGAAGGCCTCATGGAAGACTGAGATTCCTTCTTGGTCCTAAGGCCAGCAGAACTTCTGGAGGATGGAAGAAGCATGACTGGGATAAGCCTTTGTTGATTTGTGGCTTGGTAGAGCCTTGAGTTCACAGCAGTGGAAGTGGTGAATGGTTTGAGATGTGCTGGACTCTGTGAACTTTGGTATGTGCCAGAGACTGCCTAGAGGACTAGACAAGGATCTGGGAGCTGTCTGTCCCTGAATCCAGGTAACTGTTTGGTGGATTCAGGAGGGAGCTGGGACCATGGAAGGGGATCCAGGGAATCTGAGAAACCACCCTGAGTCAAGATGAAGAAAAGGCCTCCCCTTGGATGCATGATGAAACTGAAGACAACCAAGGAGTGAAGGTTTTGTGTAATTTTCTAATGACTGTACTTAGTGATTAATGATATTTAGTAATTGTGAATCTAGATTAGTGACTGATTAGTGGTTGCCCCATGAGTGGAAGATTGATTATTGTATTATGAATTGATTGAATGATTAAGTCTTGATTATTGTATTGTGAATTGATTGAATGATTAAGTAAAGAGGGCTTCCCCCTTAGGGAAACCAGATGATTATTCTTTTGTTCTTTGTTTTAAATACTGTGGCCACTGTAGTGAAAACTGTGTGGCCATTCTAATGTTAAGCTGTTGTGATCATTATATTGTGATTTTCTGTGATAAGAAGTAATGTTGTAGATATTATATTGTGATTTGTTGTGAATGTTTGCCTTGATTTGTAATGGAATAAATGGAGTGTTCACTATACTGTGTAATCCAAACCTTGAAAGCTGTTCACAGAAGCATTCTTTTGGGAATCTGCTTGTGCATGGTGTTACAATATCTGAAAGTCAAATTTTCTATTTATCTCTGGTTTTTTTTTCATCAGGAATGTTGGAAGTTCTCTATATCATTAAATATCCAATTCCACCCCATGTGATTAAACTTAGTTTTGCTGGGTAGATTATTCTTGGTTGTAATCTTAGATCTTCTGCTTTCTAGAATATCATATGCCAAGCCCTCAGCTTCTTCAATTTGGAAGTTGCTAAATCTTGTGTGCTCCTGATTGTGGTTCCATGGTATCTAAATAGTTTCTTTCAGATTGCTTGAAGGATTTTTTTCTTTGGATGGGGGCTTTGGATTTGGTTACAGTATTCCTGGGAATTTTCATTTTGGGACCTTTGTCAGCAGGTGATTGATGGATTCATTCAATTTCTGTTTTGTCCTTTGATTCAGGAATATGGGAGGAAGTTTTCCTCTAAAATTTCTTGAAATATGGCATCCACGCTCTTTCACTGATCATGTCTCTCAGGTAATCCAATAATGCCTAAATTATCTCCTTTTTATTTATTTTTGAGGTCAGTTGTTTTTCTGGTGAAATATTTCACATTTTCTTTGTATTTTCATTACGTAGGGTTTTTTAAGTTTTTTAAAAATGTCTTTTGTAATCCTTAGATTTTGCTCAATTCTAATTTTTAAGAAATTATTTCCTACAAATTAAAACAACTCTTAGGTATCACATCACACCTGTTAGGTTGGTCAAAAGGGCAAAATAGGAAAATGATAAATATTGGAGAATATGTGGTTAAATTAGAACACTAATGCATTGTTGCTGGAGTTGGGTACTGATTCAACTATTCTGGAAAGTAATTTGGGACTCTTCCATAGGGGCTACAAAATGGGGCATAATCTTTAACCCAGCAATACCACTAGTAGGTCTGTATCCCAAAAAGATCATAAAAAAGAGAAAAGGACCCACATGTATGAACATATTCATAGCCACTCTTTTTGTAATGGCCAAGAATTGGGGGGCATTTGTACAACTTGTGGTATATTAATGTAATGGAATGCTATCATTCCATAAGTAACAGTGAGCAGTCAAATTTCAGAAAATTCTAGAAAGTCTTCCGTGAATGAATGTCGAGTGAAGTGAACAGAACCAGGAGAACATTGTACCCAGTAACAGCAACACTGTGTGATAACTTATTTTGTTTGGCTTGGATTTTCTGAGCAATGCGATAATCTAAGATAATTCCAAGGGACTCATGATGGAAAATAGTATCCACATTCAAAGAAGGAACTATGGAATGTGCATGCAGATTGAAGCATATTATTTTTCTTTTGTTATTGTTGTTTTTTGTTTTCTCTTTCTTGTGGTTTTCCCCTTTTGTTTTTATTCGTCTTTCACAACATGACTAATATGGAAATATGTTTAATATTATTATATATTTAATATCATTATACATGTACATCAGATTGCATGCCTTCTTGGGGAGGGTAAAGGGGAAGGAGAAGGGAAAATTTAGAGCTAAAATTTTTATAAACGTGAATGTTAAAAACTAAAACTAAATAATAAATTGTTTTTTTTTGTAGAAATTATATCTTTAGGGGCGGCTAGGTGGCGCAGTGAATAGAGCACCGGCCCTGGAGTCAGGAGTACCTGAGTTCAAAGCTGGCCTCAGACACTTAACACAAAAACTAGCCGTGTGACTTTGGGCAAGTCACTTAACCCCAACTGCCCTCCAAAAAGCAAAAAACAAAAAAACAACAAAAAAATAAAACCAAAAAGAAATTATATCTTTCAGTAATCTTTTGTACCTCTTTCTCCATTTGGCCAAGTTTGCTGTTAAAGAGCTATTTTCATTGGTGAAATTTTGTACTTTTTTTCTTCCATTTGACCAATACTGTTTTTTTAAGGTATTATTTTCCTCAGTATTTTTCATACCTCTTTTCTCCAACTATTAGTTGTCTTTTCATAATTTTCTTGCATTGCTCTTATTTCCTTTTTTATTTTTTTCCTCCATCACTCTTATTTGATTTTTAAATCATTCTTTTACCTCTTCCAGGAAGCTGTGTTGGGCTTTTGTGCAATTCACATTTTTCTTTGAAGCTTGGCTTGTAGCTGTTTTGACATCATTGTCTTCTAATTTGTTTTTTGGTCTTCTTTGTCACAGTAGTAGATTTTTATGGTCATGTTCCTTTTGGTTTGTTTGTTGCTGATTTTTCTAGTTTGTCATTTAACTGTGATCTTTATCTCAAAGTTGGATTCTGTTCCCAGGTAAGGGTGGGGTCAGGCACTTTCCTGAGCTTTAGTCTTTTTTGCACTGCTGTTTTTAGAGCTAGTTCTGGGGATTTAGAAATTTTTAGGGTTTATAAGATGTGATGATCTGGGGAGAGATGTGATTACTGCTCCTCAGGACCAGACTCTTTTCCTTACCCAGGGCCTTACCCTGATCCTTTGTAACCTCAAGCAATAATGCTCAGGGCCTCTGCTTCCTTTCCTCCCTTGTGTCTACAAACACTCTTCTCTGCCCTGGAACTTTGACCCAGAAGTTAATAAAGACAATGAAGTTACCAAACAGTGCTCTGTCCTGAGCCCACTATGGTCACAGAGATCCCCTATAATCTCTTTATGATTAATTGCCAGATCCCTGTACCATCTCTGCCTTGATAATTCTAAAAAATGCTACGGCTGCTTTACCTGTTGCTGTTTCCAAGGTCCAAAACTGGTACTGCCACCATGTGGGCTCTAGGCCAGCCCTCATCCTAGTATCATAAGTCTCTCCTTGTAACCTCCTAAATTGTCTTGGCCTGGAAAAAATGTCACATGCTGATCTTTTCTTGACTTTGCCACTGCAGAATTCAATTTGAAAAATTACGTTAAAGTTGTTAGAAGGGAATGTTAGGAGAACTTGACTGTTTCCTCTACTCTATCATGTTGGTTTCACCCCTAGAAATACCCCTGACTACATTTTATAACCTGAGTAATGTGAATTTTCCCTCATTTTTTATGTTTTCCTAATTCTATAGTTAGGCTTTTGAATTTTGAATGACTATTAATTTCATTAAGGAACATCTATAGTATTCAAGGATTTGATGCAATTAAGAAAATGTAATTGGCAAATCAGAGTTTTGGGCAAATATCATTGATACGGAATCTTCTTTCTGTTTGGATTTTGCACCAAATATTTTCCATGAAACTGATAAATTCTTGGGAGGAATTTACGTCTCCCAGTTATATCCCTTGCTTGGTATTTATATTCATTGGAACATTGAAGAAAGTTACCCATCTCCACGGTAACATTTGTCAGAGATTCTTCTATGATTCTTACAGATGTGTGGGAGACACTTTGTTGGATAAGAACAGTAAAGCTATATTTTCTTCTACTGTAAAAGATTATTTTTTTTAAATCAACAAACAGATTTAGGCAGAGACTTACATTCTCTGGTCCCCTTAGTTGATTATATAACTGCAACAATGTGGTCTATTATAGGAAATCACTTACTAAAGCCTGCTTATGCCCTTACCATGTTTTCATCAAAGTTATGCTCAATGGTTAATGCATCATAAAGATTTTATAGAGATGAAAAAGCAGACATATGGTTTGGTGCTTGCTAGTATCTTCTCAGGCACCTTTTTTTAAGAGGGAAAAGTACCATCTGTGACCTTTTTCATTCTTTAAGAATCTTTTCCTCTTTGATATAACTTAAAAATCATTCCCTAGCTGCATTTAAAAATAGGGCACCTTCTCCACATATTTATCCTGCATGCAGGATATCACATTATGTCCAGATACTTTTCCTAACCTCATATTTTTAAGTGTCATTTTATTCAACATTAGGCATGTTCCTTTTATATTCTAGCTTTGTCTATTTTATTTTTAATATATTTTGTTACAAAAGTAATTTTAATGGCAGATGACTGAAATATTAGTTAATGATTGATATAAGAAAAATGAAAAGTACCAATAAAAAGAATTGTGTCAGACAAAACTTATTTCCTTGTTTACTGTGTTTACTAGATGGGTAAAATGCTGTAGGTATAGATTTTAATTTTAACACAACTTTTGAATCAGTTTTTCATGCTGTTTTGGGAGGAAAGATGCAGATGAGGTATAAACAAGATTATAATTATGTAGAATTTGAACTATATAAATGTCAGGGCCATTAGAATGGTTCAGGAGTTGAATGGGATGCTTGGTAGGAGCATGGGTTCTTCCTTACCTTCAGGTAATAATATATGTTATAAATGAGAGAGACCCAAAGAGCATCTTCTGTATATCATAGATAAGAGTAAAGAGCAGGTTGCTATCTTCAACTCTGCGAAATGGGTTTTAAAGCAGTATATATGATAGTCTAAGCCTATTGAGTACTTTGTAGAAGAGTTTAAAGGATGTTGTAGAAAGACCATTTTCTCTGTCACCAAGTAAGATTTCAAACTGTCAGAGTCAAGTCAAGTCACTAAGGACTTATTATATAATTAATCCTTTAATATATCATTTGGAAAACATGGATAATAATAGCACGTTTACCAGTTTTGTTTTGGGGTTGGGTTTTTTTTTTGGTAAAGATAAAATGAGATAACATTTAAGATAACATACAATATTTAAACCGAATAATAATTTGGCTTCTGACATTTATCATACCACCAAAGTAAGTGTTTTCTTCCAAATTACTAAGTGTACCTTAGATGCCAAGTATAACAATGTTTTTTCAGTTCTTCTATTCCTTGACTTCTCTGCAGCCTTTGACACTGTTGATCACCCTTTCCTCTTTGATAGTCTCTTCTCTTTAGGTTTTCAGGACACCACTCTCTTCTGGTTCTCTTCCTTCATATCTGACTGCTCCACTGCCGCTCTGCTGGATCCTCATCCAGATAATATGCTCTAACTATAGGTGTCCCACAGGACTCTGATCTGGACCCTCATCTCTTCTCCCTCTGCACCATTTCACTTGGCGATCTCATTAGCTCCCTAAAATGATGAAGGCTATTGATCTGGTCTATGATATGCTTTAATGCATTAGGGTGCTAAAGTGCACAGTTTTGTGACATATATTAGATAGGGGAATTACTAGAAGAAGGGAAGCTACTATAATATTTGAAGTGATAGATGATTAAGGGTCTGAAGTAGAATAGGTCATTGTGAGTGGAAAGGAGAAGATAGGAAAAATGTCGTATTGAGAGCACTTTGAAACTGGTCAGATGAGGAATTTTGAAGAGAGGTCAAAGTCACAGAAGATTATGAAGTTTTGAAACTGCATGACTTCAAAGATAATGGTTTCATAAACAAAAACAAACAAATTTGGATAAAGGTTGAGTTTGGGGAGAGAATAAATAATGTTACATGCCAAACCTCTCCCACCCCTCAAGTTGGTAATAATCTTCCTCCAATATCAAATAGCATTTTGAGTACTGATACTTTAATGCTGTTAACATGGGCTACCACAGTATTGTAGCTGTCTATATTAATGGTTCATCCTCCTAATTTTTGTAAGCTCTTTGAACCCATTGATTGTATATTACATGAATTTTGTGTCCTTCTCCCCAATTCCTAGCACTAAACTATGCATGCATCTGGTACAGCACTTAAAAATTGTTGGTGTGGCTATTTTTTCAGTCTTTCTCATGTGCCAACTTGTTTGTTGATGGCCAAAGAAAACTTTTGAAAAGTATAAGTATTTAAATATAAACATTGTGATTCTTAGTACCTTCTGCCTCCTTTTCTGTCAGCCTATTGCAGTCGCTCTGGAAGAGGAAGAAAACTAAAAAGTATGGAGGGTTGTTAGATGATTTTCAATGTTGCTGTAGCCACAAAATTCATCCAGAATGCCCAGCTTAATTGATGAGCCTCTCACTACTTAGTGAAGTTGGTTATCTTACAGTAAAGACAGCATATAACAAGGACCTTATTCAAAGAACTCCAATGGGTTAAATTCATATTCTCTGGTTTTCTCTAGCCCATGATGAGGCACCGGAAGTGGGATTTGGGAGTCATAAATTGATGTATTGTCAGGTAACAGTCCTTTCCAATCATTTTTTTCTCCTCAGGCAAATTAAAAGAAATTATTCTTCGAAAGTTTTGAAATGTTCTACTGATTCCCCTGGTCTGCCATTTCCCCCACGAGTGCCAGGAAGTTTATTTTTTTTAATGCCCAAAATAATATTAACTATGAGTAAAAGGAGGAAAGTGGTTATAAAAATCATGTAAATTAAAGAATTGATACATATCAATTATAATAGCACAGGCTGTGAATTAACTCCTTCTCCTCTTTGTTCTTGCTCTTGTTTTTGTTCTTGGTATTCTTCTTGTTCCTATTCTTTTTCTTATTGTTATTGACCTTGTTCTTCTCCTTGTCCTTGCTTTTCTTGTTCTTATTCTTCTTATCATTGTTCTTCTTTTCTTTTTTTTCTCCTCCTCCTGAATTGAAACTATGGATTTCCTCATTCTTTTTCTTGACTTTCAATTTTCTTTGGCTTTGAAAATTAAAATTATTTTTTTAAATTTGGAAACTGAATAAGGAGGGTGCGCTCTCAGCTCAACCAAATGCTTTGGGTATTGCTGAAATGATTAGTAAATATCATATAGTTGCCAATGATTATGCCAATTGTTGTGACATCCCTAAAGGAGAATATGGAAGATGTATTCAGGATAGACTTCATGCAAACTCATTGGGTCAATCCTTTCTCATTCTTTAAATGGGGTGGGAGCTCTCAGATGATTTGGCTGGTGTGTGAGCAAGCTTCAGAATAAGAAATCTTATTATTTATAAATGGACAAATAAAGTAGAAAGCTTGGAAATACTATCTCTACATAGCCTGATCAAAGGGAAAAGAAGCAATTAGTCTTTTTCTATTGAATGAAAGGTACCACACCAGAAGAGATTTTCTCCAAAAGCTAATCAAATCGGGATTTTCTTTGTTGACTCAGTTTCTTCTTGTCTGAAGAAAAAAAAACACCACGAATAAAGCACTGGCAATACATAGTTAATGGGGGAGGGGAGGTTTGTACACATCAGAAAATTGTTCAGAGTTGAATTCTGTGTATGTGCACAAGCAGCCTGATATGCATATGAAAGTCATCTCTTTTCAAAGAGGTTCATCTCAGGTGAGTCTTGGCAAGATTTTCAGCTTCAACCAAATCACCTCTAAAAGGCATGCACATTTCTTCCTTTCGCAAAAGCAGATGGTTGTAAGTAAAGATGAGAGTAGTAAAGGAAGGCATGTGAAGAAGGGAAATTTAGAAGAGAAATGACCTCTTACTGAACTGATAGGAGAACAAGGAGATGCCGGTTTAATGTTATTGTTTCCATTCCAATGGCATATGCAGCTTGAGCATCTCATGGTCTTTATGCATCACTTTCATGTTGATGTCATCTTAATCAGAGGCAAGATTGGAATTTGTCCTATAAAATGTATCTGGTTTGCATTCTTCATGCCAGGAACCACAGTTTCCATTTTGTTTTTGAACTAAGGCCCTCACTGTATTTCCTTTTCCAGAGTTTCCAGAAATTGACAAATGATAGATTATTATTTGAAGTGAGAGGAAAGAGTGGGCATTTGAACTGTACGGTTACTCTGTCCATAAGGTTGGGATAAATCAACTTTATGGCCTGCTAGTAATTTGTGCTTTTTAGAGCATGTTTAGCCTATGCACAGATGAATAGGCATAGGCATGCATGTACATATGTGTGTATACATGTCTTCTGGAAGGGTCCCTTTATTTTTCTCTGTTTAGAGGATCCTTTAAATGGTTCATTGCAAATCTTCATTTTGAAAAAAAAGAAACGAGATGTTCCAACATTTTCTTGCATATGGCCCTCATTCCATCTGTTGAAAGTGGCTTTCTCGGAACTTTCATTAAATCAAGTGAGGTTTGAGCTCATGTGGTTTCCCAGACAGACTATTGTGCAGAGAGAGTCCCTGAACATTCCAAGGTAATTAAGGCAGTATACCAATATCAGGAAACACTACCATCCATCAGAGACGCAGACTGAAATAAGTCAGAGCCCATTTCATATTCTTTTTTATTAGAAAGAAATGGCAGAAGTTATTTCTTGATTAAACATGTAGTGTATGACATATGCCACTGTGATCATTTTTCTCTTTGGACTCTACTTTCAAAAGTAAGAACTAATTCAACCTTGTATATAATCTTTTAGATAAAAAAAATACCTCCCGACTCTTATGGCAACATCTACTGATATACGAGTGGCTCCATCTCATTTTCTAAGATACAGTTCAGCAAAGGAAAATAAATAGTTGCAGGCTTGCTTTTGATGTTCAGTCTTTTTGCAGGGAGGGTGAGGAAGAAGGAAAGGAATAAGCATTTATTAATTTCCAACCATATACAGGCACTTTACAAATATTATCTCATTTTGTCCTTTCAATAAGGAGAAGCGTGTCTCTGTGGCTGATTTTGAACTCAGATCTTCCTGAATTCAAGCCTTGATTCTATTCACTGCACTATCTAGCTGCCTCTGGCCAAATTCTGTTTTAAACCTATAACCTAGGAGATTTCACAAAACTGTTGCTTGAATGGTATTGTTGATCTGGTGAGTCTTCTTTCTGTCCACTTATATTCAGTAGGGGTTATTCTCTCATGCTGCAATATCACGGAGCTCAGCATCAATGCTAGGGAGAGTTCCCTTGCCAGGAATTACCTATACCAAGGACAGGCCCTTTTACTATGTGTGATGCACTGTTCTGTGCTCTGGGGATTCAAAGACAAAAGTGTTATAGCCCTTGCTTTTAAGCAGCTTACTAATTAATTACTTGTGGGGGAAAAAAGTTACGAGGAGTCAAGTTCCAGCTCAACATAAGAGTTTTCCAACAGACAGAGTTGTCCATAAAATGAGATTCAGAAAGTGGTTAAGATGTTTATCTGACAGAGATGATAGGGTCATGGGACCATCGATTTACAACTGCAAGTCGCCATAGAAATGATCTAGTTCAACAGTTTTACAGATGAGATAACTGGGTCCAGAGAGTTTGACATGAGCATAAAGACAGATTTATAGATGCAACAATCCTAAAAAGGCCAACGTTGTCTGGAAGAAACAATTATCTCATTAGTCACTTTCTCCCTGCGATATCTTTATTATATGGTCTTGATGTTCTTAATACTCACTTCCCTCCAGTTTTCATTATACTCTCTCTTCTGGTTCGCTTCCTGCCTATCTGATGACTCCCTTGTCTCTTTTGCTGGAGATTCATCCTGTTAATCATGGGTGCCCCAGAGTACTCCTGGGCCCCCTACTTTTTCTCCCTCTGTACTATTTCATTTGGCAACTTCATCAGCTCCAATGGATTCCATTATCATCTCTGTGCCTAATTATCTTCAGATCTACTTATCTGGCACTAACTTTTCTGCTGACCTCCAATCTAGCATCTTCAAATGCTTCTTGGATATTTTGAACTGGAAGTGCCATAGACATCTCAAAATCAGCATGGTCAAAAGTGAACTCGGCATTTTTCCTCCGAAACTTTATCCTTTTCCTAACTGTCCTATTACTGGCAAAAGCACTACCCTACTCCTTGTCAGTCTGGCTCAAAAGTTAAGTATCATCTTCAACTATTCACTCTCCTCCCACCCCATATCCCTTCTATTATTAAGGCCTATTGTCATTATCTTTGTAACATGTCTCCCAGAGGCATTCTTCTCTCTTTTGATGCTGCCACTACCCTGGTGCTGGCTCTTATCACCTCCTGCCTGGACTATTGTAATAGCCTGATGATTGATGTCCCTGCCACAAGTCTCTTCTCACTCCAGTCTATCTTCTCCTCAGTTGCCAAAGCAATCTTCCTAAAGTGAAGTCTGACCATGTCAACTTTTCCCTTTATTCAATAAACACCAATGGTTCCCTGTCCCCTCTAGGAACAAATATAAAATCCATTGTTTGGTATTCAAAGACCTTTAATAATCTTCCCCTTCCCCCTTCCCCATCTTATCCTTCTTAAATGCATGTAGACAGACCAACCAACAGGCTATTTTAATAGGCCAAGAATGTGGAGACAAAGCCCTGCACCAAGGTAGTGGCAGTGTCCTTGAGTGGTATTATAAAGGCAAAATTGACAAACTTGCCAACAGATGGGATATAGGGAGCAATAAAATGAGTAGTTGAGGATGACAGCTAGAGTGTAAGCCTGGGTGACTAGAAGAATGATCGAGCCTTGAACAATAATAGCAAAGTTAAAAAGAAGGGAAGGTTTGGATCAGAGGATAATGAGTTTGGTTTTTACATTCTGAGTTCAAAATGTCTGTAGAACATCTAGTTCAAGATATGCAGTAGGATCACCATCTCTAGGGTTGGGGAGGAAGAGAAAAAATACATGATAATTTTGTTGTATAATTGAAAAGAATAGCAAGTCGGGCACAGTAGATTTGCAGTTTCGTGTACGATTGTCTTTTATCATACTGTTATAAAATGCTTGTTTTATTTCATGAACTAAAAATAAAATTTAAAAATATATCCAATAAACAATCAGAGATATGAATCTATATCCTTACTGTTCCTTAAACAAGACACTCCATCTTCTGACTCTGGGCCCTTTCTTCTCATTTATGCCTCCTGGCTTCCTCCAAGTGCCAGCTAAAATCTTACCTTCTATAGAAAGCGTTTCTTGAAACCTTTTAATTATATTATCTTCCCTCTATTTGTTTTCTTCAATTTATCCTGTGTAGAGCATATTTGTGTATGTTGTCTCCCTCATTAAACTCTTGAGTTCCTAGAAAGCAGGAATTGCCTTTTGTGTTGAAATTCCAGTCCTTAGCATAGAACCTTGTACGTAGTAGGTGCTTAAGAAATATTAATCAATTGAAATGCTGCCACCATACTAGTGTAGCAATCTCATTTTGCTCAACTGAAAAAATGAAAATAACAGTATCTATAGTGTGTTCCTAACAGTAACTAGTACAATTTTTTTGGCTGTTTGTTATGTTGATTTGACTTCTGTATTTTAATATGAAGATTTGTCACCTGTCAATTCATGAAACATAGCCAAATTCTGTTGTATAATTCTAGTCACTAGTTCATGTCTTACTAGGTATTCAAGAGGTACTAAATTTTTACATAGCCTACAGTACTATGTTACACAGTCTCCACTATTTCTTAGAACAATAATCTACATTCATCACCAAAGCCCTGCTCCTTAATGATGACTCTTTTGTAGTTTCTGATGGCAGTGACTTGATCCTGGATTACTATTATAAATCCCTATTTCTGGAAAAGTGAATAGCTACCACATGGAGAAATGGTTAAGCAAATTATGCTGATACCAAGAGCATCAGCAATGCAGCATTCACAATGCCTACAGTAACTATAAGTATGCTGATATGGTTATTTTTTTA
>CM053594.1:214797480-214812682 GCA_028646575.1 Pseudocheirus occidentalis
TCTCTCCCCACATCTGGAAGCTGGGATGCTGGACTGAGAACTGAGTTGGAGTTTTCTTGAGACCAGAATCTGGTGACGGCCAAAGTGGCTACCGCCTGTTAGGCCGATATTCCTTCTGGGTCCTAGGGCCAGTTGAACTGCTGGAGGACTAAAGAAGCATGACCGGAATAAGACTTTGTTTGTGTCTTGGTTGATCCTTGAGTTCCTGGCAACAGAAGTGGTGAAGGGTTTGAGATATCCTGGATCCTGTGAACTTCAGTGTGTAACAAGAACTGCTTAGAAGACTAGACAAGGGCCTGGGAGTCGTCTGCTTCTGAATCCAGGTGATTGTTTGGTGGATTCAGGTAGAAGCTGGGACCATGGAAGGGGATCCAGGGAATCTGAGAAACCACCCCAAGTCAAGATGAAGAAAAGGCCTACCCTTGGATGCATGATGAGATTGAAGTGTATTAGACACTGAGGGATAGAGGGTTTGTGTAATTTTCTAATGACTGTACTTAGTGGTTAATGATATTTAGCAATTGTGAATCTAGATTAGTGACTGATTAAGTTAATGTATAATTTCTCCATGAGTGGAAAATTGATTATTGTATTTTGAATTGATTGAATGTTTGCCTTGATTTGTAATGGAATAAATGAATGTTCACTATACTGTGTAATCTAAACCTTGGAAGCTGTTCACAGTAGCATTCTTTTGGGAATGTGTTAGTGCATGGCATTACACTATATTAAAAGAAAACTTGTCATCAAACTAGGGAAGTGATAAGTCTTCCTGGACTCTCCTGTCTTACACTGCTCCTGTATTACTAAATCCAGGTACAGAAAATTAAGGCACAACATGTAGGGTGAGATTTTTGAGAAAGTAGAATGAATTTAGAAGTGAATAACAGGATGGCTAAGGGATCCAAAACATTGCCATATGAGGTTTCGTTGGAGGAACTAGGGGTGTTTAGGCAAGAAAAAAAATTACTTCATGATGACAAGATAATTATCTTCAAACTTAATAATGGACTTTTATGTGGAAAGAAGATTAAACTTGTGCTTGACTCTAGTGGGTAAAACTAGAACCTGTGAGTGGAAATGACAAGGAGGTACTTCTTGACATATGACATATCATGTAAAATGTCATTATATGATACAATGTGCTACAATGATACAATATGATGGGACATCATGACATATATATATATATATATATATATATATATATACACACACACATATATCACATATATTTCTATCTATGTCTTAATGTAATATGTCTACAAATATATCCATGTCATTTCTACCATAGGTCCTAACATTGCACACTGATGAACACACACACATGCACCCACATGCATATACATGTTTTTTGGTCAGTAAATCTTCATTAACCACCTACTATGTGCCAGACACTGCACTAAATGCTACAGATACAAGAAAAATAAAAGATAGTCCTTGTCCTTGAGGACCTCATATTCTAATGTTTGTATGTATATACATGTATATGAATGCTAAAGGAAACACCACATTAATATAACAACTCTTTTCAAAATTTTCCAAAGAATGATGGATAGTCATGTGCAGTACTCATTATAAAGCAAAGAGAAGCAAAGGAAAGTAAACCAAGTTAAAGAAGTTTTGGCAAGATATAAAGCTAAGTGAAGTCATACTAAGGATCTCTGAGGATAACGTTGAAAGATGACTATGAGCAGGACAAAAATTAAAAAAAAAGACTTACAAAAGCTATTTCAGCAAACTTTTTTCCATCAAAGATAGTGGAACCACTCCATTCACAAGATAGAAAGTGACTGGAGAGAACAAAAAACAGGAACAAAGCAGTTGGATTGGATTAACATGGAGGAGATCCATGACGAAGGTTATAACAATTATTAAGGAGTACTTAAGGGCCCAATGTGCAAAGTATCTGAATTAATTGTATTTATGTCATGGAACAAATCTTAGACCTTATATATTTTTAAAAGTTGCCTGAAAAACTTTAGTAGCTACAGACCCATATGCCTACTCTGTCATCCATACAAAATCTTTATGAGAGTCATTTATATCAAATTGAGAACATTCCTAATGAAGGTATTATTAAGGAACAATCAGGCTTTCATAATCCATTTTAAGTTTTGGACCCTTCTCACAATTGTCTGAAAGATGTAAGTAATACAAGATCTCTTTGTGTTTATTACTTATGAAAAATATTTAATTAAGTAGAACAAAAAACAGCTTTTCCAGGGTTTTTTATAGCAAGAGCTTTTCATCCATATATCAGAATCATCCAGGAATCCTTGGAAGATATAAGCATAGAAATCGATACATTCAATGATCTTCTGATGATATATATCAAGCAAGGCATAAAACAGGTTGTTGTATGTTTGCCAAAAGTATTTGTCTAAGAGGATATAGTGCACAGTTCAGGTTAAAGGGGAATTACCTAATGAGGTCTTCAATATGTTCTTATATTTGAAAACATTGAACTCCATGACATTATACTGCTTCCAACTTAATATTGAGACTGGCAAAGTGATCACTTCTCTTTCCTCTAATACTCTCTATTCCTCCCAGTATGGAGACGTTGCCCCTGCTACTGCTGCTGCTGTTTCCACTGTTGCCACTTTTGCTGATGATAACCATTTCATTACTATTTTAAGGTTTAAAGTGTGATTTATATACATTATCTCATTTTCACTTTACAGCAATCATGTGAGTTACACACCATAAGTACATTTACTTTTTTGTTTGTTCTAATTTTAATTTATTTTATTTTTACTTTATAAAATAAGTATTTTCATAACATAGTATATATAATAAAAATGATTGTACATGAAACTGCAGATCTATTATGTATACCTTACTGTTCCTTATAACTATATAATAAAGTTATTGTAATTTTTTTCTTCTTTTTTCCCCTCTCTTCCCTTCACCTTAGAACTGACTACCATTAGACACCAATACATGTGTGGGTATACACATATGCATATGCATCCATATATGTAAAATCATTCTATACATTTCTTATAGCATAGTACTATTCCATTGCAATCATACATTACAACTTGTTCAGCCATTCCCAAATTAATGGTCATCCCCGCAATTTCCAGTTCTTTGCCAACACAAAGAGAACTGCTACAAATGTTTTTAGAATATATAAGTTGCTTTCCTTTTTTCCTAATCATCTTTGGAAATAGACCTAGGAGTAGTATTGTGGGGTCAAAGGGATCACTATAGGCAATACTATAACTCTTTGGTCATAATTACAGATTTCCATAGGTACATTTACAAATGTTAATGTGTGTATGTATGTATATGTATATGATGCTTTCATGAATGATTTAATGAATTTAATGATTAATGATTAATGTAATGATTTAATGAATTTCATTTGATTCTCACAATGTCATGAGTTAGATGTCATTATTATTCCTATTTTGTTAGAACCATTAAGTGATTTCCTCAGGGTCACATAGCTAGTTTATGGGGTAGGATTTGAACTTGGGTCTTTCTGACTCCAAGTCCTGCTTGCCATGAATTGCCTCACCAAATTGCCCCAAAAGAATGTAATCAAGGGATTATATAACAAGAAGAAAAGGTGGACTGGTTAAATGGTAGATGGGAAATAGGAATGATGGGTGGATAGTCAGAGTGACTCACTAGTATCCTCTTGATGTCAGGAGAAAGCAAAGATGTCCAACACATGGGTTAGATAAACTGCAGTAAATGTTTGGGAGAACATGGATGAAAATAAAACCAATTTGCCAGCATAGATGGATTAAGATCTGCATCATTGGAGGTAACTCCAGATCACTGAGACAGCATCCATTTTAGCATTTTAAAACACATATAAACTTCCTACCAAACAGAGATATTCTAACAAAAAATAAATTCTCTAGCTGGGAAAGTATAATTTAATTAAACAAACATCGATTAAGTATCTATTAAATACAAGGCACTTTGCTCAGTGCTGAGCATTAAACAAACAAATAAAAAAAATGAAACAACTCTATCCACAAGAAACTTACACTCAATTGTAGGAAATGATACATACACAGACAAGTAAATATATGGAAATTTGAGGATAGAACACAATGACTTTTGGAAAGGCTTCATAGAGGAGGTCCTAACTGAATTTACCTCGAGACAATAAAGAGCTACTGAAACTTCCTAAGTAAGAGAGCAACATGGTCAGACCATTAAGGTCATCATTCTGGCAGTAATGTGGAGGTTGAATTGGAAAGGGGTCCTGAGAGTTAATGGTGCAAAGAATTGTATGATTGTAGCTGTGTTACTTAATTATATGAATTGTAGTTTCCTTATTTACTAAATTAGGGGATTGGACTAAATCTATCCCTAATGTACTTTTCTTATTTCCTAAAATAATGAATAATTTTAGGTTCAACTGAATCATCTTACTCAAGTAGAATTGTAATATTTAGTAATTCCTTTCAGAAATGCAAATCATCACTCACCCCTGTCCATCAATCCTGTGAAGCTTTTTACTATGTCCATCAGTTCACCTCAGAGGGGTTTGTAGCCTTTCTCACTTTCTCCTGACATTAAGATGGTACCGGTGGAATACTCTATCTAAGTACATCATTCATTTCTGCCATTTGACCACCCATCCTGTTATGCCATTATTTGACGGCATCTTTTCCTTTTATTCTTTGGAAGTTCACATTAGCTATTTGTTGCAGCCTGCTCCTGCCTTTTATGAAGTTTTCCATTGTCTCAACGTCCTTGTCATTTAGCAACATTGGTAAAATGTTTGTTCTAAAAAGATGGGCCTTTGCTTTTATGGGAATCTTGACACCAGTGAAGAGCTTTGTAAATTCCTAAAACCAATCCCTCTCTTCCTCCTTTTCTACTCTAGGCTCAGCTCATTGTTCATGTCTACTATCTGTCCAAAATATGTGTGCTATTTACAAGTTCTATTGTCCACTTCCATTTTAAATTTTCAATCACTTGTTAAAATAGTTTAGAGTATCTTTTCAATTGTGTGCTATATCTTTTTCCCCGTTCTTTTTAAAAAGTGAATCCTGATTTTATCTTTGACAAATCAATCATATGAACATACAAATGTGATTCAGGGCTCATCAATAGCAGGTCTTTTCCTGTCAGCATATAATCTATTTCATTTTGTATGGTGTTATTTAGTGCTCAAAGAACCTAGTGCCTATTAATTTTTTTCTTTAATAAAATATTTATGGTACAGAAGCACACATTTTCTTTAAATCTTTGTCTGTTCTCACTCCTTTCTGAACCATGTTTTCTCTCCCTGTCCTCATTTTTTTTCCTCTGTGGCACTGAGGTCACCAAATCCAAAGGTATTTTGACTTAATTTGGAGAGTCTTAGCAAGTTTTTCAGAGAATTTTTCAACTATTTCATTCTCCATGATGAATCTTGGCCCATAAACTGAAGTTATTTTCATGGTGGTCCTTTTGCAAATGTTAATCATTAATACTAAAATACATGCCATCAAAATATCACAAGAAATAATATTTCTCATTGCCTTTGGGTATATGATAAATCTCCCTATGCCATTCCCTTTGATTACCTTTCCAAAGAACACTAATGAGCCATCCTGTTTAGCAGTTCTTGTCCTCCTTCCTACAACTCTTACCACTGTCACAGATATGGAAGGGGGCAGCACAGACCGAGTTTTTTTTTCTTTGTTTAATTCATTGTAATCACCAAAAAAGAAATCATTATCAAATGGCTACCGATAAAATGTCTCTATAGTTAGTTTAGCTAGGTTGGTCCTAGAGAAAACAGACCAAGTCTGTTGCTAGGTACCTACTGAAAGCTTCTCTATCTTTCTAGAAACTTCTAGAGTTTACACTCAGCTTGCCTTTTAAGAACTTAAAACCACTTCAAAATCATTATGAGGCATATGTGTAGGACTTTATGGAAGTTTCTCTTCATATCCATCCAAATTGCTTTCTGAGACTACATTGAATTCTCAAGAGGAATACAATCATCTGTTAAGAAACAAAACCCTTAGATCCACACTGCTTTTAAGTTCATTACTACACACCTGTACAGGAAGCACTGTAGGGCATAAACACAATTTTTATAATTGGGTGGGAACAACACAGTACTAAAAGGGAAAAAAAATCAACTTCCACAGGAAATTCCCAGTACACAGTCTCACAGTTGATTGCCTGCAATCCCTGCTGTTCCTATTACCATTATTTTTGCTATGGTACATAAAGTTACCCATATTCAAAGGTTCTTTTCCTTGCTTATAACATAGCATTGCTGCTGACCTTTGTCCTCTGTGATTGCCATCTAGCAATGTTGAGCTAATGAGCTAAGGAAGCCAATGATTAGATTCAGGAAGTTCAAGTTAACGGTGGAAAATTATCAACCCAACTATCATAAAGTATGGTTGTGGTATCATTGTAACCATGGAAATCAATATGACTTATGTGAGGTACATGCCAGGTAGTCTCATCTTCTATGGTCTCACAGAAAAAAAATGTTTATGGTGTTATCAAATCAGTTACCTTATAAATATAATATTCCTTCCCATTATGGAGAGTGGTGGTTTTTTAGAGTCATTGTCTTAAGGAAACTGTGTTAAAGGAACTAATATAATGCTCATGGGAAGTTTCTAAATTTAGCCCAATTGTGAACTTGCCCTATTTATCTAAATTCCTGGAACTCATTGTTGTCTAGTGCTGACCAATTTTTGACTCATATATCTCATTGCTCTTTTTTTGTTAAACTTTAATCAAGCTTAAAGACAGGACAGGCTTCCAAAACAACACTGGTTATGTTGTGGTGAATTTGCTTCAATTCATAATTCTCATACTCTTGTTAGAGGTTCTAATTGCAAGTTTCAGTTAAAGTACTTTAATTTTTTTCTGACTTAAGCAGAATTATATTATTTTCTTCAGCTCTCATTTAAAAACACAATTTATTTTTCAAAGTTGTGCTGTTTCTTTCTTGCTACTACAAATACTTATTTGCATTCAGTGACATCTTAGTGATGCACCATACTAGTTCTAAGCTTTTGTTGAGTGGAAGAGACCTTCGTAAAATGTTTCATTGATTCTCTGTTAGCTAACCTGACTGTTGATACCTTTCCAAACTCAGAGAAAATCTCTCTTTTTTTTTCATTTTCAAGGAAATAATTGGAATGCCTTTTTTCACTCTTTCGATACTGCCTCACCCTACATACTTAACTATCCAGGAGACAAATTAGAGATTTCATATTCCAAGAGTTATTATGAAGGGGATATGTTTGGGTTCTCTGTCATTTGTTCAGTAAGGATTCTTGTGCAAGTCATTAGCTCTCTGGTCTGGGGAATTTCTATTCCTACATTCTCTAGATGTTGTTTTACTTATCTATAAAATAATGGTGCTGTACATGCCTCCATATTGACTAGATTATTGTAAAATGTGGTACTTATAACACATAGAGTCCTCAAATTGGTTTAGTATTTAATAGTACTGTTTCCTTATTTTACCTATTTGCCAAGACATCCACAAAAGTCTCACTATGATGCCTTTTCTTGGCATAGAAATAACACTGACTCCTCAAACATTATTCCAATAGAACATAAACTCCAGCAAGTCATAACAAATTGGAAAGGCTATGAATATAGAACAAAAGTAAATCATGCTTTTATCACCCAAGGACCACCTTGCCTAAATTCAGAGAATCCTTTTACTACATTGGCCACAGTGATGGATTTTTATAATCATAGGCAACTTGAAGACGCATCGGCTATGTCTCAGAAGAATGGTGAACCACATCAGTGAAGGTTGTATGAACATATAAAATCATAGACCTTTTCAATATTGCTGTATTTTCTAAAGATTTCAAATTATTTTGTAAAAGCCACCATCTATTTTTACTTTATTCATGTGAGCATGATACTGTTAATCTCTTTGTTTATTTGGTATATTTTTGTCTCATGTGGCTTATGGTATGAGTCAGTATCACATGCTCTGAAAAGAAAAAATGTGTTGAATGTTTTAAGAGGTTTTGGTTAGGTGTTTGATTGGTTAGATGAAGGAATGGTAGGGAATTCAGCTTTATGTTATGACCCATGTTTGAAAACCTACCTATCTGAAAATATGCAGATTTTTGCATGTCAACTATAATATATCAATTGAAAACTTAAAATGACTGACCATGGCTGGCAAAAATGCTTTTCTTCTTGAATTCAGAATGGTCAATGTTTATGCAGAAAGAGAGGAATATGATTTGATGGAGAATGGAGGATGGAAGGCATGGGAAGGTAGAAACATTTATTTCACAAACTTGATAGGGATATTAATGCTTTAAAAGTAAAAATTATTTTGAGTAATATAAAATGAGATTAAATTTTGTTGGAATTCTACTGGTTTCAGTAACACTAAAATGCATTCTTTTCTACCTTCCCTTTCACAGAATCACACAATGTCAAAATTAAAATGGATCTTCCGATCTAGGATTTCTATTTGAAAAGTAATTCCATCTGGGGGCGGCTAGGTGGCGCAGTGAGTAGAGCACCGGCCCTGGAGTCAGGAGTACCTGAGTTCAAACCCGGCCTCAGACACTTAACACAAATACTAGCCATGTGACCTTGGGCAAGTCACTTAACCCCAACTGCCCTCCAAAAAGCAAAAAAAAAAAAAAAAAGTAATTCCATCTGCCACATAATGCACCCCATTCCACTGCTGGACACCTTCACATGTTACAATATTTAAGGGTTAGTTTTATTGGTCATGTATATGTAAATCTGTGTATATGCATAACACCTACATATAGAAATGTAGTTGTTCATGCATGCACACACATCAATGCACATCTGTGAACATCTGTAACATATGCTATATAATACATATGTGTTTGTATACCTACACTAATATATGCACACGTAGTCATATATGGACAAAATGGGTAAAAGAGGAAAAGAGGAGAAATTCTCTTTTTCTGCTTCAGAGATATCCTCCATAGACAACTTCCATCTCAACTTCTCTCCTATTTCTGAACTCTGAACTTCTTCTCTGGCTTATCTATTCAAAGTCCCTAAATGAAGAACTAATTTTCTTCTTTTTTTGCTCAGCTAGTAGAGTCATTCTCTTCTAGAATTAATCATACAGGTACATCTTTACAGTTAGTTTCACACCTTGTAATTACATTCTAACTCTATCAATTGTGGTAGAGGGGAATTCCCTGTTACACTTAGAAAACATGTTATTAAAAAGGTCTATATTTAAAAGGAGCATAGTATAGCAAAAAAAGCATTTCATGCAACTTCTAGTCCTACTTCTGTCATTTACTAACTGCGTGACCTTGAGCAAAATACTTAACTGCTTTGAGTTTACGTTTTCTTCTATGATACATGAGAAGAATTGAACTAGATATAATCCCAAATACTCTACACCTTAAAAATTCTGGATTTTACAATTTTATATTTTTTTCATACATCATCATTTATTACTTAAGTTGAAGAGCAGGTTATGAAAGAGGTGGGTTGGAGCCCTAGGGGAAAGGGAAGGGAGGAGACAGGGAGACAAGAACCTCTCATCTGCGTCTGCTCTAGACAAGGTTGATCATGATTTCTGAGCCTTGGTCCAGGGCATACAAGGAAGCACATTGTAAGATAAAAGTTCCACGGAGTACAAGCTTAGAAAAACATAAAGGGGTGACCAAAATTATACATCCAGCCAGAGGTGGGCCTGGGATTCTCCTTGGATCAGCAGCACTGCTTCCTTTTAGGAACTGAAAAACAGAGATAAATTCCATCCCACTTACTTTGGGTCTTACACAACATTCTTGTAGTTAAAGTCTTTGTGCTAAAGAATTCTTTCATTGCCTCTCTAACTTCTAGTACTTTCCTTCTTTTTTCTTTGAATATGCATTCACCTTCTCAGCTGCCTGCTCAAGAGCTGCCACTCTCTCCTTGATTAAAGTGATCTGATCCAGATAAGGCTGAAGTATGGCTTATTTCTGGGTTAAGCCCTTCAGGTTTCTACTTATGTTTACTGCAATATCTTTCATTTCTAGATACATCAAGCTAGCCCGTTTGTTCATATTCTCCAGAAATTTATAGTCTTCACTGGTGGCTGTCAGCTTGCCCGTCAGGTATATGGCCATTTTGGATAACATGTGTTGGCACAGCCTGGTGATACCCTCCTATGTGGCCTCATAGGTGATATCTACCACAGCATCATCTAGGCAGGGGAAGGGAGGAAGGAGAAAGAATGGAGATGGAGGAGGAGGGGCAAGGGGAGAAAAGGGGAAGGGTGAAGAGTCAGAGAAGGAGATCAAGGGAGGGGCTAATTTTACATTTTTAAAAACACATCTGTCACACACACTTATGTTGTGTGTGTTTGTGTTCATAAGATTGAATAAGTTGCCTATAATTTTGCATCTACTAGAGGTAAAATGTGATCTTAGTTTTCTTCTGACTCCAGGTTCAACTCTATATCAAGCAACTTATAATCACTTAACTACTGCTTACTTCTTGGTTAGTTATTTTGTTATTGTACTTCATTCTCACAGAGGACCAAAATAACACTACTATGTTGAAGTCAAGGAACAGTATGTTTGACTGTGACTGATAAGACCAATATGAGTCTGGAAGGCTCTACCACAGGTCAGGCACAAATAGTCCACATGAACATTTGGAGTAGAGATGGCTCTAAATTTATTCGTCTCACTTTTTTTTTGAGCTACTGTAATTCTGCTTTGCTCATAGAACATAGTTCCTTCTTTGATGCAGGCGTGTCATGCTGGGTGGTCCTTTGCCAGAGCCTCCCATGTCATGGAATTTATCCCAGAGTTCTTCAGAAAGACCTTGAGAGCATACTTGTATTGCTTCTTCTGACCTCCATGTGAGCACTTGTCTAGTGTGAGTTCTTCATAAAATAATCTTTTAAGAAATTGTATGTTTGACATTCAAACAGTGTGGTTGGCCCGTCAGAGTTGTGTTTTCTGCAGTATAGTATGAATGCTTGGAAGTTTAACTGAAGTCAAGAACTCAGTGTCTGATATCTTATCTTGCTAGACAATCTTCAGAATCTTCCTGAGACAATTCAAATGGAAGTGATTCAGTTTCCTGGTATGTTGCTGATATACTGTCCAGATTTCATAAGCATGCAACAGTGACGTCAGTGCAACAACTCTGCAGACTTTCAGTTTGGTAGTCAGTCTAATAATTCTTCTTTCTCACACTTTCCTTTGGAGCCTCCCAAACAATGAAGTAGACTCTGGCAACCTGTGCATTAACCTTATCATCTATGTGTACATCCCCAGAAAGTATATCGTCAAGGTAAATGAAGTTATCCACAACATTCAAAATTTCTCCATTTGCTATAACCAGTGGTTCCACATATGGACGCTGTGGTGCTGGCTGGTGGAGAAACTCCGTTTTCTTGGTGTTAATTGTTGGGCCAAAATTAGCACAAACAGTAGAGAATCAATCCATATTTTGTTGCATCTTGGCCTCAGAGGCTTCATTAAGTGCCTAATAATCAGCAAACAAAAAATCATACACCAACTCTCACTTCACTTTAGTCTTGGCTTATACCCTTTAGTAATTTACCATCAATAATTTACCAGAGTCACTGACCTTGATGCCATTTTCACCCTCATTGAAGGAATTTGATAACATGGCTGAAAACATCATGCTACAAAGCATACAAGCAAGCACAAAGCTGTTTCACTCTGTTGGTGACTGGGAAAGTGAGGGAGCAGAATCTATTTTCCAGAACTCAAGGAAGCATGTTGTAATAAAACTGACATATAATACTAATGCACTTCTTCAGGCACTCAAATTTTGCCATAATTTTTAACAAGTCCTTACAACTGACAGTACTGAAGGCCTTGGACCTAGGGGAAAACATTGTGTACAGACCTCTGTTCTGCTCCTGGCATTTTTCCTGCAGTTGTTGGGCAGCAGATACCATATCAACCATTCCTCAGCCCCTTATGAAGCAACACTGAATCTTGGGTAGGTGGCCATCTCCCAGATGAAGGATCAGTCTATTAAGGAAGACTCTGGAAAGAATTTTGCTGAGAGACCCACCTGTGATTATCACAGGACAATTTATTTCCTTTATCTTTATAGAGATGGACAATGAAGGCATCCTTCAACACCTAGGGGAAAACCTCCTCAGCCATATAACTGAGAAGATTCCAATCAACTTTTGTATGAGTAATGCACCCACTGTCTTCTATATCATGGCTGAAATAGAATCAGCACCAGGCACTTTGCCACATTAATGGAGCTGAATGGCTTTAGAAACCTCCTTTTGATTTGGAAGTTTGGCTAGAGAGGAACTGACTTCAGCCTGAGGTACACAGTCAATAACTTTAGAATTGCTTGATAATGTTATGTTGCAAACACTATGGAAGTGTTCAGCCAATCTGTCCAGGATCCTGACCTGGCAAGACAAAAGTCAAGATGACTGGTGATGGCTCAGAATGCAATTTTAGTCTCTTCAATGTCTAACCAAGCTGTAAGTGCTCACACAGTGCCTGCTTCAGCTGCCTTCATGGCCATTGGAAAGAAATTCTCTTATCTATCCATTTCACTGGGGCAAATCTTCACATGCTTGGGGTAGACACCCTTCTAACTCACCCATGTTTGAGACCCCTCAGGCTCAACCTGGTTTAACTCATCTTCTGGCAGAGTTTACCGGTTTTTGGCCAGTAAATTACACATTTTGTGGTAATTAACTATGATAGACTTAGCTCCTCTCACCAAGACAATTCCAAATGACTACTTATGGAAAATGCTAACCACATCCAGTGAAAGAATTATGGAGTCTGAATGCATATTGAAATATACCATTTTCACTTTTTTTCTTTCTTGTGGTTTTCTTTTTTTTCTGGTTATTTTTCACAAAATTAATAATGTAGAAATAGGTTTAACATGATCATACATGTATAACATGTTGAATTGCTGTCTTGCAGAGGGAAAAAAATTTGGAACTCAAAATTTTATAAAAATGAATGTTGTAAACTATCTTTACATGTAATTGAGGAAAAAGGTGAAATACTATTAAGGATTAGGAAAAAAAGAAAGAACATTTGAGACGTGGGGAGAGAACCTGTGAAAAGGCAGGATATGGAGTATAATGGATGAAGAACAGAAAGGAGGTCAATGTAGATGGATCACAGAGTATATGTAGAGTAATGTAAGAAGAATAAAAAGGCAGGGAGGAGTCAGATAAGTGCCAATTAGTAGTCAATAAGTATTTATCAAGCATCTACTATGTGTTGAGCACTGTGCTAAATCCTAAGGATACAAAGAAAGGGACAAAAGACGGTAACTGTTGTTAAGTAGCTCACAATCTAGTGGGGATACAACAAGCAAATAAACCATCTTGACAGACTAGCTAAGCCAAGTTGAGGGGAGCTGAAAGGTCTCAAACCCACTGGTGAGTTAGGGGGATGCCTACCCCAAGCGTGTGGAGACTTCTTTTGTGGACGAGAACAGTTTGTTCCAATGGCCATGAAGGCAGCTGAACAAGTGCTGCGAAGCACTTAGATCTTGATAAGACATTGAATATGCCAAAGTCATCTACTGTATCCTGAGCTATCACCAGTCATCCTGACTTTTTTGTCTTGCCACCAGACTTTGATGCCTCTGGAAGAGAGAGAGAAAGACTGATGACTTTGGGCAACTCTGCCTCACTTATATCCAGTTCACCTGAAAGTCAAGGCATCATTAATCTATATGATGATATCATTGACATACTTAAAAAAATGATGAACAACAATGTACAAATAAACAATATACAAGATAAGTAGGAAATAATGAACATCAGGAAGGTACTGGAATTAAAAGAAATGGGGAAAGCTTCCTGTATAAGACTGGATTTTAGTTGAGACTTAAAGGAATCCATGGAAAGCAGTAGGGGAAGATGAGGAGGGAGAGAATTCTGGGCACTGGAAATAGTAAGAGAAAATGTCTGAAGTTGAGAGATAGAGTGTTTTGTTTCTGGACAGCAAGGAGTTCAGTGTCACTAGATCAAAGAGGGGTAGGGGTAAGGTGTAAAAAGAATGAAAAAGTAGGAGGGTATTAAATAATGAAGGGCTTTGAATTACAAAAAGAGGATTTTGTATTTGACCCTAGATCAGGTGCCATTAAGTTTATTAAATAGGGATAAAGGGATGACATAGTTCGAACAACACTTTAATATTGTTATGATGACTGATTGGAGAATGGATTGGAGTGGGGAAAGACTTGAGACAAGTAAACCCAACAGCAGACTACTGCAATGCTCCTCATGCAAGGTATTGAGAGAATGTACCAACACGGTGGCAGTGTCACAGGAGAGAATGTAATGTATTCAAGAGACGTTTTGAAGGTGAAATTGACAGGTCTTAGCAATTGGATTTTCTGGGTTAGGGGGGAGACAAGGATGACACCTAGCTTGCTACCCTGAGAGACTGGGAGGAGTCTATAGTAATAGAGAAACTGAAAGCAGGAGAGAGTTCAGGGGGAAAAATAATGAATTAAAGTTTAGTTATGTTGAGTTCAATATATCTTATGGGTATCCAGTTTGAGACTTCTGAAAAGCAGTTGGAGATGCAAGAGTTGAAGTCAACATAGAGGTTAGAATGGGTATGTTTTAGAACCATCTTCATAAAAATATAATTAAAGCAATGAGAACTGATGAGATCACTAAATGAAGTACTATAAAGGGAGAAAAGGGACCATCACTGAAACATCCAGGACACCTGTAATTAGAAGGCCTGATCTGGATGAGTATCCATTATTGAGAACAAACACTTAGAAAAGTAGGAAGAGAATCAGGAGAGTGATGCCCCAAAACTTTAGAGAGAAGAGAGTATCATGGAGGAGAGCATGATCAATGGTGTCAAAGGCTACAGAAAGTTCAAGGAGAATGAAGATTGAGAAAAGGCCATTGGATTTGTCAATTAGGAGATCACTGGTAACTTAAGAGAGAAGAGTTTCAGTGGAATGATGAGGTCAGAAACCAAATTAAGCAAGAGATTAGGAAGAGAATGAGAGAAGATGGAGGTACTATTTTAGCCAGGCTTTTCAAGAAATTTAATCATAAAGGGCAGAAGAGAAATAAAATCGTAGCTAGCTGGGATGAAAAGATCAAATAACACTTTTTTGAGGATGGATATATTAGTAGAGAGTAAGGAATGAGCCAGTAGGCTGAGAGAAATTGAAATTGGGATGGCAAAGGAAGGCAATCTGTTGGAGGAGGTGTGATGGAATGAATATTGCACAA
>CM053594.1:214813182-214830012 GCA_028646575.1 Pseudocheirus occidentalis
GTGTTAAGTGTCTGAGGCCAGATTTGAACTCAGTACTCCTGACTCCAGGGCCAGTGCTCTATTCACTGTGCAACCTAGCCACCCCAAGCTGATATGGTTATTAATCACAGAATGTAACAGGCTTTCTCCATGAGAAATATAGTCAGAGCATTTATTCAAATACCACAAGACTGAGTCTCAAAACCAGAAAGTCAAAGCCAACACAGTAGTTATAAAGTTGGCACATGTAGTTAAAGTAGTAAACACCCACATTCTCAAGCCTTCAAAACAGGACAGGCAACCTCAGGCAAAGATTCTCCTCTCCTCAGTCACGGTAACTGCTCAGTGTCCAGGCAGCTTGCTCCCAGCAGCTCTGGCCCCTCAGTAGTTCTCGTCCCTGCAAGTCTTCAGCAAGAGTCCTTAGCAGAGATTCTGGATGACTCAAAGAAAAAGGTGTTTGCACCGCTGCCGCTGCCACTGCTGCCCCTGCTTCTAGTCACCAGCACAGACAGTAGCTTGGTTCTGGCATTCTCTTGCTCCACCCCTTCCTGCTATGTCAGCAAGTGCAAGGCGCATGGAAGATCTTCAAATCTCAGTATCATTACACCAAGTAGGTGGTGTCTTCATATAGTCAACTCAACAAATATTTATGAATAACTAAATCAATGTGAGGGAATACTATTGTGTCATAGTAAAAGATTCAACAGATTAATTCAGAGCAACTTTTGAGGGCTTATATCAGCTAATTAGAATGAAGTTAGAAGAAATTGGAAAACGACTTGGACAATGACCACAATATTTTGAAAGAAAATAGCTGTGAAAGATTTACAAATTGTGATCAATGCAATGACCAGTCATGATGCCAGGAGACTGATGATGAATCCTGCCTTGTCGGGGTGGTTTGTTTAAGAATCACTTAATAACAAGTTATTCTTTATGTCCTTGGGATATTTTGGCAAACTGTTTGTTGTTGTTGTTCTACTACATTCTTGTTTTTATATTTATTTTTTCTTTTTACCACTACAAGCTATAAATGTTTTTATAAAATAGTCAGTTAATTGATCTATATTTGCAACAGTCATGGGTGTTCTCATTCTTTGGTAATAAACATGCATGATGCCTCTTTTAAGCAAAGTGGAATCCAGTCTATGTCTGAGAGGAAGCTGGCAGAGAGCATTGCTCTTAATTACCATTGTGAAGTGCTTGAGCCAGGAATTATGGATCTCCTTTAGTCCCTTTGTCATCTAATTTTCCAGAGACTAGAGTTTCAGTGACCTCCTACACAATAACTACTTTGTCATTCATTATATTAATGATTCATAAGTTTTCTGGTTTTTGTTGGATCCAAATAATATTTACATTTTGCTGGACGACTTGTATCCCTATAGGTAATTAGTCCATGTCTCCCTTCTTTGGGAACTTATTTCTTGTATGTGATTTCTTTATTTTCTAGCAACTGAATTAAAATTTGAAGAAAACTTATTTATTTTGTTCATTTTTTTGTGCGCTGCCCTGAGTTCTTGTATTAGTTTAATCTTTTAACCTTTACTTTTTCTTGCTGATTCAGAGAATTTAGAATTTTTAATATGCTTTTGTTTTGCAGATTCCTTTTGTGTATTTCTTTTTTATTGCCTTTAATTGGGTAATATGGTGTTCAAGTTTTCTACTATGAATATGAGCTAAATGTTGTTATAATCTTTTAATACCCTCTCTACCAACCTTTAGTATCTCTCTCAAGTTTCTTCTGCTATGATGGCATTTGACATCTGACCTTAACAATGTTCCTTGATAGTTCAATTTTCCTCCTGTGGTTTTTACCATAGCAATCAATGCCAGATGTATTTCTGTGAACAGGTTCTGAAATGTTTTTCTACTTTCTGTCAAATATTTGGGGTGGATGGGTTCATTTTTTTTTAATTTCTTTTAGTATAATGGGTTTCCTTATTTGTTTGGTGTTCTTAAATTCAGAAAAGTCTTTTTAGAATTCCGGCCTAAGTATGTTCATATCCTTTTCAAAGTCATTAACTATTTTGGGGCTCTAATTTTTTTATTAGGCATATTTTTTTGAGTTTGCATTGCATATAGATTTTCAAGGGCCTGGGGTTCTTTAACTTTTTCCTTTTCAGAGTGAAATAGCTTCTCAATTTCATTTTTCATCTCATTTAGTATAGGCTTTGGAACACAGGGTTTGTAGTTGTTTTGATAGATTATTCTGTACTGGTTGTACTTTGCCCTGGTTAACTAAGAGTACTGTTGATAACAACAAAAAAAACATTATAAAGCTATGGGTTATAGTTAGTGGGATCTGTTTCAAATTTTGTCATGACCTAGTGCTGGTTCACGATGGATATATTAATGTCTTCAGTCCAAACCATCTACATTTGTGATTTTTTCTAACTGAATGGTCAGCAGGATATGCCCTGAAACATTTTCAACAGGTTGGATGTTCATTTATTTTATTTGTCTTGGTGTTCCTTGCCTCACAGCACCAGAGCATTATCATCATCATTGATGCCGCAAATATTTATGAGATTTTTGCCTATTTATAAAGAAATTGAGGATCTAGGCTAAAATAGGTAGGGCCAACAGAAATTTGGCACATCAATAAAAGAGTTGTAGGCCAAATGATGATTGAGTAACTGAGTAGAGGGGGTGATGTGCAGTATTAAGACACTTTGCCATTCTAAATAGAAAATAGGAAGCTTTCCTTAGAAGTAGAATTCTTATGTAAATTTCATTTCTGTTAAAAC
Organism: Pseudocheirus occidentalis; assembly: GCA_028646575.1. Taxonomy (NCBI): domain Eukaryota; kingdom Metazoa; phylum Chordata; class Mammalia; order Diprotodontia; family Pseudocheiridae; genus Pseudocheirus; species Pseudocheirus occidentalis. The sequence continues at coordinate 214,815,912 of CM053594.1, forward strand.
TCATTTGCAGGTTTCCTTCTTAACCACCTTTCCTAACTTTCTCCAACTTGTACTCTTGGAGAAGATATGGTCGCTTCTGATATTTGCATATTGATGAGAAATCTACTCCATGCTAACTCTTCCTTTGCACAGGCATTGATTCAAGAAGCAGGAGTAGGAATATTTCACTTTTAGCTAATAGTAATCAATGAACAGCCAGTTAAAAGGTAAGACACAATTCTGGATTGAGAGCTCAAGAAAGAGAAACTGAAGAAATATAAGTCAAGGGACAAGGAGACCTTGATTTAAATGCCAGTATGTTAACTGGTAAAAAGTCCCAAGAGTATTGTAATGGTAAAGAATGAAAACTACATAATGTTTTGTTGAAATAGACACAAGAAAAATGGCTCTTCTGCATTCAGGTGAGTATTGTTTCTTCTTCTTAACTCTAATTATTATTTGTGGTTTCCTACTTCCCTGGGAAGGTGTTTTGAATTACTATCAGTAACACGCAGCAAAAAAGTTGCATGGTTTATTGGATAAAGGGAGAGTCCTAGAGTCAGGGAGAATAAAATTTAAGGCCTATTTATGACACAAACTAAACATGTAAACATGGGCAGGCCAACTAAATTCTCAGGACATCACACCAATGTTCTAAGACGACGGAAATATTTTAAGTTTTTGCTAAGTTTGTATGAATGGAGGGAACTTGTATCCTAACCTATACTATAATCACAAATGTGAAATACAGCAAAAACAACAAGAAAAAAGTATAGAGTGCTGGGCATAATCATTGTTTTCTAGTTTCTGGTTCTGCCATTAATTTGTCTTAGAATATTAGACAAATTACTGGACTTCTGAACCTCAGTCTTCTCCTCTGTAAAATGGGTATTATGTAATTTACTCTATATCAAAGGCAGCCTACATTGTGAGGGGCAAATGAGATCACATATATGAAAACTCTTTGAAAACTTTATAATGCTATATAAACCTGTAAGAGTATATATGGAATAAGAATATAAGAACAAGAGTATGTATATTGTAATAAAAATACTGTCTTACAATCTATTTCTGGCTCTTATTAAATTTATTAAATTAAATGAGACAACATGAGCAAAGTATTTTGAAAAACTTAAATTGTGATATAAATGTTAGCTTTTATTATTTCTAGCTTTTGGACACGGCAAGTTACAAAGTTTCTAAGACTTAGTTTCTTCTTCTGTAAAATGGGGCTAATACTACACTAACAATCACCAGACTGATATGAGGAACATCTTTGCAAACTTTCTCATAACTCTGAAAAAATTTTTAAAAGATATTTTCATCTTTCAGAATAATATTAGTTCATATGAGGATATGTTGCCTTCTTCTTGGCAAACCATAGTGAATACTTTATTAATTGACTGATTATAGAACTGCATTCTGCTCTTTTTTTTGGTTGATAATTTTCACCTTTTCTCCAATTTGTTTATTTATTTTTAGTTTTCAACATTCATTTCCACAAGGGTTTGAGTTACAAAATTTTCTCCCTGTCTTTCCCCTACTCCCACCCCCAAATAGCAAGCCTACTGAATGACTCTTCCCCCAATCTGTTCTCTCCCCCTCCCCCAACTTTCTAGTAGGCAAGACGGATTTCTGTACCCCAGTGCCTGTATATCCTGTTTCCCAGTTGCATGTAAAAAGCAATTTTTTTAATATTTATTTTTGAAACTTTTAGTTCCAGCATCTTGCCCTTCTTCCCTCCTCACCCACGTCCACTGGGAAGACAAGCAATTCAACATAGGTTGTACGTTACGCAAAACATTTCCATAGTAGTTATATTGTGAAAGACTAACTACATTTCCCTCCATCTTATCCCACCTCCCACTTACTCTGTTTTCTACTTTGACCCTGTCCCTTTTCATAACTGTTTGCTTCTAACTACCCTCTCCCCCAATCTGCCCTCCCTTCTATCCTTCCTTCCCCTTCCCCCCTGCTTTCCTGTAGGGTAAGATACCCAATTGAATGTGCGTTATTCCCTCCTTAAGCCAAATTCAATGAGGGTAAGGTTGACCCATTCCCTTTCACCTTCCTGCTCTTCCCCTCCATTGTAACAGTGTTCTCTTGCTTTTTTATATGAGATAATTTCCTTTAATCTATCTCCCCCTTTCTCCTTCTCCCAATTATATTCTTGTCTCACCTCTTTATTTTTTTATATCATCCCTTCATATTCAACTCATTCTGGGCCCTTTGTCTATGTATACATGTACACACATATGCACATAGTTACATATTTATTTATATACACATGCACCTTTCTATACATACATATAGATGTATATGTATACATACATATATACATATATACACACACACACACATATTCCCTTCAACTATCCTCATATTCAGAAAAATCTCATGAATAATGATTATTGTTTTTTTCATATAGGCATGTAAATAGTTCAACTTTAATTAGTGCCTTATGATTTCTTTTTCCTATTTACCTTCTCATGCTTCTCTTGCTTCTTCTATTTGAAAGTCACATTTTCTTGTCAGCTCTGTTTTTTTTTTCATTAAGACTGCTTGAAAATCTTCTGTTTCATTGAATGACCATATTTTGACCTGAATCACTATCCTCAGTTTTGCTGGGTATGTGATTATTGGTTTTAATCTTAGCTCCTTTGACCTCTGGAACATCATTTTCCAAGCCCTGTCATCCCTTAATGTAGAAGCCACTAGATCTTGTGTTTTCCTGATTATGTTTCTACAATACTCAAATTGTTTCTTCCTGACTGCTTGAAGTATATTCTCTGTAACCTGGGAACTCTAGAATTTGGCTATAACATTCCTAGGAGTTTTCTATTTGGGGATCTTTTGCCAGAGGTTATTGGTGAAATTTTAAGTTCTATTTTCTTTTCTGGTTCTAATATGTCAGGGTTATTTTGCTCGATAATTTCTTGAAGGATGATGGCTAGGCTCTTTTTTTTTTATCATGGCTTTAAGGTAGTCCAATAAGTTTTAAATGATCTCTCCTGGATCTGTTTTCCAGGTCAGTGGTTTTTACAATAAGATATTTCACATTGCCTTCTATTTTTTCATTTGTTTGGATCTGTTTTACAGTAACTTCATTTCTCATAAAGTCATTAGCTTCCAATTGTTCCATTCTAATTTTGAAGGAATTATTCTCTTCAGTGAGTTTTTGAAATTCCTTTTCCATCTAGAAAATTTGGCTTTTTAAGGCATTAAGGCATTCTTTTACTCATTGGCTTTTTGGGCCTCTTTTGCCATTTGAATTAGTCTAGTTTTTAAGGTGTTATTTTCTTCAGTATTTTTTGTGGTCTCAGTAGGCTGTTGACTCTCTTTTCATTATTTTTTTGCATCATTCCTATTTCTCTTCCCAATTTTTCTTCTGTTTCTCTTACTTGATTTTCAAAATCATTCTTGAGCTCCTCCATGGCCTGTGACCAATTCATATTTTTTGGAAACTTTTGATGCAGTACTTTTGACTTCATTGTCCTACTCCAGTTCCATGCTTTGATCCTTTTTTCCCCAAAAAAGGATGCAATGGTCTGTGTTTCCTCTGCTCGTTCATCTTGCCAATTACTTGACTTTTGAGCTCCATTTGCAGAATGGAGAGAACTTTGTCCCAAATTGCTGGGGTTTTCCCAGCTGCAGGAACTATTGGGTGGGCACCCTCTCTACAGCCCCCAGAAGCTCTGGCACACTGGCCACACACCCCAGGACCACCACCCAAGAATGTGATCCAGATCCAAGCAGGTCAAAGCAAGAGAGATTACCCTCTGTATAGTTTCTTGGTCCCCCTACAATCTGCAGGCCAGGAGCTCTGGAAGCCGCCACAACTCCACCATTTCTCACTCTGGGGGCAGGGGCTGGACTGCACTCTTTCTTCACCCTTCCAGCAGAGTTCCCCACTGACCTTTCTTTTCTCTTTGGCATTTATGGTTTGAGAAGTCTGGAAACTGCCACAGCTGTGGATGATTCACTTTCCTGAAGTCTACTCTGGCTGGTCTGGGCCACCATGGGGCTGGAACTGAGGCTCACAGTGGACCCCACTCAGCTCCCAGCATGCTGCAACAGACTTTTCCTGTTGGCCTGCCAGGATGCCTTCAGGAGGAAATTTGTTTCTCTCTGTCACTCTATGGGTTCTTCATCTTTAAATTTTGTTTAGAATTATTTCTTTTTTACAGGTATTGGAAGTGGTTGGAGCCAGAGCCCATGCCAAGTCTGGGATTTTACTCCGCTATCTTGGCTCCCCTGCATTCTTTTCTTCGTCCCTACCACTTACTTGCTCTATCATAATGAGGCCTTTTCTTTCCTTGAAAAGTGGATGAATATAACAATGAATATTTCTTACTTACCTATTTACCATAGCTCTTATAACAATCCAATAGACAGCTATAATGTCTGGTGAGATGTAATTATTATAAAAATAAAGGAAAACAAACCCTTACATTTAAGAAGTTGACTTCTTGAGTGTGAATTACACATCCCAGAATTCCTCATCTAATTCCATAATGGTGATGGACTTGAGGGATCAACAGGATGGCATTCACAGTTTTGCAAATTAATTAAGGGCAATCATAAAAATAAGCATGCCTCTAAAGTAGAAAATAATCAAGTCAGGCAGTAGATTGAAAGAAAATCAAGTGCTTGACATTAATATTATTCACTGAATCTTCTTTCAGATTCTCCTCTTGGTTTTTGTGGGATAGATGGAAGTAGATTTAGTGTTTCTCTTTGTTGACATATTTGTATTATCATACCTTTAGTGATTCAATCAGCAGGGATAGAAATTGAATTAAATTAAATGTGGCTGCTAGGTGGTGTGGTGGTTGGAGTGTAAGATAGATGTGTTCAATTCCTGCATCAAATATTTATTAACTATCTGACTCTGGGCAAGAAATTTAACCTCTCAAGACTCCTGTTTCCTGGTCTGCTACATGAAAACATTGGACTTAATGGCTTTGAAAGTCCCTTCCAATTTAAAATCTAAGATACTTTGAGATATCACTGTCATTCAGAGCACCTTTGACAAGGTAATTTGAAGATTTTCAGAAACCATATAAGTTTAGTTCCAGTTCAAAATAACTTCTTAGCTTTAAAAGACAACTTGGTTTGGTTTGTATTTTGGTAGAATATTAATATGTTATGTTAGTTCCAGCTTCAGCTAACAAGTGTGGTTTCCACTGTGGTTTTGTTCAGTTTTATCTGACTTAAAATCCTGATAAGGAGCGATAGGAACTAGTGGAACTGTCTAGAAAAAGGGAGGTATTGACCTCTGTTGTACTGAGTAGGCCTGATGGGATCAAACAGAACTCTCAGGCTAGGTTTTTTTTAATATGAAAACTTGATTTAAGTTCACATTGTCATGGAGACAGAAGTCTAGAAGAGCTTAAGAAGTTGGGGTATTTCAATAATTCAACTAATTCCAAAAGCGTTTATTAAGCAATGGTTATGAATGAGGCATTGTGTTAACTTTGTGGGATACAATGAACAAAACTGAAGTAGCTCAAGGACTCAACATTCACCTGTATAATTATAATATCACTCAAAAATTATCATTGTATTGGTCCCACAAATCAGATTCCAGAGTATTATCTCTGCACAGCAGTCATCTTTCCTTAATTGCTCTTGAAGACACAGTTCACTGTGATTTGAGGAAGCAGTAAGCAGCAGCCACTGTCAACACCACCGAAAAAGAGGTGCCAGCATGAAGGAAGCACGTTTACAGATGGCTGTGTGGCCAGCCCCCAAGATAAGGATCCAGATTTCAGGACCTTTAGTTTTGAATTGGAATGTGGAATGTCTCCTCTTAAAGTCTGGATTGCCCACATTATGATTACTGCATTAGCATTTTTTACATTTATGTTTTCCTTTGCTTCCATAGAGCTCAAAGTGATTTACAAACTTGAAATTACCCAAAGTATCATTAAAATAATTGTACCTTGAAAGTAGAAAATAATCAAATCAGGTAGTAGACTGAAAGAAAATCAAGTGCTTGGTCTTAAAAAGTATTCACTGAATACTTTCAGAGAAACTTTCAGAGAATACTTTCAGAGAAACTTTCAGTTTCTCCTCTTGGTTTTTGTGGGATATAGGGAAGTAGATTTGGTGTTTCTCTTTGTTGACATGCTTGTGTTGTCATACCTTTAGTGATTCAAGTGACTGGGAAACCATAATGAATACTTATTGATTGATAGATAGATTGATAGAACTGCATTTTACTCTTGGTTCCTAGCACTTACTTGCTCTATAATAAGGAGGCCTTTTCTTTCCTTGTAAAATGGATAAATACAACAACGACTACTTCTTATTCACCTATTTACCATATCTCATAGAAGAATGAAATAGACATCTATAATGTCTGTTGAGATGTTGGAAAATGTAGAAATAGAAAATGCCAATAGGAATCCCCCATTGAAACCATGTTGAAGTTGCCCAGGTAGACAAGGGGACCCTGAAGGTGTGGACTACATTCCTGTTCCATGTCTCCAAGATTTAGACAAGCTGTGGATAAACCCTACATCAGGTGTGGGGAAGCTTTGGCTTCAAGGCCACATGTGGCCCTCAAGGTCCTCAGGTGTGGTCCTTTGAATCCAAAGTTCACTGAACAAATGACTTCAATAAAAGGATTTGTTCTGTAAAACTTGGACTCCTTCAAAAGGCTGCACTTGGGGAACTAGAAGCCCACATGTAGCCTCAGGGCCACAGGTTCCCCATCCCTGCCCTGGGTAATGATAGTACTGACTCTGAACCTCACAGTTCTAGGAACACCTTTCATTCTATCTCCATTGGTTTCAGCTGCCACAGGGGAAGTAGGAAACTTGGCTTGGCTTCTCCCTTTCATGTTGGCATTTGGTGCTCTGGCAGTGTACCAACCACAACTTTTCCTGAGATGCCCTCCCCTCAATTTTTAAGCCATGAACCTATAAGGTACAAGAATGACCTTTCCATGTGACCTCTCCTCCCCAGGTCAATGGAGGGCCCCACCCTCTGAGCCACTTAGCTTTGTTCTAGTCTCTTCTCAGAGTGTGCCCACAAATACTGGCAAGCTGTCTCACGTCCCAAGACATTAGTTAAAATCAGGCCTGGGTAAAGAAGCGTGACTGGATCAGTGCCAGTCATTGCCAATCTTGGAAAAAACAACCACGTGCATTCTTTATTGATGGTAAAGCAATAGTAGGAATTTTCTAAATAGTCTTCAATTATTAAAAACTCATGTAAAAACTTTATTTGCTCTTCAATGAATAAGAAATTACACGTTTACCAGTTTCCTTAAGATTTTAAATATGTGAACACATACTTACACTTAAATTTATATATGGCAAACAAATAAGTATGAATACAGTGTATATAAATACATACATGTATTTAAAATGTATGTAGAGTTGTATATATACACATATGTATATGTTAATGTTTGAATGCACAAAGCAAGAACAATGACCAATGCTGTCATCTCATTGTGACTTGGAGTTCACTTAAATTCTCAAAGACAGTAGAACACAAGCTCTGGCAGGCCCTCTCAAGTGAGAATGACCTGTTTTTTTAATTCTTTTTCAAGAATTAGCCAAGTTACATGCAAAGAGCCTATTCATTAGTAGGTTGGACTCAAATGATCAATTATTTTGACCAATGAGGTTCAGGAAAACATTCTAATAAAGCATAGAAAGGTTTTCATTTCATCTGTAGGAGAAGATGCCACAAAACTGAAATTATAGCTCCTTAAAGTATTGAAATAAATATTTACATTGATCTATTCCTATGGAAATATGTATATTTTCATAAATATATGCATACATAGATATATATTACATAATTATGGATAAAAGATTATGAAGATATGTATAACCTCTTAGCAGGGTAAAACTTTTGATAAGTCCATATTTCTAACATTCACCCCTTCTTTGATTGACTTAAATATATATGTATATATATGCCAATTATAACAAATGGATTTCATAAGTGATAAAACATTTTATCAAAATTATGTTTCAAAAATAAAGTTTTGTTGCATATTACATATAAAGCATATTTTTCCCAACTATTATTAACACTTTCCAATAACTTGCTGCCATATATATTTACTATTCTACTTTTTATTTATGAATTGTGTAGGAAGATAGATGAAGTAGAAAAATGGATTTCAAAAGTCAGATGGATACTTAAGTAGAAGGTCTTTTAAGTATAACTTAGCTTTAAATAGTTAATAAGTAGACCGCTACACAGATCAAAAGGGATTTATTTAACAGTAACAGCATCTCCGTTATTTTTCAATTTTCTTGCTTGGAAACTTCAGACAAAAAAGCTTTTGTTTCCCAAACTGAGCATTTTAACAGGAAATAGGAGTTCAGCCACTAAAAAGTACTTTTTTCCCCTGATACAAATTTCACCATTGTGACTTGATTGACAGCCATCCCAATGTCTATAAACAACCTGTGAGCCCCCCTCCCACCTCAATCACCATTCAGTCCCTGCATCCAACATTTAAACATTGAGTGGTTTTTTGCGCTCAATAAAATTCCTTTTCATTTCGCCCCAGGTTGCCATGTCTCTTCAAACAGAGACAGAAAAGCAGGGCTCTGTGTCAGACAGATTTTAATTTTCAGTCCTCATCCATTCGGGGAATGAGAGACAGGCAAACAAACTCTCCCCCAAAAGCCTAGCAACCTGTAGTTGAAACAGCCAATGTGTAGAGCCCCGGGATGGAGGCCTGGACCTGTTCACACATGAATAAAGAAGATTAAGATTTCCTTTCAAAGATGTGAAGCCTTTTTGACAGCCAGTGTCAACAGCACTGTCTGCCTCTCAATGTGAAACAGTCTTCTATCACAGGTTCCCACAGGGAGGTCCTTCTGATTAGTATGCTGCACACTATCATTCCTTGTCAGTATTTAATTGAAGAATAAGGGTGTAAAGTTTTGCAAACTCTTAACTGATCCACAAAGAAAGGATAACTTACAGGAACTGTTGAAAGAAAATACCAGGGAACATGAACACCTACAGGGAGCATTTTAAAATCGAAGAACAGAGGAAAGGGGAAAACCAGCCACTTCTATTACCTAATTACCAAAATTGAACAATGACGCTGTAGTCAAAAATACATGTTTTGAACGCTTTTTGCTCCGTGTGGGGTTTTGAAATCAGCTACAAGCCCAAAAGAAAGACAATGTTCAAGGGGCTAAGTGGAGGAGGCTTCAGCATATTATCAAAGCAAAATACAGCATAAGCATTTAATGTGAAAATACTTAATACAAGATTCTGTTTATTTTTTCTAAATTAGATATGATTTTTATTATTTATGACTATTAGGAATTTTATATGTGATTGCTATGCACATGAGTATTTGATAAATATTGCAAATTAATGAGTGAAATGGTATTTTATTCAAAACCAATGCTATGTTATCACATTATAGGATTTCTTAAAGAAATACAAAGTGGCCCCACATATTCTATTAACCATTTTAGTACTGATCAAGACAATTTAATTGTTGGAAACAAATATCATGTGAATACATTAAATGATACTGAATCTTGTATAGTTTGTGATGAAGAAAAACCAGATGATCATCTTATGTTTTCAGTGATGAATATAATTGCTTCCAAGGAATGGTGGGATACATTCACAAATTGGGCTGTTAATGTGAATTCAATTCAATGTATACACACACACACATACATATACAGACATGTATTTGTATATATGTATATAATATCCAGTGTGCATAGGGCACTATGCCAGGACCCAGATGAGAAACAAAGTTTAGATAAGATGTGTCTTCCACCATGGGACTTGTAGTCTAGAAGGGGAAGAAGATACATGGATTCACTGTGATAGACAGATGGATACATAAATAGATATAGATAGAAAGATAGATAGATAGATAGATAGATAGATAGATAGATAGATAGATAGACGGATGGACGGATAGATAGATGATAGACAGATAGACACATAGATACATAGACAGACATAGATATTATATATACTCTATATAATAAGTTATATTAGAGAGGTACAAACAAAGAATTGTGCAAGATCCAAGAGAAAAAGTCTTTGTTGACATGGAGCTACTGGAATGACTTCTTGTAAGAGGCAGCTTGATTGGGCTTTATGGACACAGACACAGGTGGCAGTGAGGGTCAGCACTTGGGTAGGAATGGAAAGAGGAGAGAGATCTCTGGTGACTAAATGGTGCACTAGATAGACTGCTTCACCTGGAGTCAAGAAGACCACACTTAAAATCCTGGATCTAATGCTTGTTAGGTGTGGGACCCTGGGCAAGTCACAAAACTGTATTAAATAGTTCCCCATCTGTAAAAATGAGGATGCTAACATCTCATACCTCATAGAGTTGTTGTGAGGCTCAAATGTAATAACCACATGCAGGGTGCTTTACAAACCTTAAAGTACTCTGTAAATACTAGCTATGGTTTTTGTTGCTGTTGTTCTTAAATATTTTTCAGAAGAATCAGCAAAATTGGATGCTGATTTGATATTAAGATAAAGGAGAAGGAAGGGTGAGCCAAACCCATCTATGCTTTCTCATCCTCCGCTGTTCTTGTCTATGTTTTCCCAGAAGCCTTCAATGGATGAGGCTATGCAGCGTGCTTTTATCTGATTGTTTAAATAGGTTGTGGGTCCATATTGGAGAGGATTTATGAGAGGAGAAGGAGAAAAGCTGCACAGGCTGAGGAGGCTGGGATAGTTGTTATCTTCTTTACTGGGAAGTAAAAAATACTGAGAATATTCATGCCAATGATATCAAGATGTTGACCCAAGGAAATTTCCTGATTAATTCACTGATTTTAAAATGTTCTTTTTCACATACAATAATGTTACTTTATTACTATCAATACTAACATTTTGATTTGTGCTGTTTCAATGGTGGAGACAGATTTGCATTGCTATATGTGTACCTTCTCCTCTGGCCTCCCTTGTGGCCAGCTACCCACCTGTGCTTTCAAGGTTAAAGTATTATTAGGGAATGTGGTGTATGGCCTAAAAGCTCATCAGACCTCAGTTCTAATCCTCTCTTAGGCTGGGATTTGTTGAGGATTGGAATAGAGAAAGGAGGAAAATAAAACTGATCTAGGAGAGCCCTCATGGTTTAGGGTAAGGAGGGAAGCCAGAGATCAGCCCCAGGGAGTCCTTCAAAGCTTCACTGTAGCAAGCAGGGCTGTCTCCAGTCATGCTGCTGCACCCAGATGGTTCCAGAGGAGAAAGTGAGGCTGGTCACTTTGCACAGCCCCACCTCATTTAAATCCGATTCATTTGCAAGTCATGGCATCATCTTCCTGATGTCATGGTCCTCTTAGGGAATGAAGGAAGAACAGTAACAACAACAAACAACAGCATGTAGCACATAAAATGAGAAGATGCTCCCAGGAACCTGTCCACAAATAAGATATCAAAACCAAAGGAGAGATGCCAGGCATCACAGGTAAGGACAGCCCTCATGAATAATTCTTCCCCTCCCTTTGAAGCTCACATAGCATTTTATCCTGTACCTCTCAAATAAAATGTGTTTTATATAACTGGATATTATTAATTTTTGTATTGTGCTTCTCCTTCTACAGGGCTGAGGAATCCATGGTCTCAAGGCCACGTGGCCCTCTAGGTCCTCAAGTGTGGCCCTTTGATGGAATTTAGACTTTGCTGTTGGATTCTGTCAGAGGATCACACTCGAGGTCCAAAGGCCCCTTGTGGCCTCAAGACCACAGATTCGCCACCACTGTTATTAGCTCTGTTTGGGCAGGGACTGTGTATTGTCTAAATTTTGTATCTTGACCAGTACCTATGAACCTGGGATCTGACAGAAAGACTCCTGCCTGCTGGTCTGGTCATCCATCCTGGCTCTCTGGAGTGAGTCCAGTTTTCCCTATACTATGCTTATTCAGACTGACCTAGATAACTCACTAACCCAGCCCTAGGCTGGTGCTGACCATATAAGCAGACTTACTTACCAGCAGGTTTTACGATTTGAGGAGCTGTTAGACTTGGTTTCTGCTCCAAATGTTTCCTCTACTTCTTATGGCTCTACCATATTTGATCTATTCATTTAAATCCTCAAGCCTTTTCTGTCTTCATGTACAAATATCCCATGGGAGGAGTAATCCCTTATATTGGTATAGATTATCAGAAAAGAGAAAAAAAGTTGTTAATTGGGAAATAGAATAAAAAAGATATTGCTACTTTAATTTTATGAAAGGTTGAATTTCTCAGATATATTTCTGTATGTCCCAAAGTCATGTATAGTATTAGAAACTAACTTTTTTTTCTTTAAATTACATACAGAGATACATTTGGTGTTTGAAAAAAATCTGTGTGCCCCGCCCCCCTCTTCTTTTTGGCTGAAATCAAAGTAACTGCATATTTCTTGGACCTGGTGGAAAATTCAGTGAGTTAGCTGCAGGGAAAGAGCAGAGGGAACTCCTTTAACTGAAAATAAACACGAAAGACAAGAAAGGATGAAGAGGATTACAAGGATCAACAATGGGAGCATCAAAGAACTTCCTTCAAAGTTTGTCCTGTATACACAATTGATGGGAAACCTTTAAAAATATCTGTGTAGCAGATGCTGCTCAAGGAATCTTTTATTTAGGGAAAGGGGTCTGGAATGTAATTCTACTCACATCAGACTTTAGTAGCTATTAGGATAAACCAATGATAAACTATTTTATGGTTTCTGTTTCAATACACTATATTTTAATTTAAGTTGATTTTAGAAGGTACAAGCAAGCAGAGTTATTTCTGTCATGAGAATGCTGGAGATGGTTCCATGAATGAAGGCTTAATTGATAGCATGTTTTTCCCCCTAATTCACAACATTTCCTATTTGCTTCACAAGTAGAAGTCAGCTTATATTTTAGTTTACTGAAGTTAAACATGTCTAGACATAGAAAGATTATAAGGAAAGGAAGACAAAGCAGATAAACACATGCTCTGTAATGGATGGCGTTCGATCAGATTTTATTTTCTTTTATTTTAAATGGAAAAGTAGTATTTGATAGTAGTCAGGAGTTTGGACTTTTTTAGTTCATGACTTTTCTCACAATGAAAGTATGAGTCATAGGCCAATGGATACATAATCAAAAGCTACAGGCAGTTTTCAAGAGAATTTTTCATTTATAATTTTATATTATAAAAGACTATGTAAAAAGTGATTCAAATTACTACTAAGAGAAATGAATATTAAAAACAATTGGAAGGTTTCATGCCACATTGTACAAATCAGCAAAGACGACAGGAAAATAGGAAGAATCAATGTTACAGGAACTGTAAGAGGATAGCCACACTAAGACAGCGCTGGCAGAGATGAGAATTGGTTCAACTACTATACACATCCATTTGGAATTAGACAAGAAATATAATAAGAATTTTCAGTGTCTGATTCAGCAGTTTCACGACTGAAGCAAAGGTCAAGAACATATAGTACAAAAGACAATTATTTACCAAAATCTTCATAGCAGCACTTTCGTGGCAACTAAGTATGCTCCTTGACTAGGCAATGGCTGAAGAAACTAGTATATGGAAGTAATGGAATATTATTGAATATTAAGGAATTCTGAGCATAAAGAATTCAGAAAACATGGAAAAAATGGCATTTACTGATACACTCAAATAACTGGAATCAAAAGAAAAACCAACATAACTATTCCAATATTATGAATGAAAAGATCACTGAAAAGATGCCAAAATCTGAACAGTCTATATCTAAAGAAGTACTTATTAAGTGCTTATGAGGTGACAGGCAATGGAGATAGCAAGGCAGCAATGTGATCTCTGGGTTTAAGAGCTCACATTTAATGGGAGATATAATATGCAAACAATTTTATATATTCATATGTGCACAAAATGTCTCTCTAGAAATCTATTCTGTGTATATATATCTATATGTGTATATAGATATATTTTTATATATATATATCCATATAGAAAAAAGATCTCTGTATAAACAGAGATAAAGGAAAGAGAGAGGGAGGGATAGAAAGAGCAAGAGAGAGAAGAGAGACAGAGACAGAGGAAGAGAGACATAGAAAGAGGGGGGAGAGGGAGAGAGAGAAAAAGGAAGGAGAGAATGAGAGAGAGAGAGAAAGAGAGAGAGAGAGAGAGAGAG
>CM053594.1:214830512-214842312 GCA_028646575.1 Pseudocheirus occidentalis
ATGGGTTTCAGGTAGACCAATAATTTTCAAATTGTCACATCATTCTCATTTCTCTTCCCAATTTTTCCTCAACTTCTCTTATTTGTTTTTCAAAGTCCTTTTTCAGTTGATCTATAGCTTCTAGGCATTCTTCAAGTGTCTTGGAAGCCTTTGACAAGAGTATAAGCTCCCTGAAGGAAAAGACTATGCCATACTGATGAGGTGCAGACTATGGGACCCCCCTTGAGGTCTCCTTGAATCTTTGAGGTACAGGCTCTGGGAAACCCCTTGAAGTCTGATTAAATCTTCCAATTCAATGAGACATTTGCAGAGGCTAAAGTGTTTCTTTGTGGCTGGGCCCAAACCTCTATTACTAGTTTAGCCCTCCATTGCTCATCTACTTCCCACCCTTGAGCCTATCAAAATATCAATTCACTCTTGCATTGACCTCAATAACTCCTCCTGAAGACCCTCTCCAAACTCCTCTAGACCACCCCTAGATTGCTCTGCATATAAGACCCCATCTTCCCTCTATGTGGTGTGAGAGTGCCATAGTATGGCTTAGCACAGACTTTCTCTGTGAGAGTGCCATAGAATGACCTAGCAAAGACTGGCCCCTTAAGAGTCTACCCCATATGGTAAACTATTAATAAACTTTACTTTTCTTTGACTGAGAAGACTTGAGTTGAATTCTTTCGGCAGGACCCAGCGTGTTGGTATTTTGGGGTGTCCAGAGCAACCCTAACTCTTTTTATGGGTAACCTCTTCAATACCTTGTTTTCACTCACAGAACCTAAGATGGGGTGAGGAACCTGTGACCTTGAGACCACATGTGGCCTTCTAGATCCTTAAGTGCAGCTTTTTGACTGAATCCAAATTGTAAAGAACAAATTGTTCTGCATTCAGACCATTTGGATTCAGTTGAAGGACAGCACTTAAGGATCTAGAAGGGCATGTGTGGCCTCGAGGCTGCAGGTTCCCCAACTCTAATCTAGGACAATGTTTACACAGTAGTTCCTATGTAACCAGGTTTGGGCACATGCCCCAATCCCCCATGTGATAGCCTCTAGAGACCTGCTTCTGAGAGAACACATGCTGTATTCCCCACCACATGAGTGGGAGTGATCTCTTTCCTTTTGCTACTTAGTAGTAAATGCCTGTGTCTTTTGAACTGTGTCTCAGACAATCTCACTTTCTCTTCCTGCTGGCCTACAGGGGTGAAGGTCTTGTCTGGCCAAAGCATGGCTACCCTGTTCTAAGCTGGATGGGTGAAAGGCCCCCATTACTTCCTCTTATGCCATATGACTCTTAGAAATGTGCTTGACGTTTGGATCTGTTTCATTTATCCTTTTCCTTTATAGATGCAGGGAGTGGAGTCCCAGAATTGGGAGTTCAAGCCACCCTGACCTTGGAGCCAGGATCCTAGGCTGGATGTTGCTTCTAGTTCAGCCAGGGAAGCCCTGAGAAGGCAAGGTTCCAGGACACAAACCTGGAGGGGAGGGCATGGGGGACTTTGGTCTCAGTACTTGGTGGGACTTAAGCTAGATAGAAACTGAGCTAAACTTTGAACCTAATCCTTCCCCCTTTCTGAGAGATTGAAGTGGTATAGGAGGGGTGTTTGGGGAGGGAATATTCACTTGTTTATTTTTATACCTTTGAAATAAATATTCCTTTGTAAAAGCTAGTCTGACTATCAAGTAGTTAAATGGAAGTAGAATGTGGGGAACCCCTAAAAACTGGGAAAACACAACTGTTGGGGGTCTTGAGCAGGGACTAGACACCCCAAACTCCCTTAAAGGTACTGAAAAATCTTGCAGGAGGATTGAAACGTGATATGCCTAGTCTTCAAGCAATGAGAGCCAGAGTAGTCACTACTATTACACATATGATAATTCAATAAGTATTTGTTAAGTGTGTACCATGTACAGATCAATTCTTAAGACAAAAACTTCACACAAACAGTGACAACTTATCTGCTATGTTTAGTCATTAATTCATTAAGGATATTAAGTGGTTTTCTCATGACCACACAAATATTTTAGGATAGCAACAAAGCTTGATCCCAGATCTTTCTTCTTCAGAGGCCTTTATGATCTCTCTTATAATAATGAGTTAACCAATAAATAAACATTTATTAAGTACCTACCATGCACCAGGCTAACTAGTGCTGTGGACATAAAGAGAAAGGAACTCATATTCTAAAGAGTAGGTGACACAACTTGAAAACAAATATGTACAAAGCAAACTACTGTAGTATAGAATGAATAATTAACTAAGGGAAGGTCCTAGAATTAAGAGGGGTTTGGAAAGGCTTCCAGAAAAAAATGGGATATAATATGACCCCAAAAAATGCCATCTGAGATCTGAGGAGGAAGATCTATCCTTGCAGGGAAGATTTGTGTTGGAGAAATCATTTGAGTTGGGCTTTAAAAGGTAAGTAGGGGTGTGGGCAGCTAGGTGGCTCAGTGAATAGAGCACTGGCCCTGGAGTCAGGAGGATCTGAGTTCAAATCTGGCCTCAGACACTTCACACTTACTAGCCATGTGATCTTGAGCAAGTCACTTAACTCCAATTGCCCTGCCTTCCCTCCCTTCCTGCCTCCCCCCCAAAAAAGGCTGGCAGGAGCTCAAAAGGTACAGATTAGGAGGGAGGGTATTCTAAATCCAAGAAATAGTGTTAACAAAGGCAAAGTGATGGAAAAATATAGAGCTGAGTATATACACTCAGAGAACCCCACTTTAAGGAGTCAGATAAAAATGGACCAACATGCCAGCCAGTAAAGATTACAGACAAATAGTAACTACAGAGATAGAAAAAGCACCAGGAGAGTGAGATATCTCGGGATTTAACAGAAAAGCTGTCATCTAGAAGGAAAGAGTATTTAAGGTCAAGGAAGATTAGAAATCTGAAAAAGCCCCTGGATGTGGTGGTAAGAGAATCACTGGTGCCCTTTGAGAGCATGGTTTCAGTAGAGTGATGGAAAATAGAAACTGAGTTCTAGGAAAAGGAGAGGAAAGTGGGCAGAAACGAAGAAGAGGAAACGTGTAGATGAAATCTGGTTTTCCAAACCGGTGTTGTCCAGCAGGTTAGATATAATTGGTGGGTTCCTAGCCAGCTCTATTTATGTACTAGAAATTTCCAGTGGGTTCTGATAACCTTCACAATTATAAATGTAGAATTCCCATGCTGATAAATTGCCAATGTAATGTCCAATTTAATATAATAAGAATGTTTATATCTTACTCAGTCTCTCATGTTAATTATGCTTTAATAAATAAGGTAATATGATTGAATCATCTTTTTTGACGAGGTTGCTAAACTTTTAGACTCAGGAAGACCACAGATATAAATCATAGTTTGCCTAAATTTTAGCAAAGCATTTAAATAAACCTCTCATGTTATTCTTTTTTTTTGCTTTTTTTTGGAGGGGGAAGGCAGAGCAATTAGGGTTAAATGACTTGCCCAAGGTCACACAGCTAGTGTTAAGTGTCTGAGGTCAGATTTGAACTCAGGTCCTCCTGACTCCAGGGCCAGTCTGTATTCATTGCACCACCTAGCTGCCCCCATGTTATTCTTTTAGATCAATGGTTCTCAACCTTCCTATTGCTGCAACCCTTTAATACAGTTCCTCATGTTGTGATGACCCCCCCAACCATTAAATTATTTTTGTTGTTACTTCATAACAGCAATTTTGCTACTATTATGAATCATAATGTAAATATCTGATATGCAGGATGTATTTTCATTGTTATAAATTCAACATAGCCCACAGGTTGAGAACCACTGTTTTAGAGTATTCTTTTTTAGGACAGATGTAGGCAAGACAGTAGTACAGCTAGATCAGGTCAGAATGACCACATCCATAGAATCACAAAATTCAAGAATCAAAAGAACTAGGTAGTACAATCCATACCCAAAAGGAATGCCCATGAAAACCTATCCAAAGAGTGGTCAATAAATGGTTCCATATCTACTTGAAATTAGGTCTCCACTAGAATGTCCCTAGGATCTGTTTTTAGGTCTCTGTTGATGAGCATTTTAAAGACTGGGTCTCCCTGTGTTGCTCAGGCTGGGAGGGCAGGGGCTGCCCATACGCCTGGTCCCACTCTGATCAGCACAGGAGTTTTTACTGCTTCATTTCCAATCTCACTTCATTCACTCCTCCTTAGGTAGCTTGTTGCTCCCCCCTTTTCCCCCCCACACCATCTTTGGAAGCTCATCATGTTTGTAGTACAATATATGGACATCAGATCCCATTACTGAAACTCAGAACTTCCAAACCCAAGAGATCTACCAGTTTCAGCTTCTTCTGTAGCAGGGATTACAGGTGTGTACCACCATGCCTGGAAAATTAGTGCTTCTATCAATGACTTAGATGATATGTCTATCAGATTTGCAGATCATAGAAATCTATATAACATTGAATGACACAATTAGAATTCAAAAAGGCCTGAACAGGTTAGAATGGTGGGCTGCATCTAATAGGATGAAAGTTAATAGGGATAAGTATAAAATCTTATGCTTGTGTTTAAAAAAAATCTAAAAGTACAAGATGGAATAAGTGTGACTAGATAACAGTTGATCTGAAAAAAAAATATTGGACAAGTGACTTAAACTCTTTTTGTCCTGGTTTTCTCAAACTTGTAAAAATGGGCATAATAACAATACCTGCCTCACCTTTGAAAGGCTCCAAAGAGATATTAGTAAAAACCACTTAGCACATAATTTAGCCTGGCACATTGTAGGTCCTGTATCAACACTCATTCTTTTCCTCTTCCCCTCCCCCAACTCTGTGACGGGCTCACTCTAGCCAAGAGAAGCTAAATCTCAGGAAACAGAAACTTGAGCAGTAAAACAAAATATAAGGCATGAGTAAATGCCTACCATGTAAGGAGTGAATAAAGTCAGACAGTAACTCCTATGCTGTCTTCATCAACTTTCCTTACTTTGTCAGGTGTTGTGATCCTCAATTTCACCGATGAGAAAACAGGCTTATTGCAATGTGCATGCCACCAAACGACCAGACCTCTGAACAGAGAAGCCAAGACTCCAGATCAGCTCCTCAGACTCAGTTTTTCAGTGTCCCTTCTTCCATACTACATGATTTCTCTAATACAACACCCAACCCCATTTTGAGTCCACTCACTATTCTTTTCACAGGAAAAAAAAATCTCACTTCAAAAGAACTGTTCCTTTTAAAAAATTTAGTTTGGAGTGGCTTCTGTTTGTCAAAATGTTCATTGCTAAAAAAAAAATAATTCTGTCAGTCTCTTTCAGTGATATTTCTAATGTATTTCTTAAGCAAGAGAATTCCTGATTCAAGAAATTTTCTAAGTGTCTACTTCTCCTTGCAAAACTCAGAGTGACCTCTAGTAAGATTGCATGTGCAGGGGTTTGGGTTGGGGGAATCATTTAAAAGATATTGGTTCACCAATATTATAATGAAAACCATCTGCCTTGGGAAATTTACAGATGTAAATCTCTCTAATTAAAACATCCTAATAACCTTTTTCCAAATGAGCCCAGATTTGAGATCTATTTAAATTTCACTATTTTAGAAATAAGAGTACAGGGAGATGTGTCAGGAATTCAGAGACTGAAACTCCATAACTAGAGTAAAAAACTTATTGCTACTTCTCTGACCTGATGAGAGTCACTTTTGGTTTTTTTTTTTTTAATATGACTGAGCATTTAATACAAGGAATAAAAATGCAGTAGGTCTCAGAAGTCTTATTAAGATGGGAAAGCACCAAATTTAAATGGTTCAGCTCTCCAGGGAAGTATACACATATATACAACCTGGAGAGTATTCAGAATTGTTTTGTTAAAGAAATGAGTCTGAGGAAGCCTTAAAAAACAACTGGCAGGAAATTATGCTGCCTTTGTGGGAGGGAATTCAGCATTCCTAAAATCCGATTCTCCTGACCCAGTCCCATTTTCTTCTTACTAATAATAATAGGTAAGCACTTTAAGGTTTACAGAGCATATTATATATATTATCTCATTTGAGACATATAATAACCCTGTGAAGATATTACTATTATTCCCATCCCCAAGATGAGAAAATTGAGACTGAGGGATTATATAATTTGTCCATAGGCATACAGCTTATAAGAATCAGGCTGCGGGATTTGACCCAGGTCAGTGACCCAGGTCATTTCTCCTACTCACGTGTCATATGGTCTAGTCAAACTGGACTTCTCATTCCTTTAACACACTCTACATTTTGCATGTCTTTTCCCATGGTCTGCTGTCCCTTGTCCTCTTTGTGCCCTCAACACACATACCCCATACCCATCCCTATTAAAATCTTCCCTATCCTTCAAGTATAGTTATGATATAATATACCATGTTATCATATATATGATATAATATATCATATCATATATCAAAATATAGTTATCAACCTCCTTATTCAATCAACCAGCAGTTATTAAGAACCACTATATTCTAGGCACTATGCTAAATTCTTCCTGGCAGAAAGAAAAGTCTCTAATAGCATCTGCCCTGACTTGGCTTAAATCCCAACAAAAGAAAAAGCATGTATGTGGAAAGGAATATTAATAATACAGACAAAATGAATGCAAGGTACTTTTAAGAGGAAGTGTGCTAGCAGTTAGGAGGCAAGGACCAGCAAAGGTTTCAGATAGAAGGTGGCGTTCTAGCCAAAAACAGGAATTCTAAGAGGTGAGGGTAAAGAGGGAGGGCATTTAAGGTATGTGGAACAGACAGTGCAAAGTCATGGAGATGGGAGATGGAGCACTGTGTTTAACATAAAGTCCTCCTTGATCTCCCAGCTGAAAGTAAACTTTCCTCCCTCTGTGTTCCTGCAAAATGGGTTTGTTGCTCTCTGAAAGAAATACTCACATTCTGCCATACATTATAATTATTTTACCTACCAGGTGGTATAAACCCTTTAGAGCCAGTAACCATGTTTTATTCCTACAGCACATAGTTCAAATGATGAATAAATGAATGACTATCAGACTGAAAGAATTGTTTCACCTCTGAAACAACATGTTCTCTACTCTCCTTACTAAGGATTATTTCTGCGAGGTGGAGGTGGGGTTTTATGCTGATTAACAGGCATGCTTAAAATTTTAGTTTAACTAGAATATTTACCCTGCATTGAAAAGCCCTCTCCAGACCCCTTGCCTTCTTTCCCATGGCCACCACTAATCCACAAGCATAAATCTCTGTTAAAAATACAGTAAATCTGGTGGGTGTGTTATATGACCCAACATCAAGTTAACGAATCTAAATGTGCACTTACTGTAACAACACTTGATAGAAATAGTAAATGATGCTTATTTTTATTGGAGCCAAGTAACATTTTACCATAGGTAATATGGGTGATCCACTTGCAGCTCTAGCTAAACTGAAAAGCACATGGGAATGACCTCAGTGCCAATCCAAACAGAGTTTTATTAAATGCACCTGATTTTAAGCTACCTCTTCATATTCCTGTTTAACAGCTTAATAAGAACCAGTTACAGCCTCACTTTCGTGTTTCAAATTTAGACGGCTGCAAATCCAACTTGCCCTTTGCTTGATAGATGCCCATTGGAGGAGGCTGATGATGGTCTCGAATGGAAATAAATGTTTCAAAAATCCACAAGGTCTTATAGACTGAGTGATTTTCACAATCTGTTGAGAACATTTGAAATAGAGCCTATCCCAGGCTCCTTAGAGGCCTTTAAATTCATGCCCTCACCTAAAAAAAGAGCTCATGCTGTTGACTACAAGGACTCTCAAATTTCCCATGAAGACAGATACATAGGAGTGACCATTCTCATGTTAACTTCTGTAGCCATTGAAATAACTGCTTGCCTCTGAAGGAAGGCAAGGGAGCAACCTACCATGGCCACACCATGGGCACTGTTTCTACTGCTGGCTCACCCAAGTGCCAGATGTAAAAGAAGTGCTCTAAAAAAGGCTGGAGGAGAGGGGAATGGTCACAGCAATCATAAATTGATCACTGTTCCCTCACTGTTTTGCCATTTCAGCCAACTAGCTACCAAAGAGATTATTTTCCCCTTTATTACAGAACATGTTACTGGACATTTCCACCACTGTGGATGGCTTCTTTGTTTTTCACAAGACCCTTCTTTGGAAGCTATGTAACAAACACACACACACACACACACACACACACGCACTCCTCTAAGTCATCAGATTGTGGTTTTTATGAACAAAAGCGGAGGGATTGCTACTCCCCAGTTATTTCAGAACAGCCACTGGGGACATATTATAGAATGCTAGACTCAATAATGCTCTTCATATTTGTGTTATCTGTGAGCAAGAAATTTTTAAAAAGACAACTTAAATCTACTGTAATCCACTGAGAATGTTCCCAGTGTCTCTTTGTAGAGATTGTCTGAATTCATTGACGTAGAGGAGAAAATGATGATCGGTATGTTATTTTCCTTCATCTTATAAAATCTACTACTCTGTGTTTTGATTCACAAATGCAGCACAAATTTTATAAGGTACAATAAAACACGTGTATTTATGGATGTAATCTATGCTGTCAAATACTCATTAAAATCAGGATGAAACTTTTACTGGCCCCATAAGGGACTTAAGGGACAAAGTATTTTAGTCTGACAATAGTATCCATGGACATGCTTAGTAAGGCTATCTCGTCAATATTTGTAAATGAGTAATGTATATAAATCATGGCCAGTTATCCAAGGGCTGTGAGACCAAGTGAACAACTGGGCACAATGGGACCTGTACAGGCGCAGCTGAAAACTGTTAATAATACATTGAGGATGATCCAGAGCTCAGTTGATCCACCTATGTCCCCTGATCACTCTCTACACATAAGAATGTTTTCTAAAGATAGAAAGCAGTTTTTAAAAGGAATGTTTGCCTTAAGGCAGAGACTTTACAATAGGGTCAATATCCTTTAAAACAAACTGAAACTAGTTACCAAAGCTACCCATTTGTTCAGGTTTTCACCAGGCCAACAGTTTTAAGTTCCATGGATGATTTCAGTAAATATTAACACTTTCCAAGGAGGTATAACATTTCCAAAAAACATTTTAAACCATGATGGGATGAGAAGGAAGTTTCTTCTCTTCATTTTCCCTTCAAGAAAAAAGGAAATTGAAATAAACACATTTTTTTAGCACCAGTATTTAGAGAACAAGTTTTAGTTAGGGAACATAAAAATGCATTTCTGAGTAAGGGTTAGCTCATAAAATTATCTTGTTTAGTATATTAAACTTAAGGGAAAAGTTTCTTCAGGAAAGATTACAGTTTATTAATTATGTATTTTCCTTTTTTTTTTTTGGTAAGTTTTCTTACAAATGGAACACCTAGAGCTTTGAGGCACGTCTGACTTTTTGCCAGTTTATGGGAAGCAGGCAAAAACTTGAAAAAGAGAAGAAACCACCAACATGACTGTCAAAGAAAGAACGCTATGATGTTCTCTGCTAAGCATTCTCCGCATTGTCAAGTAGCACTCACCTTCATAAAAAAAATGGATAAAAAAAAAGCCAAGAGATAGGGACCAGACAAAACTCACTAAATGCAGTTTCTGCCACATGGAATGTGGTCTAATCCCTCTCATTTAGAAATGCTTATTTCATTGAACAGGGCTTTCAGATTACATGAGGGTCTTTTTTCCCCTTTAGAATAACTTAAAACGTGGAAATGTTTCCAGATGCCATGAGTTGATTTCAACATTTTGCTGGAGGAAAAAAAAAGAAGGAAAATGAAGTTTAATGGCTAGTTTATAAATAAACACTAAACCTATACAAATTTAGTAATGATATCCCCTCAAAGTTAATTGTAAACAATTTTCCAGCTGAGCAGGCCTCACTTCATTGTTAAAATTGGGTGGATAGTTTTGCCGTGAAATATCATAGGAATTCAGTGATTTACATTTGTGGTTTGAAATGCTAATGTAGGCAGACTAGACATTAAGGTTCTATTCCAGGTCAATTTAAATTAACTTTTGAGAGAAGAATGTGTGGGGAGCACACATATGTGTGTATGTTCTTAAATTCAATTCAAATTCATCTGTGATCTCATTGATTTGGGAATTCCTTTTGGTGATGAAGATTATCACCCATTCATTCTAACCCTTCCTGTGTGATTCTTATCTATAGGTCCCCTCATGAATTCTCCACAGGGTTTCCACACAACCTACAGGAAGCCTTCCATGCTTTCTTTTGATGTTGTTGGTTGGCTGTCAACCTGTTATCCCACACTCTTACACATGACTGGTTCATCTTCTCCTCCTATCATACAATTCGTTAATGATGTCTTTTATTCCTGTTCTTTTTTAGCCAGTCCACAAGCATTTACTATGTATTGGGCACTGTGCTAAGCATTGGAGATAAAAAGAAAGATACCTCTGCTCTCCCTAACCTCCTGAAAAAAAAATCCCTGCTCTCAAATCACTCATAGTCTAAGTGGGGAGATAACATGAGAACAATTCTATATAAATAAGGGATATATGGGATCATTTCACAGCTCCTCATTGGTTAAATATTTCACCTTCTTCACGTATACCATGAATTTCACTACTGTACTCTGTATTACACTAATTTTCAATTCTGCAGACAGTGGTAGTCCATATCTCACTGCCATATAGCACCACCAGTAGAATATCAGTACTGAAAAAAAGCCTTTGCTTTCATAGGAACCTTGAAGTCAATAAAGGGAAATTATAATTTCCCATGAGCAGTCTTGCTCGCTCTCCACCTCATTTTCAACTATACAGGATATCCCAAAAGTCTCACAGCAGTTTTAAGCTCTCCTAGTTGAAAATAAGCTCTCTAGATTCTAAGCTCTGAGCTTAAAACTGTCCTAAGGCTTTGGGGACACCCTATCTACACACAGACACACACACTTAGGTAGTTCCTGATGGCATCATCTGACTCCTACTTGAATTCCTTCAGACCCCAAGCTACCCCAAGTTAAAAGTTCTCTGTGGGTCTATCTCTTTAAAATTATAGCTCAGAGACCCCACTCTTCCCAATGTTAAAAGCCAGTAGACACAACTATTTAAAACTAAATGTATTTCATGAAATGGCATGGTTTTAAAAAAGCAACAGAAAAACATTTTCGCCATGAATCTAGGGCACAATTTCCTACACATATATATAGTATCTGTGGGAAAAGAATCAATAAAATAAAGCAAGTATTTATTAAGTACCTCCTATGTTCCAGATGCTATTAGGTGCTAGCTATATAAATACAAAAAAATTAAAAATAGCCACTTACAAGGAGTAACACTCTAATGAGAAAGACAAATATATGTCATATGTGTATTTATATGTGTGTGTATGTATGTGTGTGTTTGTACATATATGTATGTGTGTATATGTATGTGTACATATATAATATGTGTGTGTATATTATATATATATACTTTTAGATGTGTATATAAGCATCAACATAAATAGAACAAATAGACACATAGAACAAATAGAAACAAATAGAACAAATAGAAATATACACAAAGTATTTAAATACTTGGGAAAGAAGGCACTAGCATTAGGGAGGAATCAGGAAAGGCTTCATGTGGAAGGTGGTGCTTAAACTGGGTCTAAAAGAAAAAGGAAGAACATTATAAAGATCACATGTGACTGGGGCACAGGCATGGAGAAGTAGACATATAGGAAACACATTTGGCCCAGGTATATGCAGAAGAAGAGCTCCCACCTTCCATGCTGCCAATGTCTAGTGTCATCACAGCGCTGCAGTTGATGATGCTTCTTGTTGCTCTTGTAATCACCACCCTAGCCTAATCTGGTGCACTGCTTCCTTCAGTTTTTGTATGACTGAATTCCTTGGCTAGCTTTGT
>CM053594.1:214867724-214909056 GCA_028646575.1 Pseudocheirus occidentalis
ACACTTCCTAGTTATTTTTCTGGGCAGGACACAGTTCCTCTGAACTTCAGTTCCTCCTTTGGGAAAGAGGGATAATAATAGTCAAATTTCATACTTCACAGAGTTGTTGTGCAAAAAGTACATGTGCCACATATATGGCAAGTGATATGTTACATCATAGAACATGATAGAGGAAATCAGAGGTTCAAAGAACTATAGGAAAATTTGAGAAGGAAGAGATGACTTGCATTTATGGAAATATGGAAGGCTCATAAAGAACAATGGCACCTGAGCTGGATCTTGAAGAAAAAAAAGTAATTCAAGTGGCAGAGTTGAAGTGGGAATATATTCCTAACATAGATGATCACTTGCAGGTATGCACAGAGTAAGAATCGTGGATCACATCACTAGTAGTGTAGCTTGGCTATGACGTAAAGTGCATGAAGAAGGATTTGGATCCAGATTGTGAATTGATAAATGTTGGGTTAAGAAGATTCTATTTTATTCTACATGACATGTAGAGTCACTGGTTTCTGAGGAAGGGTGATTTGAGCAGGAATGATATTATCAGACTCTATACATTAGGAAGATTCTTTGAAATCCAAAGAGGATAGGGAAGGCAGGAATTGTGATGTCTCATGGATCTAGAGCCAGAAGTGATGTCAGAAGTCACTGAGTCTAAACCCTTCATTTAAAAATGAGGAAACTGAGGCCTTGAGAGGTAAAAAATTACTTACCTAAGGCACAGGCAGTAAATGGTAGAGCAAGGTGTAATAGTAATCAGTTTATTAGATACTTAGGGCTAAGTAGATCAGATACTTAGGGCTAAGTAGCACCTAGTAACTTTGGGCTAAGTATAGAAGGTATGAACTCTGTCCTTTGGTGAAAAGGTGTGAATTCCCCTGTTGACTTGGAAGAAGGCTATTGGCTTTGACACTCCCCTGTTGACTTGGGAGAAGGCTATTGGCTGAAACATTCCCCTCTTGACTTGGGAGAAGGCAATTGGCTGAGACAGGAGGCCAGTGCTGTATATAAAGAAGAATTTTAGAGAGAGAGGAGAGAATTTGGAATTGGCTCCTCAGTGAAGGAAGATTCACGGAGACTGAAGTCAGCTGAGAAAGAGAGGGAGAGTATCTGAAAGCTGACTGAAGACATGAACAGTATGGGACTTTGTTCGTGGCCTTGCTGATCCTTGAGTTCCAGGCAAGAGAAGTCCTGAAAGGTTTGAGATATGCTGAATACTGTGAACTTCAGTGTGTGCCAGGGATTGCCCTGAGGACTGGACAAGGACCTGGGAGCTGTTTATCTCTGAGGACTAGACAAGAGCCTGGCGGCTGTCAGCTCCTGAATCTAGGTGATTGGCAGATTCAGGAGGAAGCTGGGACAAGGAAAGAGGATCCAGGGAATCAGAGAGACCTTCCAGAGTCAAAATGAAGAAAAGGCCTCCCCTCAGACTAAACTGAGGTTTGTTGGAAATCAAGGGGTGGAAAGTTTGTGTGGTTTTCTAAGGATTGTATTGGAGACTAAATTTAATGGTTGCACCCCATGAGTGGAAGATCAGTATATTGTGAATTGTTGATTGAATCTTTTAGTGTTAAGCTGGTTCCCCTCTTAGGGAAACCAGGGGAATTGATTGAAACTTTAAGTGTTAAGCTGGTTTCCCCCTTAGGGAAACCAGGTGATTCTACTTTTGTTCCTTGTTACTTTCTGTAATAAGATATGGTATTGAGACTTTCCTTGTTCTAAATATTGTATATAATATTGTGAATTGTTGATACTGTGAATATTGTACTGAATCTTGATTTGTAATGAAATAAACAGAGTGTTCACTGCTATTGTGTAATCCGAATCTTAAAAGCTGTCCACAGTAGCATTCTTTTGGGAATCTACTGTTGCTTGGCTTTACACAAGGACTGGAACCCAGAACCACTGACTTCAAACCTGACATTTATTCCTTCTACTGTATTATGCTACCTGATTGTATAAGGAGCACCTGAGCACAAGGAGAGAAGTCAACTAAGCAGCATTTCCACAATCCAGCCTGGAAAATCATGGGCATGTCATTGATTCTGTTAATTCAGCAAGACACACTTGTGGAGACCTCAAATGCCCCCATCAAGCTGTACATTTATTAATAACAATCAAGAATAGTTCAGTGGTCAAAACTATGACTCTTTAGGCAACTGCCACTTTTCAGTCTCATGTCTGATACTTGGCCAAGTCATTTTAATACCCATATAACAGTTTCTTCAGATGTAAAATGTGAAGGTTGGACAAGATGACTTTCAAGCTCAAGCTTCCTTCCAGATCTACATCTTCACAACACCAGCATATGCACATTATTGTAGCAAGAAGATTTTGGTTTTTTCCTACCTTCATTCATTATGGGTATTGACTACTAGCAAGAAATTTTGTAAAGCAGAGTCTGTTATATAATTTAATTTAGTGTATTCTATAGACTATAATCTATCCTCTCTGGGAGGAAAATGAGATAGCAAAATGGACCAGTGTAAAAGGGAAATGCAAAATGACATCTCTTACATTCCAGTCATACAGAAGAATGAGCATCAGTCCAGGTTATGCTATAATCCCAGGTGCAGAATCTGAGGACTATGATTTTGTGTAAATACAGGGAACTTCAGGATGTGGAGAAAATCTGAATTAGCAAAAACATTTGATCCGGCTTTGATTTGCTGCTCAGCTTTGGGCTTTTTAAGGAACTAACACTTGGCTGGTAGCTCTGTCTCCCTGTCTGTCTCAGCAATCCAGAATTCCTGGCATCTTTGTTGTTGAAGTTTCCCTTGCTACCCCCAAAGGAAAGGGCCAGAGAGGGTCAGAGAGAGTTTGTTGTTCCAGTGAGTGACTGCTCAGGTTCAGAGTTCAGTCAG
This sequence comes from Pseudocheirus occidentalis, assembly GCA_028646575.1. NCBI lineage: Eukaryota > Metazoa > Chordata > Mammalia > Diprotodontia > Pseudocheiridae > Pseudocheirus > Pseudocheirus occidentalis. Next base: position 214,870,592 of record CM053594.1, read on the forward strand.
CACACAAAAGGAGTGAGACAAATTGAAGACCAACTGCCAATGGTGATGTGTGAAGCTACTGAATAGCTGGTTTCTGTAGCAAAAACCCAAGTAGCACATTCAGGCAAAGGGATAGAAGTTAAGCGTCTCACAGAAATATCTGACAGGTCCTAGGAAAACAGAGCATGAAGCTATTGACTCCGCCTATTGGGGATTGGGGAGATGTAATGTGAACATTTTCCCCTCGGGTTTTCTTCCTTGGTGGCCAAGCGCCATTGGGATCCCTTTTATCTGGCCTTGGGTTATAGTCATCTGACCTTCTTGCAATGTAGCCATTATATCAGATTTCTCTAGTGTTTACCCCCAACAAAGGAAGGAAAGCAGTTCAATATCAGTTTGCTGGCTTTACAAGCTAAAACTAGAGGTTATGCTTACAGATGAAGAATTAGAACAGATTATCATTCACATATGACAGGCGGCACCGTTTAATACGCCACATGGCTTCCTGTATAATGTGGGATTTCAACAATAAGATAAATCCTCGGTCAGTAGCTGCTAGTTCTTAAAGAAATCTTGTCATCCTTGTACATAGAGCCCCTTGCTAAGTACTGCTCTTAGTTATTCTGAATCAGAACAACTGAATTGGTGGGAAATTGTCACCCACCCCCACAGTCACCTCCCTCACTCTAATATGGGTTTCCAACTCTGTCCCTTGACACCAGCTTTATAATTGAATTCTATTTGTTTACCTCAATTCAATTCAACAAGCATTTACTGAGGAAATATTTATTATGTGCAATGCACCTGCTGTTAAGTAGAATAAGAAAAATGGAAGATAATTTAATTTCCAGACTACTCTGTATATGCTCCCTTATGAGAAATTAATTCCTCTCAAATTTTATTTTGATTTGTTCTTCCTTCCTTTCCCATTCTTTCCTTTTAAGACCAACTATTATAAATCTAATATGAAAGAACAATACAAGCAATTAAATCTGCATAGGAACTGTTTGCATTTAAAGAAATGATTTCTCAAAGCATGAAATATGATAGTATATTTTCAGGTATTCCCCTAAGTCTCCATGAGGTTTCTTTATCCATTCATCGCCTTTCACTTTTCCTCTATAGATCACAGTGGGTAGGGTTTTTTTGGGGGGGGGTCTTTTTTTCCTTTCTATCATTTCATAAAGATTATTCCTGATTTCTTTATATCTCCCATATGTGTCCATTTTAATTGCATTGTAATATATTAATGAACCACAATTTAGTTAACATGTAAATTGCTTCAAGTATTTTGCAGTGACAAATAATACCACCATCAAAATCTTTGAAAAAATCACTTTATTGTTTTCTATACCTCCATGGTATATTTGCATCCCAGTGGGATTATCAGATCAAAATGCATTGTTATTTTTTGGTAATTTGACTGTGTAATGCCATATTGCTCTCAAAAAAAAAGATTCTGCTCCTTTGCAATTCCACCAAAAAAAGAATGAGTGCCTCTTTCTCCCCAACACAGCCAGTATCACATTTTATATGTCTTCATTGTAGTTAGTTGATGGGTATGAGGTGGTATCTTGAAATTGTTTTAATTTATACCTTTTTGCTCATTAAGGAAGTTATTTCCTTCTTTTTCCCATCCTCCCCATGTATCTACACATATACAAACTTTAGTTAAAAAAAAACCTTAAGATTTCATAGTCTCAATAAATGTCCTCTAAAATGCAAGGATCGTCTTAGGTTGATGTTGTTCTAAAAGCACTGTATGTTAGAAAAAGTTCATCCACAAATACAGATAACTAATATAAGGAAAGAAACAAAGTTATAAAGATCTTTTCACCCATAAAACTAATAATGATCTACAGCAGTGGTTCTCAACCTTCCTAATGCCGCAACCCTTTAATACTCATATGTGGATGTATCTGCATGTGGGCGGACTCACCTGGAGATGAATAGAGGAGGTCCCTAAGACCATAGAAAATATGTGTTTTCCGATGATCTTAGGAAACCCCTGTTACCCCTGTGAAAGGGTCATTTGACCCCCAAAAGGGTCATAACCCACAGGTTGAGAACCACTGATCTAAACTAAACTAACTAAAGCTGATCTTTTTTATAAGATTTTGTTATAGATGTAGTGGTAGTGGGGCATGGTATATACAGAGCTGGTCTTCCTTTCAGTAAGATCTGGGTTCAAATTCTGCCTCTTTCACATAATCATTATATGATTTTGGGCAAGTAACTTAACATCTCAGATCTCTGGACATCTCTGAGACTATCAGTTGCAGATGCCATCATGCATTACTAGAGGGAGTTTCTTCAGTTGGAAATTCTCTAAAATAAATATTCTATCCCTTCCTTTTGATATGTGATTACATTTCACAAAAAATATCATAATGAGGATGCTTTTGAGGATAATAAATGTTTATTGATTAATTAATAAGTAAATCTGAAACTTTCCATGTAAATAATATGAATTAAAGCAACCACATCAAATATTATTTTATAACAGTGTCATTTTTAAAAATACATCTAATAATTATTAGAACTATGAATCAGAGGTGGCAGGAACATTAAAGATGATCTTATCCTAGTCTATCTTTCTCCAGATGAAAAAACTGAGTCCTAGAGAAGTTGTGTCTAGCCAAAAGTAGCCTAAGTAAATAAGTGATGTAGGACTAAATTCCCCGAGATCTTTCCATGCTACTTCAGTTTCAGTCACAGTTACTATTAAATATTAAAATGTTACCAAATGGTATGTTCATGTATGTGTGTGTGTGCTGATTGCAAACTAATTTAGGAAGTCTATAGAAAAATATATGTTACACTCCATTGAGCACTATGATTTTTCTCTATACCTCAGTCTTGATGAACGGTACTTAACTATACATTAGTTGAAGTAAAAAATATTTTCAGAGAAATCAGTTCAGTGTTAGTGAAAATTGAAATGGTGTCACATAGGAGACAGGCTCAGGGCTTTCAGATTTTATCAGCACTATCACAGTCTCATTGTGTGACTGAGGACACAGCTTTTTCAGATAAGGCTGATGATATTACTAGGATCCTGACACTGTTACTGGTCATTGTTCCTTGAAGCTGAACAAATGTTTTAAAGTAATTTCCAAATATAAAATGCTAGAAAAACATTGAATATCACTACAGTGACAAAAAGTTCGTGTGTTGGTAAAAAAAAAAAGAAGAACTGCAGAATTCCTAGCAATACTCAGTATGGTTTTAATATAGAACTCACGTACTATATGCCAAGATTCTGTTGGAACTATCCCTTAGGTATTGTTGCTGATGACTCTCTATGGGTCTCTGCCTGTCAAGATGAAAGGTCATGTTGTTAGACCTCTACACAACGCAATGGCTTCCCTCATTGGTACTGGCATTGCCTCCACTAGAGATCTTTGAGGTTAGATGACCAGGTATCTTGTAGGGGTTTCTTGTTCTGTTCTATGTTGGGCTGGGCTGCTGGGCTATCTGTCATCTCAAGGATTTTCTAATGATTGAGTCTGTGATTTTTAAATGCTTCAGAGCAGGACAACAAAGCAAAACATTATCAGAAAGAAAATATTCTTGATGATTTCTTTTTTTTTAAAGGGATTTTGTTTATTTTATTATGCCTTTTTTTTGGAAGGCAATTGAGGTTAAGTGACTTGCCCACGGTCACACAGCTAGTTTTTTGTGTTAAGTGACTGAGGTGCGATTAGAATTCAAGTTCTCCTGACTCCAGGGCCGGTGCTCTATTCACAGCACCAACTAGCCACCCCCAAAATACTATTCTTTCAAAGAAAATCTGATACATAGCAAAAACATAAAGTACCTAAGTGATCTTTTCATTTCTCAGATTAATCAACCAGTCAGTAAGTATTTATTGAGGCCTACTATATACCAGGAACTGTGTTTGTTGTTGTTCTTTGTGTCAGACACTTTGTGATCCCATTTGGAATTTTCTTGATACTGGAGTAGTTTGCCATTTTGCAGATAAGGAAACCAAAGCAAATAGGCTTAAGTGACTTGTCCAGGGTCACACAGCTAATAAGTGTCTGAGACTGGATTTGAACTCTTAAAGATGAGTCTTCTTGATTCTAAGCCTAGTGCTCTATCCACCATACCACCTAGCTACTCCAGGGAGTGTGCTGGGAACATAAAAATCAAAAGACAGTCCCTGTCCTCAAGAAGCTCACAATGTAATAATGTAATGAACTGGGCAATAAATCCAGAAACTTGGTGCTGAAAAAAAGAAAAATGGAGTATCTGAAGAAAATTCAATCACTATGCTTAGAATGAATATGCTTTCTTTTAGAAGGAGAGGAGTCGTTCAGCTACTTGATACTTAGTAGAAATGCCTTATCTGGAGAGGTAACAGAGATTATTACCATAACAGAAACCATATGAATAATGTACTTCTGGGAGATTGTTAGAATGCAATCCAGTGGCATTCCAAAAATCAGAATTGGGCCCCATTCCACCCCTTCACTGTTGTTACTGGTTTTTGAAAAAGCAAAAAACCATTTGTGTATCTGTCTACCTTATCTCCAATAAATCTGACAAAAACCAAAATGTCTGACCAGATGTGTCAACCACACGTGGGAGTGCAACACTCTGAAGCTCTCAAGCACAGCCCAAACTGGTTTTAAATGTAATTGGGAGATATTTCACAAAATAAATAAAAAATACAATAAAACAAATAATATTATATTTTGAAACTAAGTCAATATGCAGCCCTTAGGGATCTTTTCATATGAATTAGTGGTCCATTTTTATTTGAGTTTGACACTAATGTCTTTGACAATCTGGTTTTATTTGGTACTTACAGCAGATATTTATTTAGCAGTTAGTGGGAAGACTTCAAATGGAACCCAAACCAGCTGTATTCAAGTTTAGTATAGATCAGAGTGAATTTTAGGACATATGTGAGAGGCAAGATGGTATATGAGATAAAACCCTAGACTTAACATCAGGAAGCAGTGATTTAAATCTAGCCTCTGTCACTAGTTGTTGACCCCAAGCAAGTCACTCAAACCCTCTGAGCTTCAAGCAACAACTTTCTAAGACTTGTATAGACAGGTTGTGATGTGCATTGGTACTCGGACAGAGCACTGATGGAACTTTGATATATTGAAGTTGATTGGGGAATGAGGGGGGGAGGGGTAGAAAGAAATGTACATACAATCTGTTTGTTTTTAACTATTAGGACTTTGACAGCTTCTAACGCTATATCTACAAATTTAATACGATCAGTGTGATACAGCAGAAAGACTGCTGTATTTGGAATCAAAGGACCCAAGTTCAAATTTCAGCTCTGATGCTTAGTAGTTATTGGACATGGGACAAGCCATTTAATATTTTTGAGACCTGGGGTGGCTAGGTGGCTCAGTGAATAAAGCACTGGCCCTGGAGTCAGGAGGACTTAAGTTCAGTTCAAATCTGGCCTCAGACACTTAACACAAAACTAGCTGTGTGACCTTGGGCAAGTCACTTAACCCCAATTGCATTACCTTCCCCCCTCCAAAAATGCAAAATATATATTTGAGATCTTGGTTTGCTCATCTATAAAATGGGCACATTGGAGAAGAAGACATCTAACATCTTATGTCTCTAAATCTATGGTCCTTGTAGGCTGGAGGAATCCCAGGAGCCATAGAGCTTAAATTCCTCTTTCCTATAATAAGATAACTGACAGAGAAGCCAAGTGACTTGCCCAAGGTCACACAGGTAGTAAGTGTCAGAGGTCAGATTGAATCCAGAGTCTCTAACTCTAGAGTCTGTACTCTTTTGACTGTACATGTTTCCACATAGGGACTTTGATAAGCATGTTCTGATAACATAAAAAATGTAAGAACAATATAGTAGTAATTGACCACTCCAGGAAAGCTACCAGCTCAACCCCATAGATCCTAGGGATGGTTCAGGAATATGGAAAGCTCTTAGGGTTGTAGATCAAGACCAGGGTGGACTCAGGGTTTTGAAGTCAGTCAAGATAGTTACTGAGAGGAAACAGAAAAGAGGTAACCATAAGCCTATATGATTTCCTAGCCTTGGTGACCCCCCCATGTAAAATGGTCAGTCTGAAAGCTCCTCAAGAAGGACTGGAGAGTCTGAGGTTATTCTGGAGCCTAGAGAGCCTCTAACAGAGATTACTGGAACCCCATAGATGCCTGAGGAACTTCTCAGAACTATAACTCAGGGCAGCAGTAAGTACTTTAGGATGGCTGAAGTATGCAACAGGTTACATTAACTTATCTTGGTCATGAACCACTTAAATAATAGCATTGCCCCTAAAGTGACTGGGAATGGGAAGATCAACCACATTGTCCCTGAGTTCAAAAGAGCACAAAGTATTAAAACTACAAAACAGAGATGGAGAGGGGAGAGAAGAAAGAAATCTTGCCACCACCACCCTCGTCTTACAGAGGTTTATTTGAATTGGGTGCCCTTAATATTTTGGAAATAGCCTCTACCTATATGGCAGCCACTACTTACCACAGTATAATTTGATTTTCCAATAATAAGGCAATTTACCACCCCCTAGTGGGTACATAGTCCTCAGGGAGAATGCTAGAGAGGGCTGACATTGTTATCTGATTGCTAACCAGGCTTCAAATTGACCAAAACAGAAAATGTCTTGCAGTAGAAAGAAGAAAGGAAGGGAAAATCCTCCCCCCCCCATTCACTTCAGAGAAGTAATAACAAAGAGGTGATAAATGTAGCCACATTAATGTTAATAAAGAGGGTTTGAGGTGTCTTACACAGAGTGTTATCTCAGAGTTAGTTACCAGAGTTACAGTGAAGACAGGTCCAACTCTCCATCCTTGGGTGGGTGATAGGGAGGAAGGACCAATAGACAGAAAGACTTCTGATTTCTTTTACTTTCAGATCATGTGGATCTTTCATGGCCAATGTCACTTATGTGGTGGGGTTTTTTAATTGTGTTCTTTTCCATTAGCTCCTGATAACAACAGGTGTTTATCTGACATTTATGTGCCTCAGGGCATTGCAAACAAGAATTTTATTTAGTGTAAAAAAGTAAACATCAGTTAAAGCTAGAAGGCAGGAGATCACATGTTAAAGCACTATCTTAAAGGTTACATTTTCAATGGCTGAGAAGGATGACAGTTTGGAATTTTTTAAGTGACTATTCAACCTGTCTCTGATCCCTAAAAATAGCTGATGGCCCATGAGAATCAGAATTTACATGCTAGAATTCTGCCAGAAGGGCAAATGCTACGTTCTTTTATTGCCTTCTCTACCATATACTTGAGGTCTCTTTCTGGGAATTCTTCCTTGGAAAAGAGGGTCACATTATAGAAGGGAAGAAAAGAAAAGCAAAGCTATGATTTTGACAATATACCTTATATTCTTGTGAGTTCCCACATATAAAATACAATGATGCACAACCTTCTTCCAAATATGAGTACCTGATTTATACAAATGAAGCTTACAGGGCAGCTAGGTGGCACAGTGGAGAAAATTCCAGCCCTGGAATCAGAAGTATCTATGTTCAAATCTGCCCTCAGACACTATTCGTGTGTCCCTGGGCAAATCACTTAATCCCAACTGACTCAAAAAAAATACTTGGTTTTTTTTTTTATTGAAGCTCACACTAACCTTGCCTGTTTCACCAAAGCTGAATGATGCTAAGCACACCAAGGTAGCTGGTGTCAATATCCTTAACCTATTATGAGTCCACAGCTCCATTTCTACTATAAAAATTTTATTTGTGTGAGGTTGGTTTTATGGTTAAAAAAAACCAGCCAATTAGTTTTTAATTTATTCTTTCTTGTCATTAAAAGAAATGAGAGAATATTTTAATATTATAAATAAACATGGCAAAATTATTTTGGCATCACAACATCCTTTTTCAAACTATGGATCAGTGAACAGTTTGGAAACCTGCTGTAGACAGATATAGCTCATTTTTCTAATCTCAAAGTATCCCCAAGGAATGCTCAGTTGCCCCCTTTCCAGGAGAAGAAACATTTTATGCCCTTACATACCCAATCTGAGAACAGTAGGATGAAAGGAATTACATCAGTGAGGAACCATAGAAGTCAGCTAGTATAGATGGCTGAAGCTGGAAAGGGAATGTATCTTACTCTAAAACATGTAGGCAGTGAGAGATAGGCCTAAAATTGGAAACTAAGCCTTCTGATTTTAAAGCCAGCTCTCTTTCTCCTTGTGCTACAATCCATCCCAGTCTTGGTTATTAGTGCACAAGAAGGCTTTGTTATTTAATTAAAAGCCATAATATCATCATGTTAACTAAAAAAAACCTTTCCTGCCTTGTCTGTTCTTGAAAATCAGTGGCCCTGATCAAGCCAATGGAAAACAAGTCAGTGGTTCACTTTTTGAGGCCGCACAGATTCCTTCACACTTTGTTCATGGGAAGCATTCAGTGTGTGAGTCATCTACTCTCTGGATAGTAGAAGAAAAACGTGTTCTGTAATTCCCCCTCAGAAATACAGGAAGATATTACATGAAAGTTTCCACTGGTGATTTTTGCCACAACACAGAATGCCCATTAAATTTCTAGGTAAAGTAGACCATAATTTAGGACTTTAAGTACAGGGCGTCTAACCTTCTTGATGCAATTGTTATTTTTGGTAAGAATCAGGTTGTAATTTGAACCATTTTGTGAACTTTCCTACTGATATTTTCATCCATACTCAGTGTTTACTCAAAGATGAACATTGGGATATGAATATAGTAGGGTTGAGAATCAGAGAGAAACTTGTTTGTTTTTTGGAGGGGAGAAGGCAGGGAAATCGGGGTTAAGTGACTTGCCCAAGGTCACACAGCTGGTAAGTGTTGAGTGTCTGAGGCTAGATTTGAACTCAGGTCCTCCTGACTCCAGGGCCAGTGCTCTATTCACTGTGCCACCTTAGCTGTCCCCAGAGATAAACTTTAATACTGTCAGGAACAGGGTCTGCTATAGTATTAAGTAAAAAGCTTTCTCCCAGGTCTCCTGTAAAGAAGGAAAGGGAGAAGCAGGAGAAAGAGGAAAAGAGAGATGAAAATTTGCACTTACATGATTCGTTTCCTTTCAGAATTTTTCTTTGCAATAATCATATCCCTAAGGTATCTCTCAGATAATCAAATCTCTCAGGTCAAGGTGTCCCTAGGGGAGAATGACACTGGAATTGGGCCACTATATGAAGAATTTTACATGTGAGGTCAGTAATACATTTGGAGATTTCTGAATATACTTATTTAACCTAAAATGAATGATTCATTAATTGGAATTATAATCTCTTGAATAACTCTACTAGATTATATCCATGTGGGCTTAGAAATAAGACCTAAAAGTTTTCCAAGCTATGACCTTTTAAGAGTTGGCATCAATTAGGTATCAGTTTTCTTATTATCCACCCAGGATGTTGATATTCATTCTGACCAAGGAGTTGTTTTTTTTGTTTTGTTTTGTTTTGTTTTTTGCAAAGCTGTGCTTTGGCTTAATGAAAATGATACACTGACACCCAGGAAGACTCTCTTTACTGCACCTAGATGTATCTCTAACACTTGGGCATTCCCAGTCTTCACATAATTTAGTATCAATAAAGAATGTAGGACTGACACACCTGTAACTACCAGACACATTGTACAAAATGTACAGATATTATTCACATTGAAATTTAGCAAATATTTTATAGGATCATAGACTGAGAGTTGGAAAGAACCTTAGAGGTCAAATATCCTCATTATACAGATGAAGAAGCTGAGGTCCAGATATTTTAAGTGACTTGCCCAAGGTCACACAGCTAGTAAAGGCAGATTTAAACCCAGATCTCTGATATCAGATCTAGAACCCTTTCTCCCATGCTAATCTGGAGCATTGGGAGTGTTGAAGACTTTAAGTGACTTGCTTATGGTTGCACAGTCATTGCGTATCAGAAGCAGAACTTCTACTCACGTCTCTGGGGCTCTAAGATTTGTCCTTTTTTTCCCATGATGCTGCCTCTTTACTAGGCAGGCTCTTTAAGTTAACGGTATGATATTATGACTTTGACTTGAGTGGCGAAGCCTCTCTGTGCACAGTAGAAATATACCACTCCAGTAATGGAGTCAATTTCCAAAGGAGCTTGTGTTAAAAGTAAAGATTTCGTCACATTACTTACAGCAAGTATTTATGAACACATTTCAATTAATCAATAAATGAACATTTGAGTGCCTATTACACATCAGGCACTGTGCTAAGCCCTGAAGATACAAAGAAAGAGGAAAGAAAGTCCTTGCTCTCCAGGAGTCAGATTCTAATGAGAAACACACCAAACAGGAAAATGAATATGCGTGCATGTGCATGGGTTTGTGTGTGTGTGTGTGTTTACAAGCAAATACAGGATAAATAGGAAATAATTAATGGAGAGAAGGCACTAGAATTAAGAGGGGTTGGGAAAGGCTTTCTCTAGAAGATGGGAATTTTAACTCCCTAATAAGAAATCAAATGAGGTATGATTTCATATTGATATGAAAACATAATTGGCTTCTTCATTATAAATCTTGAACATAAATATGATTGTGGTACATTACTGTGTATAATAGGCAACTAGGTGGTGTAGTGGATAGAGTGCCAGGCCTAGAGTCAGGAAGACTTGAGTTCAAATGTGGCCTCAGACACTTACTAGTTGTGTGACCCTGGGCAAGTCATTTAACCCTGTTTGCCTTAGTTTCCTCATCTGTAAAAAGAGCAGGAGTAGGAAATGGCAAACCGGTCCAGTATCTTTACCAAGAAAACCCCAAATGGGGTAATGAAGAGCCAGAAACAACTGAAATGACTGAACAACAATAACAGCAACTGTGTATAATATGGCTTTTATCAAACAAAAGTTCAGTTCAATGATATTTATCAAGTTTGCTACAATATACCATGCTAAGTACTGAAACTGAAGAAATAAACACAACATAACCCTTGCTCTCGAGGAAATCACAATCTAATGGGAAGGCCTAAGACATTTACCCAAGTAACTTTTGTGATAAATGAAAAATAAGTCAGAGATGCATGAAGCTTTAGATGAGCGGTTCTCAACCTGTGGGTTGTGACCCTTTTGGGGGTCAAATGACCCTTTCATAGGGGTCACAGAGGTGCCTAAGACTGTTGGAAAACACATATTTACAATGGTCTTAGGAACCAAGACACAGCTCCTCCATCTGTCTCCAGGCTTGTCCACCCACATGCAGATACACCCATATACGAGTATTAAAGGGTCATGGCATTAGGAAAGTTGAGAACCACTGCTTTAGAGAGATGGTCCTACAAAAACCTGCATGGAAGAGGCATCTCCCGACCTAAGCCTTCCAGGAAAAGAAGCATTTCTGCAGGGATATGAAGGGAGTCTGTTCTAGGTAGAAGTACTGCCTCCTGCGTACAGACGAGGAGGAGAGAATAGGATGTCATCAGGAAATGGCTAATCATCAGTTTGTCTGAAATATAGAGCATGTGAAATGTAGTCCTATAAAATGAGGTTAGAAAGTGAAGTTCTGTCCAGATCATGGAGAATATTAAGAGACTTGCATTTTAAAATGAGAGTGTGTCAGTTGTAATTTTTTATTTAAAAATTGAAATTATTCCAGAGATTTTAATGATGTTTCATCCAATGATGATTTCAGATTCAGCTTTATCACAAAAAGAAATTAAGCTTCAACTATATGCAAGGCCCTGGGGAAATTAAGATGCAAAGATAAATAAGACATGTTTCATATCCTCAAGGAGTAGATAGTCTAGTAGGAAAGAAAGGATATGCACAGAAAAGCAGAATGTTTTTAAAGTGCTATAAGAGATCCATGAAGGGGAAGAGTACCTCAGTCCAGAGGGACCAGAGTAGACTTCTCAGTGAAACTCTCAGGATAATATGTCAATTCCTCTAAGCAAAAAAAGACATAGTCAGGAGAGAGGAAAAAAATGATGTGTTAGTGATGTTTTAATTGCTTCCCATGAAAGATTATTTCATGACCCTTACTGCTGAGTTTTTATAAGTGACTAAGTATAAAAATACACTAAGACTCCTTCCTGGCTATTTTCAGTACTCCCAGTTACAACTATGCACCAAATATGGATAAGCATTGGATTATGCAGTACACAGGACCCATGCTGCCCATACACATGGAATTTACAAATGTTTTGCAGCGGAAAAGGCTTCAGACTCTGATGTCAGTTGATGACTCTGTGGAAAGGGTAAGCACACAAAATCCTCAAGGATGCTTCCTCCTATTTTCTCTCCTGCGTCACCTGCCCTTTCCCTCAAAACTGTTTGCTTTTTCACATTTTCCTTGCACGTCAGGACATTGATTTGTAAATACTTTTGCCATCTTCACCCCGCCCCCACCTTTTTCCTATTCCCCATATTTTTCAGTGTGTGGTTCAGGTAGAATTGAGGGAAGCCAAACCAGTCAAAGCTGGAAGAGAAACAGGAAGAACATGTAAATACAAGGGCAGCAATAAAATTTGCTTACCTGCTGCGTTTTCAAACTGACGTGTTACAGAAAGTTTGCTTCTAAACCAAAAAATATAATGTGCAATGAAAATGTAAGCCATTGCAAAAATGGTTAAATTTCCAAAAGCATTCATTTACTTGACTCCTCTGCCTCATGTGAACATCTAGTGGCACTGATGAAGATAACTGAATCAGCTAGATGGTGATTTTATTCTCCAAGGGACAGAGAGCTCCACTGATATAGATGACTTAGCAGATAAAATGGATAGCAAAGAAGGTTGAGAAGCCATTTTATTTAAATATCAGCCCTAGGTGGCCTAGCAAATCTCAATCTGTATTAAAGAGCTGTAATCATCAAAACAATCTGGTGCTGGCTAAGATACAGAGCAGCGATTCAGTGACTACATTAGGCACAAAACATACAGTAGTGAATAATCAGAGTCTACCTAGTCTTAGATAAACCCAAAGCTCAAACTTTTGGGAAAAGAATTCCCTATTTGAAAAAATCTGGGGGGAAAACTGGAAAATCAGATGGCAGAAACTTAAGTATAGACCAACATCTCATACTGTCTACCAAGATAAGGTCAAAATTGGTACACAATTTAGACATGAAGGGTGATACCATAAGCAAATTAGGGGAGCATCGAATAGTTTACTTGTTAGATATGTGGATAAAGGAATAAGAGTGTAATGAATTACTACTGTGCTATAAGAAATGATGAACAGGGTAATTCCACAAACATCTGGAAAGCCTTATATAAACTGATGCAAATGAAGTGAGCAGAACCAGGAGAACATTGTACACAGTAACAGCAACATTGTGCAATGAAGAACTGTGAATAACTTAGCTCTTCTCAGCAATACAATGATCTAAGACAATTCCAGAGGACTCGTGATGGAAAATGACATCCACCTCCAGAGAAAGAACTGATGGGGTCTTAACACAGATTAAAGCATTCTTTTTTCATAGGTTATTTTTGGTCTGTTTTCTTTTACAACATGATGAATATGGAAATATGTTTTTCATGATGCACATAACCTATATCAAACTGCTTACCATCTCAGGGAGGTTTGAGGGAAGGGAGAGCATTCAGGATTCAAAATTTTAAAATAATATTGAAAATGCAAGTTTTCACATGCGATTGGGGGAAGATGTTATTTGAAAACAAAAAATAAAAAAGATAGCCTTTTAGAGACCAAGCCCCAATCAGAAAGTCCTAGGTTTATATCCAGCCTCTGACAAACACTATGTGACCTTACATAAATCACTTATTACTTCTAGACAGATGCTGGGGAGGTTCCTCTATCAATGAAATCATACTTCTTTCCCATCCCCCTACTCAGACTTTTAGAAACAATCTTTGCATTGTAACATGATAGAAAAATGTTTAAGTATATATGACAGAAGTTGATGGTTCCATATATTATTCCCTTTTGTGCTCTTCTTTGTATATTAAGATGCTTGCATTGTCTAATGATTATTAAACTCATACTGAAAAAGATTTTTTAAAAAGAGGGGTTAAGAGGGAACATTGTTATATCATGTTATATTATTCTATTTCATTTCTACTTTTCCCTGTGATATATTTCAGCTATATAATATGCTTGTGGAAACTGGAGAACTGGATAATACCTACATCATTTACACTGCAGATCATGGATACCATATTGGGCAGTTTGGATTGGTGAAGGGAAAATCCATGCCATATGACTTTGATATCCGTGTTCCTTTCTTTATTCGTGGACCAAGTGTAGAACCAGGATCAATGTAGGTACTCTTTTGTTTATGACACAAATTATCATGTAAGAAACAATTCAATGACTTTGGTTAATAAAAGTCTCTGTTTTAGTTTCCTTTAATCAAGAAACGTTAGTATCTTCAGACAGAATAACTTTAAAAAATCATGCTAAAGTTTTTTTTTCATTACATTTAAAATAACTTAAAGACAGAGAAAAGGGAACATTATTAATAGTCAATCTTTGCCTAACAAGAAGAACTCACACTTTTTGGTCTGGTAGTTAAATAAGGAATTTGGAAGGGAAAGAATTCTTTAGAAGGATTCATGACTGTCTTTGATTTCACAATAGCCTCTTCCCAGTTTCTTGAAGTCTAAGAAAAAGAATGTGTGGATGTGGATGTATGTGAATTATTTGAACAACACAGGGCAGTCTAATGGAAATAAGCATTAAGTAGAAAATGGAAGACACGGCCTTAAGTTGTCAGTTAGTAAATATTTATTAAGCACCTAGTTTGTACTTAAATTCTACCCCTTCCATCAACCAGCTAGGCAAACTTGGATGAGTCATAATGTTTCTGTCTCCATCTCCCTACCTAGAAAATGAGCTGAAAAAAAAACCCTCCAAGGATAATCTGATACAGTCCTCTAATTGTGCAAATCATGAAATCATCAGCTCTAGATTGATGAAGAAGAGAACCAAGAGGCCTCAGAAGCCATCTTGTCAAACCCCTTCATTTAAGAGCTGAAGAAGGGAAGTTTGACGACTTGTCCAAGTCACAAAGTAAGAACAAAGGCATAGAAAGGTCTCACTACACAAATCCAATGCCCATCCTACTATATCATGCTGCATCCCTTAGGGGTTATGGATTTGAGAATTTGGAGGTATGTCTTAAAATAATTGTAAGCAGCCTAGTCTTTCTTAAAAGTGAATATTAGAATCTTTGCAGGGTAGAAGAGGATACTATTTGCCCTTGAAAGCCTTTAGTTATCTTTTGACAGAATCTGGCAGCTCCTTTTTGAAAACACTAGGGCTGCAGGAAAAGCCTTTGACTTGAAGAATTTTGAGAAGCCAGTACACATCCTGCAAAGGCCGTATGCCTGACCTTGTCTAGGCTGCTAGCTCCATTAGACAATGGTGTTCATGAGGCCATGATCTCCAGTTCTGATTCCTTTATGGTGCTTCATAAATGCATCTCATTGGTCACAATGGTGTCAAAAACAGAGCCCATGGATAGATAAAAGTCAATTCTTTATGACTTCATATGGTTGTTGTAAGGATGAAATGAGGGAATATGTGTAAAGCAGTGGTGTCAATCTCAAATATAAACTAATCTCTGCAGGTTGCATAGTGAAAATGACAAATTATCATTATTTATTTTTTAATATCATTATTATGTTGTATTGTATTTTTATTTATTTTGTAAAATGTTTCCCAATTGCATTTCAGTCAGGCTCTGGCCTCAATTAACTGGGAGTTTGATGCCTCTGATATAAAGCACTATTTAAACCTTAAACTTCTAATACTGCTACTTCTGTGCTCCTAGAAAACCACCCTAAATTGTATAACCTCTTGATGGAAGGTGAATGGCTTTCTCATCTACCTGTTCCCTTGCAGAGTGTCTCAAATTGTGCTAAACATTGACCTGGCTCCCACCATCCTGGATATTGCTGGACTTGATACTCCTCCTGATGTAGATGGCAAGTCAGTCCTCAAACTACTGGACCTAGAAAAACCAGGTAACAGGTGGGTCATTATCCTTCCCTACAGCCAGTCTCAGTGTACACTTGAGCCAACCCACTGTGGCACAGAGAAAAAGTCTAGCAAAACAAGCTCTTTCCATCAGGATCACCACAAACTTGGAATTTCTAAGCTGTATGTGAATAGTACATTTATAAAGTTACAGTTACGGTCCATATGAAGTGAGAGGTGCTTCTTTAAATAAACTGTTAACACAACTCCATATGAAAAGGCTTCCAGGTGCCAGCAGTAAATATTATTGTTTTGCTTTCAGGTTTCGAACAAACAAAAAGACCAAAATTTGGCGTGATACATTCCTAGTGGAAAGAGGGTAATTATTGGCTTTGGGGTGCTGATGGAAAACATTCCTAGTGGTCAGATCTACCTCTTGGGTGCTTTTATTTTTCATTTTCACTCAGCAAGCCTGCAGATTTTATAATTCCTAGTCACAAGGTCAAACCATTTCTAATCCTTCTCTGCTGACCAGCAAAGCAAGTTGGATCCCTCATTATAGTCTTCCTGCCTCTGAATTTTTAACAATGAATTCTCATAATATGGGGCTTTAACATATATTTTGATTTGATTTTTTTTTACCTATAGCACTTTGTTAAAAAAAAATGAATCTCTTTCTGATCATGATTCTCAAATCATTTTTAGACCACAACCAAATCTATGTTTACCTCTTCAAATTCACTCAAAGCTCTGTCTCCAATGTCCCAGGTTCTATTGCTTTGAATTACACTTTTGAGAACTAAAACAAATTCCAAAATGAAATGGAGATTTGTTTACAAAACCATTGATTTCTGCCCATTTGATTCCATGCTTTGCCCTTGATCATAATAACATTAGTTCTCACAGCTAAAGGCATTCAAATGATTATTAGCTGCACTAACTTTATAGCCTACAAAACTAAACACTTTATTTAGATGAATAAAGCTTTTAAAAACTGCTACTGTTTGAAAAAGGTGACTAGTAGAAACTGTGACCTCCCAGAAAATTTCTTGGTGACTCTTGAGTGATAGTTTTCATCCAAGCAGCTCACCAAATGCTAGATTTGGCAGTACTCCCTCTTTCAGAGTTTTCTCTTAATTAAGTTCCTTCCTCTTGCTAAGAAGTAAGTTTGTTGGGTAGGCAGGAATTATGGGAGGTGGCAAAGACCACTTCTCTAATGTTTGTCCCTTTTTATCAAAGCAAATTCCTGCGCAAGAAGGAAGAACCTAGCAAGAATGCCCAACAGTCAAATCACTTACCCAAATACGAAAGAGTCAAAGAACTTTGCCAGCAAGCACGATACCAAACAGCCTGTGAACAGCCTGGACAGGTGGGTACAAAAATAAAACCTGTATTCAACAGTGCTTCATGGTAAGGAAAATGGAGACCTCACTCTCTTCCCCTCACCCAAGAAAAGTAAGCTTAAAAATAAGGAAACTCTAATTCGGGGTGGGGGTGGGGTTTAAGCCTTTTTGTATTTTGGCAATCTGGTAAAGCCTATGGAACTCTTCTCAGAATGTTTTTAATTCTTTTAAAAATGCATTTTGAAATTTTTTCTGTTATCAATCATTTGTTGTTTTTTCTCCCACTCACCTCCCTTCCCCGCCACCCCCCACTTCATTCACTGGGAGAAAAAAAGAAGAAACAAAGAAATTTAAAACCCTTGTTACAAATTGCATAGTCAAGCAAAATAAATTCCTGTTTTGGCCACAATCCAAAAATGTGTTTTTCATTCTGCATATTAGTCCATCATCTCTCTGTCAGGAGATAGGTAACATTCTTTATCATCATTCCTCTGGAACCTCAGTGGATCATTGTATGGATCAGAGTTCTTAAATCTTTAAGAATTATTTGTTTTTACAATATTGATGCTAGAGTATAAATTATTTTTGTGGTTCTTTTCACTTCACTCCATTTCTTCACGACTCTCTTCTAAGATCTCTCTGAAAAATGTCTTCCTTTGTTTCTAATAGCACAATAGTATTATAGTCATATGTCATATTTTGTTCAATTATTCCCCATTTTATGGGTATACCATTAGTTTCTAGTTCTTTGCCACCACAAAAAGAACTGCTATAAATATTTTTTTACATTCAAGACCATTTTTGCCTTTTTTTAAATCTCTTTGGTGGCATAGGCCTAAGGGTGATATCACTGGTTCAATGCACAGTTTCATAACTTTTGAGTCATAATCCCAAATTGCTTTTCCAGAATTACTGGACCAATTCATAGCCCCAGTCACAATGCATCTGTTTTGCTGCAACCCCTGCAACATTTATGATATTCCTTTTTTATCAGCCTTTCCAGTCCAATGGATGAGGTAGGACATCATAGCTGTTTTAATTTTCATTTCCCTAATTAGTGATTTGTTGCATTATTAATAATAGCTAGGTTGGATTTCTTCCCTTGAGAACTACCTTTGACCTTGAATATCCTTTGGCCATTTATCTATTGGTGCATGGCTCTTATTCCTACTGATTTGAATCAGTCCCTTACATATCTTGGGAATGAGACCTTCCTTAGAAGTTGTTTTTGTTGTTGCAAAATCTTTGTGTTGCAAAGATTTTTTTTTCCCAGTCAGTTATTTCCTTTCTAATCTTGGCTATGTCAGATTTGCATTATGCAAATCTTTTTTTAAAATTTTTGTAATCAAAACTGTCCATCTTCTGTAATCTTCTCTATCCTTTGTTTTGTCTTCTCCTGTACATAGATCTGAAAGGTAATTTCTTTGTTGTTCCTCTGATTTCTTTATGTGACCTTTTATGTCCAGGTCACTTACCTATTTGGAGTTTATCTTATTATAAGGTTTGAGATGTTAATCTTATCCTAATTTCTGCCATATTACTATCCCTTTTTCTGAGCAGTGTTTATGAAATAGTGAGTATTCACCCCTGTGCCTTGGGTTTTTGTATTTTCAAGCACTAGGGTACTACGTTTATTTATTTCTGTATTCTGTGTACCTAATCTCTTCCACTGATTGATCTCTTTTTTAACCAGTACCAAATTCTTTTGAAAATACTTTCTTTATAGTATTATTTGAAATCTGCCATTACTAGACCTCTTTTCTTCTGATTTTTGCTCCTCCAGATGAATTTCATTACCATTTTTCTATAAAGTTCTATAAAGTAATCCCTTGGTATTTTGAATTAATTTAGATATTATTTTCATTTCTATTGGCTCTACTTCCTCATGAGCAAATATTATTTCTCCAATTATTTAGGTCTATCTAAATAACTACAAGATAATGTTTTTAAACTGATTAAATAAAACACATATGATTACAAAGGAAACCAATTATATTGAAATCTAGTTATCAATATTATTTTCTAAACAAGCATATGAACACCCCCACCATGGTTAAGAATTCCTATTCTAACATATGTGTTTAGATAGCTTTATCTTCAGAAAACCTTATATATGATTTTTTTACTTAAAGATTTCATAGGTACATTGTGAGCAATCATATAATCATACCAGGCAAATGATGTCATTACAAAAGCAACATCACATTTTTCTGTAAGATAAGGTTGATAAAAGTGACTGTCAATTGTAGACAGGAAAAAGGGATGGAAGTGATCGTCAGTGCCCAAATTTCCAGAGAATATATGTATGAAAGAGATTATATTTGTGTATGGCTTGAATTTGTGTTGTCATTGGTGTAGCAAAGTAATGGTGAAGAAACCTTTTCTTTACCAAAGCAAACAAGCAACTGCTCTGCAATTTTCAGTCTTGGAGGGTTTCTTGAAGTGATGAGAGTTTAGGAAATTTCACAGAATCGCATTTAGTAAGTGTCAGAGGCAGGCTTTGAACACACGTTCTGCTGACTCCAAGCCCAGCATTCTATCTCTTTGCCACACTACCCTTAGGAAAAGAATGATGTTGATGAAATACATGTTATCATTGAATCAAGTGTATCCATATCACCAAAGAGTACTGTTAAAGTGATAGCAAGAATTAATGAACTAGGTACCCCATGACAGATTGGAATAGAGCTCTATTAAGCAAGTATTACTTTAATCAACAAGTATTTGCAAGTGTCCTCTGTGTGCCTGGCACTTTACTGAGTGCTGAATTTAGTTACAAAAGTGATACCATCTCTCCCATCAAGGAGCTTCCATCCTATATTGTACTCTCAGCAAAGTGATAAATGATCATAAGGTTTCACTAGCTAAAAGGCTACTTTGTAATCAGAATTAATCTCTGCTTTTTCCAAGCCTGATTCAGATTCCAAAGCTGAAAAGCTAACACACTTAAAAGTGTATTAGTGTCAGAAGTGCAAGTGTCAGAAATGTTTTTTTGCAGGAGTTGCACTGCATTATTATATGGAAGTTAAAAGAAATCCAGATCACCTGTGTCTTTTCAGCTATTCTGCCCCATCACACACCCACCAAAAACCATACAAACAGCAGCAGTGACTAAGAATACAAGGGAACTGGGTGTCAATATGTATGCAATTTGATCCCCATTAAAATGGCTGCATTCATTGCATATTTCTTATGAGTCATTTCTCTTTACTGAATATACATGAATAATCTACCGCATTTTCATCCTTCTCTCTCTGACTACATGTCTATGGCACACAACTCCGGCTCTCTTTGAAGTCATTTAGAGTTCTGCAGCTGAAATAGATCCCCTCAAGGAAAGGAGAGGGAAACTCAGACCACATAGGGTTCTGTTAGACCATAGGTCTTAATTTTCAAGTAATTTAGATGAAGGCTTTGACCTAGTCGATGCTTTGAATTTGAGACCTTCAAATATTCCTCTTGATAATTAATGGCTTTATAGAATGTTAAGTTGAGAGGAATCTTAGATATCCCGTCCCAACCTTCATTTCACAAAGGAAAGAAAGGATTCAGAAAGACAAAACTATCTGCCCAACAACACATAGCTTCATGGTGATGGAACCAAGACTAGAACCCATATTCTTTTAGTAGGTATCCAGGGCCTCTGGGAGGAGAAAAGGTAAACCTCCTATTATTATCCAGTTGTGCATAATAAGACTCTATTTTATTTGGTTTCTATGATTCTCTAGTAAGAATGCTCTTTAAAAAATCACTTAACACTAAACCTTAAATGCTTTCTTCAGTATCAGACGTTAGAATTTTTGTTTTATGAGCCAATTTCAGCAAGAATAGTAATTTACTGTTTTTCAGGAGTTTGTAATGTGCTGTGTTAAATACATCTCATGCAAATTCAGGTTCTCATGACTATTTTAGTATACTAAGTGGTAAGCATCATCATCATTTGAAAATAAGGTATAGTACCTATATTCCAGCATGTAATTCTGTAAATGTCTCCATATGCTTGGTGCTGAAATTTTAATATGTACCCTAAAGCCCAGCTGTGCTTTTAAACCAAACAGTGGTGCTCTGCCATCACCTTCCCACTAGCCAGCTGAATGTTAACTGTGTTGTAAAATTCATTCTGCTCTTTTATAATTTCTTTCTACTCTTGTTTTTCTCCTATAAACTGCTTTAATTTATCTCTTGATAAAAATTTCCCTCTACTTGTTTTATTTCATCATAGATTAGTGCAAATTCAATTTCAGTGAAAGTAGTAAAGCATTATCGATGTTTCCTTTGTAAAGTCCCAACTCTGTGCAGCAAAGCAATGGCAGATGGACTGCATGTAGGTTATCCTTGCAGGACTTCTGAAATGGGTCAGTCTTATGCGTTAGCAAGGTGCTGCTATCTCCTGCTGAATTGAAGACCTGAAGAATATACCCAAATTGCCTCGAGCCAGTAATTCCTAATGCTGCATCAGAGCTGCAGAAATCTCTGCAAGGAGTTGACTCTTGTAGATCTAACCAGTGCCCCTACCACGTTATTGCTCAGCTAGTCTTGTGGGGTCAGAAACAATCCAGTACTTCAGTAAATTTCCCAGCTCCACTCAAGCCTTAGCAGGGGTGTCATTTAAACCCAAACCCTATCCCACCATCTAGTTTTGCAAGAAATTTCCTTTTATGGTTTCTGATGATAGTACTCCATCCTGGTAGCTAGCAGAATTTTGAAAGAACATCTTTCCTGGGAAATTTTTATTTCTGGTACTAAATCACTCTCAGAAAGAAGAAACCTGGGATAGCTATGTATTATTGTGTTTCAGAGAGAAGGTTTTGGCTAGGGACTTTCAGGGATTTATTCTCTTGGCTTCTGTGTTTACAGCTAGTTTATGTCTTATTTCCCTCCTCCTACACCTCCTCCTAACATATTGCCTTCATGCAAGGGACATGTTATTGGCGGCAATTCAGCCACCCCTGTTCTCCGTGTTGGTACTTGCTCTTGTATGGGGGAGAAATTGACAGCATCAGCCCCATTCTCTACCCTACTAATCCCATAAGGGATAATCCCATGACTCATTAATATAGGTCCCCTCATGCCTGGCCACCTGGGGGCTGTTTAGTAGACAGGAAGCCATATCATGTTATCTACAGCACCCTACCTGTCATTTTCATTCTTGAAAAAAACCAATAGGGAATTAAAATGTGCTAGAATCCTGAGGTACTTGGCACTGATCCCAGACTGCTTCAACAGCATAGAAGCAATGGGACAAGAAAAGTAGTTCAGACAATATGTACATATGTGTTTGCATCACCTCTATAATCCTGAATCTACCTTGGAGGCTTCTGGGTTTGAATTCCCATCAATCAATCACAACAGAAGAGTGAACTGTTTTAGCACTTATATATACATAGAAAAGTCCATTTTGTAACAAAGTCCCCTTCTGATGTAGCAGAATGTCAAAGCTCAGAAGGATCTTAAATATTTCATCTTTACCTTGTAGATGAGGAGGAGAGACCATTTGTTCAAGGTCATATAGCTAGTTAATAACAAAATGAGGATTAAAACTAGATTCATTCCTATGGTAGCATAGAGTTAGAGTTGGAAGGAGCAATCAAGGCCATGTATTCAAACTTTCATCATTTTATAGATAAGGGAATTGTGGCTCATAAAGGTTAAATAAATTACCCAGCAGGATTGGAAAAGGCAATACTTTCTCCACTATCTCAACCCACCTCTATGAAGGTGAGATAAGCACTATTTTCTTTTTTGGATTTTAGGATGCAATTTTTTCTAGATTTTCCTGTGGATTTCAGGTTCTATGGAACTGGTTTTGGGATTTCCTATATATCAACTAAAGTGATCACAACTGCATTTTCCGTTTTTCCAGAATTATAGGATCTCATAATTAAACTTCTTCAAGCAAAGGTTAGATAACCTCCTGTCAGGTATGTGGTAGAAAGGATCCTCTTTGAAATGTCACTTGGACTAGACTGACACTGAGGTCCCTTCCAGTGTTGAAATTTTTAAGTTCAGCATAGAGCACCAGCCCTGGAATCAGGAGGACCTGAGTTCAAATCCAGCCTCAGACACTTAACACAAAAAACTAGTCGTCTGACCTTGGGCAAGTCACTTAACCCCAATTGCCCTCCAAAAAGAAAAAAAAAGAAATTCTTAAGTTCTAAAATCCTGGAAGGGATTCTAGAGGCCTTTTGGTTCATCCCAAAGGGGGACAAAGATCTTTTCTACAATATACCTGACAAGTGTTTATCCAGCCTTTGACTGAAGATTTCCAATGACGGGAGATCAACAACCTCCCAAGTCAACCCTTTCTACATTTAGATAGCTCCAACTTTTGGGATTTTTTTTTCTGAAGTCACATGTAAATCTATCTCTCTTCAACTTTTACTCATTGCTCCTAATTCTACCCTCTGGGAACCAATAGAATGTGTCATAGAGGAAAAGACCCCCAGATTTACATTCAGAGAAGCTCAGCAAATATACTCTCTATCACTTTCTACTTTTGTGATCATAAGCACCATCTCTGAAATGAGGAGTATGGCTTAGATCAGCGATTCTCAACCTGTGGGTTGCAACCCCTTTAGGGATCAAACGACCCTTTCACAGGAATCGCCTAAGACCATCAGAAAACACATATTTCTGATGGTCTTAGGACTGAGACATAGCTCCTCTATCTGTCTCCAGGCGGGTCCACCCACATGCAGATACACCCACAAATGAGTATTAAAGGGTCACAGCATTAGGAAGGTTGAGAACCACTGGTTTAGATGGTATCTAAAATCTCTTATAGTTTTATGAACCAATGATCATACAATCCTAAATTAAATATCTATGCCACATAATAGACCTTCACATATAATTGAACACTATTCTTATCCTTTTGCTCAGGTTCACACACACACACATACATACACACTCTCATTTGAAGATGGTATTGTTTGTGGTATTTGTGGTTTGAAAATAAAAACAATATGTGGGTTACTTAATTCCTTGGAATGCTGCATTGAGTGCCACTTCTCTAAGATATTTCTTGGTTTTGGGGAGTAGTGTTTACCCTGTAAGAAGCATTAAACTTTTAAAAATTTTATAAAAAATATTTTCCCCAACCCTTGAGATGTGATTTTTTAAATAAAAAAAATTCTTAGATTCAGAGCTAAGCATCTCCATTTCATTTGACTGGTCCTCATTTGGCTTGAACTCAAGACCTCTTAGCATTTTGGTTGCACTTCCTAAAATGTGGTACCCGGCATGGAACCCAGCACCCAAGTTGTATCCTGGACATATGGACAATATTGACATTTTGAAGTGGAAGTTGCTAAAGAGGGGATGTTCCTGGATATGGGATATCTGCTTTTGTAATATCTAGAAGTCAGCAAACACTTATTAAGTGCCTACTATGTGTTGGTCACCATACCATATCCACTGACCTTAGTTTCACATTTGTGTCATAGATGCCATCTTTTTTCTTCATGAGACATCAAGATGCTTTTTATTTGGATCTGTTTCAAGTGACTACTATCAATAAGATATCCATGATTTATCTGTTTAGAATTCTAGAAGGAGTTCAACAATCAATCCAGCTGCATATAATAATGTAAAGGAAGTTAGAATGTAGCTTGTTAGGTGTTGTCTGGTTTGGCTCAGGACCTATGTTCTCATGCAACAATGATTGTACATTTGTAAAGGTCAGTTTTATGACCAGCTGCAGAGAGTGAATAAAAACACATATACCCGTAAAAGCTGGCTGAAACCAGGAAACTGTTGGCTAGAAGTCTACAGTCTGATTCCAGACCTTCACCAAGCTCTAGTTAAAACTACAATGTGACACATAGACATTTCTGTGTGCTCTGACTGCTCTGACTTCACAGAGGGAACTCAGCCTTACCACATCCACACCCTCAGTCTCCTTACTGGCAAAAGCTTTCACTCCTTTTTCCAACCCTAAGTTCACGCTTGGTTTCCCTACCTAATATACTCTCCTCTGTCTTCCCTACTTTCATTTAAAAAAAAACAAATGTTTATTGATATGTTTTGTTTTATCACCTACATTTCCATTGTAACCCTTTTCCTACCCTCTCCCAGAGGGCTATTTCATATCCCAATGAATGCCTCCTCTTTTCAAGGCATAGGTCAGATTTTCTTACTTCATCTCTCACTCATGTCTTTGTAGTTTTTCTTACTGCATTCTTTCTTATATTGTGGGAAGAACACTAGAATCAAAGATAGTTGTTCTTTTGTTGATTACCTGCATCCGACTCTTTGTGACCCCATTTGGGGTTTTCTTTGCAAAGCTACTGGAGTGGTTTGCCAATTTCCTTCTCAGGATGGATAGATAAGGAAACTGAAACAAACGGGGTTAAGTGACTTGACCAGGATCACACAGCTAGTAAGGGTCTGAGACCCAATTGAACTCAGGTCCTCCTAACTCCAGACCCAGTGCTATATCCACTGCGCCACCTCGATATCAAATCCTAGCTTACTAATGTTGTGACTTGTAGGCAATTCATTTAGTCTCTGTGGGTCTCTGTTTCCTCATTTGCAAAATAAGTACGTTGGATTAAATGTTCTTTTAAGATCACTTCCAACCCACAATTGGAATCCTATCATTTTCTATGTATTGTCTTGTTCTTGGGGGCATAAATCATGAAGGTCTTATGTTCCTAGATTCTCTATATTACCTAGTAGTTGTTCAATAAATTCTTCTGGTTCATTAAATCAAAATCATTAGTCTTGTCGAGATTAAATCATCCTGATGATCATGAAAAATGACTTTAACATTCCTTCCCAATCAAAAATTCTATGGCTAGGCACTCAACCTATGTCCTAACCTTATGATGATAATATTTAGAGCTTGAAGGAATCCTAAAGACCAAGTCCATTTCCTCCATTTCATGTGTGAAGAAACTGAAATCTAAAAAAGGGTAGGGCTTACCCATGATCCCATAAAGTAGTCATGCCTCAAATCCAGTGTTCTCTGTGCTGTAATACAGGGCTATTTCCGAGATAGTCTAGAGCAGTGGTTCTCAACCTGCCTAATGACATGACCCTTTAATGTGGGCGTATCTGCATGTGGGCAGACCTGCCTAGAGACAGATAGAGGAACCATGTCTCTGTTCCTAAAACCATTGAAAATATGTGTTTTTCGATGGTTTTAGGCGACCCCTGTAAAAGGGTCGTTCAACCCCCAAAGGGGTCACAGCCCACAGTTTGAGAACCGCTGGTCTAGAGTTTTATTTTTTTGTCTATTAATCATATTTTCCTCTTATAATACTTACAGATATTAGGGTCTCGCCCTGGTATCATATAGCTATTTAATTTTTTTTTAATTTTTAAAGAAAAATTTCTATTGATCTGTTGTCCATCTCTTTTTTTTAAAGCCTAACTAGAAATTATGAATTACTTCTTTTAAAAGTTCTTCTCATGCACACATAGAATTTAGAGGGAATCTGGTCCAATTCTTTCATTTTATAGATGAGGTAACTGAGAGATATTAAACTCAGATATATTCAATAACTTTCCCAAGGTCAGTCAGACATTAAAGTGACAAACCAGGATTTGAACACAGGTCCTCTGGCTCCAAAACTAATTCTCCTTCTAAACTAATTTTAATTGCATGTATGTTTCTATAAAATTCAGACAGAGTCTCATCTTCATCGGTGCCTGAGTACGTTCCCAGACCTGGCATTCCTATTTAGGATATTAAGGTAACACTCCATGTATCGTGATATGAGAGGAAATTGGTTTGAGTCCCATGAAATATACAGGTTGCTATGAAACCCCAGAATCTCCAAGTTGCAAAGGAGATTATTCCTACTTCAGAGACTGGGGAAGGAAGGAATAGGGATGGAAGGAATCTTAAAGTTGTTTTTATGAAGATTAAAGAGCAGAGTAGTTAGGTGATTTGGTGAAGGACACACAGCTAGGAAGCTGCAGAGCTGGGGCTCAAAGATGATTTCAGTCCCAGAATACCCCAATCTATATAGTAAAAGAGAAATGTTATAATAGATTTCTGCTGCATGCATAAGAGGGAGTATGCATATTATTAGGTTGTGAAATCTGACTTTCAATATTATGATCAAATAAAAAGCACAGTCAAACTTTCCCGGGCCTCAATCCCCTACCTGTAAAATATAACTATAAAAAATGTCAGCCTAGTATGTAAAATGTGTCTGGTTGTTCTGGTCAATACTACAATAATCAGCTTAGCAAGGACTTAAGATTTTATATATTGTAATTATAGCTAGTCTCTATTTTTTCCATGCCTGATCCAGATTCAAAGGCTGAGAAGCCAACCCTCATCTCCCAGCTGAGTTATTTTCATCAACTGTCCTCATACCTTGAACTCTCTCCCACCTTATCTTTACTTCCTGCCTTCCTGGGCTTCCTCCAAGCCTCAGCAAAAGTCCTACCTTTTCCAAGAAGCCTTTCCTAACCCCTCTTAATTTGAGTGCTTTCTTTCTGAGACCACCCCCTGTTTGCATGTTGTCTTCCCCATTAGACCATGAGTTCCTTGAGAACTTAAATTGGTTTTTGCCTTTCTTTACATATTCATTGCTTATCAGAGTACCTAGCACACAGTAGGTGCTTAATAAATGCTCAATGACTGGCCCACTGACTAACAGTAGCATCAAGAATAATCATAGTTATTGTCGTCACTGCAGGAGTGGTGGTGCTAGTAAGAGTAACTGACAATTATATACCTCTTTAAAGTTTGCAAAGGGCTGTAGCAATTTAATATTTTACTAACTTTTCTTTCAAGAACTCACTGCCCATTAAATTAAGTTAAAGTCAACTAGCACTGATTAAACATTTTATTCCATTTCATTCTTATGACATCTCTGTTAGTAAAAAATGAACAAGTATAATTGCATGCTTTAAAAAAAAGCAGAGCACTTGAATTATTTGCACAAAGTTATATGGTCATTGGCTGGGCAAAGGCAAGAATGCAGCTCTTCTGGCTGTCTGCTTAATGCTCATTCTGTGACGCAACAAATTCACACGTTAGTCAAATTGTATAGTAATAAATACCATTTCAGGGGCGGCTAGGTGGCACAGTGAATAGAGCATCAGCCCTGGAGTCAGGAGGACCTAAGTCCAAATCTGGCCTCAGATACTTAACACAAAACTAACCGTGTGACCTTGGGCAAGTCATTTAACCCCAATTGCTCTACCTCCTCCCCTCCAAAAAAAAAGCAAAAATAAATAAATAAATGCCATTTAATTGATAAAATCCATATCTATAGATAAAGTATCATTCCCAACTGCATTTAAATGGTACTTAATTCAATAAAATTCCAAAACAGCAATTATGGCAACATTTTGAGTTGTAATGACAATGTAAGAATCCCAATATGTTTGAATGATGACCCAACCCTGATAAAATAAAAGTGAAAAAGGAACTTGGGTCATAAAATCGTAGTTGTAGAGCATGGAAAAGACTCCAGAGGCTTTCTAATCTTTCCTCCTCGTTTTACAGAGGGGAAAATTTGAGGCCTGAGCAAGGAAGTTAGGTGACTTACCCAAGACCACACATATATAGTAATCATCAGAAGAGGGAGATAGAAGCCCAGGTCCTTTAATTGCAGAGTTATTCTTTTCACTGAGCTCAAAATTCAGCTCTACAAGTCCAGAATTGGAGAGACGTGACTATCCTGCACTCAGTCCACATTTGGAATACTTTGTTCAGTTGTGGCAGCTGCTCTTCAGAAAAAATGTTGTCAATCTGGAATATTCCCAGAGGAGGTCAGCCAAGATGGTGAAAGAGTTATAGACCAGCCCACTCAAGGATGACCTAGAGAAGAGAAGAATTGTAGCTGTTATAATAGAAAGATTTAAGCATTTGAAAGATTCTCATATGGAGTAGGAATTAGATTTTTTTTTCTCTTTGGTCTACAAGGCCAGAACCAGAAATAGTTGAGGTGAAATTACAGAAGAGGGTTTAGCTTAAAGTGACTAAAAACATCCTAATAATTGGAGCTGCTCATAGTTAGAATAGGTTTGGGAGGTTAGTGAGTTTCCTGTCACTAGAGGTTTTTGACCAGCAATCAAACAGTCACGTGTTGGAGCTGTTATAGATCCTTTTAGCTTCTGAAATTTTGTGATTCTTTGAGATATTTGTCAGGAGATTTGGTAAGTATTGGTAATGAGATTTGGTGTATATTGGTAAGAAGATCTGGTATGTATTTTTACCACCTTTGATAATATTAAACCATCCTCAAGTCCTAAGCATGGGCTTGTGGATTTCCCTGTTTCTGTTGAGGGCACCACCATCCTTCAGTAGTCACTCAGGTTCACAACCTTGACATTCTCTCAAGTCTTTCAATAACGCTACATACCTCATAAACTGCAAAATTTTGTTGATTCTACCTTTACCATATATCTTGTATCTACCCCTTCTTTCCAATTGCAGTCAACCACTTTATTTTAGCCCTCTTCACCTATCACAGATTCCTCAGCTTGACAATTAAAGCCCTTTTGAATCTGACTCCAGTCTAAATTTCAAGATTTATTTTCTATAACTCCCCTTCGTGTCATCTACTCTTTAGTCAAAAAGATGTAGTTACTATTCCCCGAACTCAGTGCTCCATCTCCCTCACTGTACCTTTAAACAGATCGCTCCCTTTCCCAGGCTTGGACTTTGCTCCCCTAGGCATCTCCTCTTAGAATCTGTCTTTCTTCAAGGTACAGATCAGGGCTTCTTTGGCAGCAGTGAAACGTTTCTGAAAGCGCAAGGACCAAAAAGTAATTAAAAATCAAACACATGATGAATCTAAGGTGTTTCTGGCAGGACTTGCCCCTGGTTGCATCCCACAATTTCACTGCAATCTTGGTTTTGTACACAAAACTTGGGCACTTTGCACTGCGCATGCCCTCAGGCCACGCAACACCAGCCAATGCTGCCTAAAGGCGAACAGTGGTCAAGAGTGTAAAAAGTTTAAGAAGCCTTGTAATAGAGCTTGTGTCACTTCCCATGGGAAACTTTTCCTGACTGTCCCCCTCCCCTCTATTTTTAATGCTTTCTCCACTCTCAGATTTTAATGAACAAACATAGTACTTTACATTTGTACCTCCTACTATAAGGTCCTTGCAGGGAAGGATTTTTTGTTTCATTTTGTTTTTGGACCTTCCAGGATTTAGAATGGTGCCCTGGGCACATAACAGATGTTGTTACTGGGCCACAAAGTCTATCCTCCTATAAGGTAATCCTCCTCCCTCTATTCCTCATGACCCATTTTCTAAACAGTTGAGTATGATAAATCAACCAACAGACAAAAATTATATTGTGTCATATAACGTATATTTCATGTATGTATATATATGAATATATATTCTTCTTTGTGGGGGAAGATGTCAAAAGTCTTAACCTTAAAATACTTTATAAGTGTGAGTTATTTGTGTATTTAATGATAATAATTAAGCCCACAGAAAATGAGCTTATTTACTAATACTTTTTTACAATTATAAAAATATTTTATATTTTTATATATATAGGAAATATTTTATCCACCTAAGCAATTGTCTGCAAAACATTAATTATTAAAGGATAATAAGTGGAATACTGACTTGTCCCAGTACCATTTCTAGCTGACCTCCATCAAAAAGATGAAAATAATGAGATAATAAGAAAAAATACATGCTCTCTCCCATTCTCCATAAGCTCCAATATAGGTTGGGAATATAAAACTTAGAGAAATGAAGCAATATGGATTTTTTAAGTATACAGGCATGCCCCAGAGATATTATGGGTTCAGTTCCAGACTACGGCAATAAAATGAGTATCACAATAAAGTGAATCACAAATTTTTTTTGTTTCCCAGTGCACATAAAAATTTTGTTTATACTACATTGTAGTCTATTAAGTGCCTAATAGCATTGCGTCTTTTAAAGTACATACTTTAATTAAGAAATACTTTATTGCTAAAAAAAATTCTAAATGTCATTTGATCCTTCAGCCAGTTGCAATCTTTTTGTTGGTGGAGGGTCTTGCCTTAATGTTGATGGCTACTGACCAGTCCAGGTGGTAGTGGTTACTAAAAGTTCGGGTGGCTGTGGCAATTTCTAAAAGTAAGACAGCAATGAAGTTTGCTGCATCAACTGACTCTGCCTTTTACTTGAATACTTAGAAGACATTGTAGGGTTATTTCAATTTCAATATCATTGTGTCTCAGAGAATAGGGAGGTCTGAGGAGAGGGAGAGAGATGGGGAACGGTGGGTCCCTAGAGCAGTCAGAACATACATAACATTTATTAAGTTTTCTGTTTTATATTTCATTTCATTGTAAGAGTAATATTATATATAATATATTGTATATATTATGTGTATATTATATATATATTAAATATATATAAATTGTAAGAGTAATATAGAAGATAACTGATCATGGAAAAATCATGAAAATTACCAAAATGTGACACAGACATGATGTGAGCACATGCTATTGGAAAAATGGCACCAACAGACTTGCTTGAAACAGGATTGCCAAAAAAAAAATCAATATTTTCAAAATGCAGTAAAGCAAAACTCAATAAAATTAGGTATGTATGTGCAGTAGAGTGAAATTATATGTTAAAGACCAGAAGTCAGAGGGGTAAGAGGAGAACAAGTAGAAGATTCATAAAAGCCAAAGAATCTGTTCCAAAAGAAACCAGTGGACAAAGAGATTGAGAAAGATAAGAAAAGAGAAGGATTTAGTGTAAATTGATCACTTTCAAAAAGAATAACTGAAAGTCATTAAAAAAACATCTTTTGAATGTCTTCGGTAGAGGCAGAAGGACCAGTTGTTAGGCATGTTATAGTAGGGATTCCTTCATGTATCAGTTGGACTACAAGGTCAAAGAGGTTCATTCCCATTCTCAAATTCCATGATGCTCCCCATCACACTCTTTATAACCTAAGAAAGTTGGCTCAATTGTTGTTCTCTGCACACAACATTACAACATCACTTTTCCCTTCCACATTCCTTTGCACAATCTGTGGAAGTGTTGCTCACACCCCGTTGTGTTCATGTGAGATATTAGGAGGAATGGAAGAGTTGTTATTGTCCTATTAAAGAAGCCTGACAGGCACTCCACCCTCTTCCTCTGCCTCTTCAAATCCCCAATTTGCTTTTGTGCATGTGTGTTCCCCTAATAGAATGTAAATTCCTTGAGAAAAGGGATGTTTTATCTTTGACTCTCTAGCACTTATCAAAGGTTGGCACATAGTAGGCACTTAATAAATACTCGGTGCGTGCATGCACACAAGCATGCATGAATAAAGGAATGAAACAGTATTTAAGAACTAGGAGGAAAATTAAAATTGTTTCATATAATCCACTCATTTGAAAAATGAGGAATCAATAAATAGATTATACAGATGGAAAATGGATATTTGGATAGATAAAGTTATTTGTTCAAAGTCACCCACAGTCAAGAATAAAACCCAGATATCCTGGCTCTAAGCCTGGTGTTTTTTCCCCTGTATCATATAAAAAGGCAACTTAAAAGCCAATTCAATTCAACTCAAGACTATGGTTCTATACATATTGCATATATTTGAATCCTTCTGGCTCATCTGTACTTACATCCTTTTAGTTTACAATTTTATAGGAGGTAAAACCCATCTCATTGCCACTGGCTCATTATTTAACTATCTTTCATCCTGGGTTCATTCATAGCCTCAAAAAATTTATTTACCTTCTAGTGATTCTTTCAAGGTGTCGACAATCTATTCAGACAATAATAGGCATCTCTAAAATATCCTAATGCAATAAAACGTATCAGACTTCAATGATTCTCCCTTTCTCTTCATTTTTTCCATTTTTTACCAAATATATAATATATGTATACAAAAATATATATAAACCATCAACATTACTATTCATTTTAATTCAGAATCTAAAATAAAAGCTTGCCCCAAACTCAAACCTCACTTTTGTTTAGTATAGCTGCCAATGCCAAGGACAGTGCCAGATATAAGGTGTGGTTAAAACCCAACTTTTCAGAAAGGAAACACCCTTTTCCTTCATCTGTATCCAGTAGGAAATCAGTGAGGCGTTTTGGCTAAGAATAAAATGCAGACTTGATTTCAAGTGGGCCAAGTCTAAAAATTCTGCCTACACCTTTGTGTTGAACAGGAATCTACTTGTATCTTTAGCTCTTTCAAGTCAAAGGCCAGGCAGCATTTTCAGGTACATGGTAGTTGGAGAGCAAAAGGAAGTCTTCATTGTTTGAATTCAATACAATTCAAAAAACATTTAATTCATGCCTTCTTTGTGCAAGGCAAAATCAAGATGTGGACTAATACACAGTATAGTTATCTTCCAATGCAACCAAGCACCTGATTTTTCAGCAGTAATGCAGGACAGATTTCTTTGTCTTCTACATATATGAATTTACTTTAAGTTTCTCTTGGCTATGAATTATACGTTCACTAATATTGACTAATTCATATAACAACATTTATTAAGCCTCTGCTATGTGTAAATCCTTAGAGGCTTGTCTGTGGTCATTGAGAGGTTGACTGACTTGCAAAGGGTCACTCAACCAATATGTGTCAGAGATATGACTTGAATCAAGGTTTTTCTCTCCATCATAGCAGG
Source organism: Pseudocheirus occidentalis (assembly GCA_028646575.1). Taxonomy (NCBI): domain Eukaryota; kingdom Metazoa; phylum Chordata; class Mammalia; order Diprotodontia; family Pseudocheiridae; genus Pseudocheirus; species Pseudocheirus occidentalis. The sequence continues at coordinate 214,904,345 of CM053594.1, forward strand.
CTGCCTCTTAACGTATTTTGTCTGTTACCTTGCAACTTTCTAAGACTATAAACTGCAGAGCAGGCACAGACCTGAATTAATAAGAGTTTTCTCATCAGGAGTTCCCTATACCAGTGAAATCATAGGTTAGGGCTAAAAAAAAAAAGCTTTGGAATAGGAATTAATTTGTAGACTCTTCTGTTTTCATAGGTCTGAAGTTACTTGCCTTGCTCATTAGTTTTTTTGTAAGATGGAGAACTTGTTTATTGGTTGTTTAATACTACATAAGTTCCTTGAGGTCAAAGACTGTCTTATTTATTTGTGTGATATTTGCATTGTTTGTTTTGTTTTGAAAATTCATGTGACTAGGCTAGAAAAGCTTACTACTTGTGAAGAGAAAGCAGTAGAACTGTCTTGGAACCATTGCATGCTGGCTCCCACTAATAACCAGCCTTTTCTTTCTCCCTACGAGTTCTTTATTCAGAGTAGAATTTGGAGTTATATAAACAACAGGTCTCTTAGGGACTGTGGTTTCATATTCCTAGAACTTCCTCAGGTGTTATATTCGACTTTGAGACCAATTCTGTTTAAAGTTATAGAATCATCCCATATTCTTGAGTCCATTAAATCCTCAGGAATATCATAGCATTGTAGCTATTTTTCCAGGGACTCTAGAGTTTGAGTCCAGCCTCTAAACGTTTCCCTGACAATCCAAGATTCAGGAAGTTGTCCCCAGGACTGCCAAGCCATTGCCTCCTACTCACTGGGCCTACCTGAGACATTGCATGCCATATGGTGCCCGTTCATTCCCTTTTGTCATGAGAGCAAATCTATCTGCCAAATTCCAGAAAACCTTGTTCCAAGGCAAATTAGTTAAGCTTTAGACATTACAAAACTGTCCCCTTTCTGTAATCAAGCAGTAATAGCCATAATCGTTTTTAAAGTCTGACTAGTCCAAGTACTACATTCTTCACAGATTCCCATTCTAGAGATGGAAAAGTGGAGCAAGTTCAATAGAGGACATGAAATATCCCATGAAATAACTCCAGTGGTAGACTATTGACTAACTACATGAAAGTCAGGAAATGGGGAAATATTTAAAGCTGACACTGTATCATATTCATCATCCAGTACTTATTAAAATGTCTGCAGCAAAGCTTGATAAAGAACTAGAAACAAGAGGACACAATTCTAGTTCCCTATATACATCTCTAGGGAAAATGAAATACACTTCTCTTGAGAAGTTCTTGAAGTGACTGGTTGGGCACTATTTAGAGATAACTAAGAAAAAAATGGCACAGGAAAACCTGATCTATTTTTGAATAGCCAGGATAAATGAAGGTTAGCCCTCCCTGTAATAGTCTCTAATGGCACTCATCTCTATCTTCCTTCCTTGACTCACATTCTCAATTCCGGAGTAGAGAACAAAAGACTAGGGTTTGTTTTTACAAAGTAAGAGAAGTTGGTGAAAACAGCCCTGACAGCTGCACTCTGTGGCTTTTTGAACTGTGGACTTAAACCTCCCTCATTCAAGACTCTTGTTTTGTCTAGATCCCAGGATTTATAGATCATTTTTTGGCTCTGGTGCCATTTAGGTAATTATGATTTCCGATGATTTTGTTGTCATCTCTATTTGCCCTTGATGGGAGAAACACTTAAGAGAGATCAGAAAGGAACTGAATTGCTGTAGTCACTCACCCTTCCCTCACTTAGTCTTGAATGATACTGCCAGCTTTTTCCAAAACAAAAACAGCAGTCCTAATAAATAACATCTGGAACTAAGTAAACAACTTTCACTTTTCTTGGTGCAGAAGTGGCAGTGCATTGAGGACACGTCTGGCAAACTTCGAATTCACAAATGTAAAGGCTCCAGTGACCTGCTCTCAGTCCGGAAAAGAACACGAAGTATCCACTCCCGAGGCTTCAGTAACAAAGACAAAGAATGTAATTGTGGAGAGGCTGATTATCGGGCTAGCAGGAGCCAGAGGAAGAACCAGAGACAGTTCCTGAGAAACCAAGGCACTCCAAGTAAGTGATCTCCTAATGACCACCCAGCAGCAGGTGGAAGTCTTTGGAAATTGGAGGTCTAAAGGAAACAGAATCTTGAGCATATGTGTGTATACACACAGATTTACATATATGTCTTTGGGGGCTCGTTTATTTGTTCTATTATACAAACCTCAATGGTATACTGGTGTTTGAAATCATAATTGCTCATCAATTGTTTTTCTCTGTAAAGATTTTTCTGCTAATATTAAATGAATTCATATTCTGTTAGTGAAGGAAATGATTCTTGAAATCAGAATTATAGGGTATAGGAGATATCAAGGGACTTGAATTCATGAATACACATATATGCATATATGTATGCATATATACATGCATACATATATGTATATATGTATTTGTGTTTATATATACACACACTCATCCTTAGATGTAAAACTGGAAGGAAACTTTTAGAGGTCATCAACTCTAATATTCTCATTTTGCTTCAAAGAAAATTAGACCAAGAAAAGTTAAGTGACTTGCTCAAAGTCACAGTAGTGTAACAGAGGTGAGATTCAAGTTCAGAGCTCTTTCATTGTGCCTTGCTGGATTCTCTGCTCCCCCCCCCAATAAGTGACCATTGAAAGGAGGTAGGTTGGGGTGGCTAGGTGGTGCAATGAATAGAGAGAGCACCAGCCCTGGAGTCAGGAGGACCTGAGTTCAAATCAAGCCTCAGATACTTAACACTTATTAGCTGTGTGACCTTGGGCAAGTCACTTAATCCCAATTGCCCTGCCTTCTCCGCTCCAGAAAGAAAGAAAAGGAAAGAAGGAAGGAAGGAGAGAAGGAGGGAGGGAGGGAGGAAAGGAAGGAAAGAGGGAAGGAAGGAAGGAAGGAAGGAAGGAAGGAAGGAAGGAAGGAAGGAAGGAAGGAAGGAAGGAGTAACTGCTCTGGCATAACTGAGAAAAATGTTCCTTTATGGAATGCCTGGGCCCCATATGGAACTTCTCTCTCTTTCCCTAGTAGTTCATGTTTTTATGTACCCCATTATTATTTCTGGAGCTTTGTTGTTGTTGTTGAATCATTTCAGTAGTCTTTTTCTTTGTGACCCCATTTTGATATTTTCTTGGCAAAGATACTGGAGTGGTTTGCCGTTTTCTTCTCTAGCTCATTTTACAAATGTGGAACTGAGGCAAACAGGTTTCATGACTTAGCCAGCATCACCAGCTAAGATAGTTAAGTGTCTGAGGCTGGATTGGAACTCATGAAGGTGAGTCTTCCTGATTCCAAGCCTAGCGCTCTGTGCCACACTGTGCCACCCAGCTGTCCTTTTCTGAGGCTACAAGAATACAAAATTCCCACACACTAACCTAAAAGGAGCACTGCTGAGGCTGCTTTGACTTAGCCATTGAACCAAAACATTTGTTTTGGCAAGTTGTTGGATAACAGGCTTTTGCCTCCAAAGACAACAACAACGAATGTAGATGGTGCTGTGGAATTGGGGACTGGACATAGACGTGAATGTTAACTCTGCAGTGACCTTCCTGTGTAACCTTTGCCAACTCAACCACTTTAGGCTTTAGTTTCTGAGGGTGTTGGATTGGATACTTCTAAAGTGGTCTGAATCTATGACCCTATGATTCTCTGATAGAGGAAGTATGTGGTTGTACAAAGAACTAGAATTGAAATCTGCATGTCCTGAGTTCAAATTGCTACGGACACTTATAAGCCAAGTGGCTTCAGGCAAGCCCTTTTTTTGGAGGAGGAGGGAAGGCAAGGCAATTGGGATTAAGAGACTTGTCCAAGATCACACAGCTAAGTAAGTGTCAAGTGTCTGAGGCTGGATTTGAACTCAGGTCCTCCTGACTCCTGTGCTGGTGCTCTATTCACTGTGCCACATAGTTGCCCCTTTTACCTGGAAATTCCTTGGCCAGTTCCCAAGTTATTATGTACTCAGTCATAGAGAAGTCCCAAAATAGACTGAAAAGATGGGCTCTGAAAATCCCAGATCTTTCATCATCATCTCTAGGTCCCTAAATTGCAGGTATAGTGGGTGAGAAGCTACGTCAGTATGAAATACATTTACTCTAAACGTATCTGATTTGGTCCATTTTTTCTCTGTAGTTTAGATAAGAACAAATTAATGTTATTTATGTTGGTGGATGCAGTTCAAATTAGTACAATTCAAGAGGAACACTGGTGAATACTTTAAGGATCACATTTCCCTGGCCAGCATCCCCATTAATTTTATTAATACATTGTCCTCTCAAGCAGACAGGAGAGCAACACCAGTAAGACCCAAGTAAAGGCCAACCCTAGTGCAAATAGAGTATGATCTATAAATGAATGTCTACTGCCATCTAGTGACAGACTGTGGGAAGTGACTCATTTCTGTGATGATTTTTATTTCCATCCTGGTTTGGAAATTGAACACTGGTATGTACAGCAGTAATTACTCCCATTCTGTCCAGAGTTAGAGATTACACAGATCTCCATGACAATGTCAGCATCCAGGAATTTTCTGTTAGTGGTTAAGTAAGGTTTAATATATCCCACAAAGCTAGCCAACTAAAACTCTACAGCTCCCTTGCCCCAGTTTAACTTCCTAGATCAGTTTACAATTAAAGGTACTTTGTTAGGGTAATTTATAGTTTATCATCCTAGGCCTTAACTATGAATAATGTTGAATTGCATTCAGTTCACATTCATTTTTTTTTGGTTTGTTTTTTTTGGGGGGGGAGGGC
>CM053594.1:214909556-214928210 GCA_028646575.1 Pseudocheirus occidentalis
CATTGAACTTTTTTTTTTTTTTTTTGCCTTTTTGGAAGGGAGAAGTCAGGGCAGTTGGGGTTAAATGACTTGCCCAAGGTCACACAGCTAGTAAGTGTTAAGTGTCTGAGGCCGGATTTGAGCTCGAGTCCTCCTGACTCCAGGGCTGGTGCTCTATTCACTGTGCCACCTAGAGACCCCTCCCCCCTTTTGAGGCAGTGGGGTTAAGTGACTTGCCCAGGGTCATACAGCTAGTAAGTGTTAAGTGTCTGAGGCCAGATTTGAACTCAGGTCCTCCTGACTCCAGGCCTAGCACTCTATACACTGCGCCACCTAACTGTTGCTCTATGGAACTTTTAAAAATTGTATTTCAATATAATTGGTTTCCTTTGCAATTTTTTCATACTTTCTTTTATACATTTAAAAGCATCATTCTGCGTAGAGGTCAGGAAGTTTCCCTAGACTGATAAAGGGATCCTGGAAACAAACAGAAAGGTTAAGAAGTCCTGATATCCCAGACTCCTTTTTAAATGATTACAGAACCCCCTAGAGTTCACCTCTTCTCATAGTGGAGCCCAGCAACCTGTGTAGGCACGTGCTCAGTCACTGCTGGTTAAATTGAAACAGTTGTTTTTGTGTTTCAAGTTGTCTAGGATGTTGGAGTTCATAGTCAGCGGATGCAGACAGAAGGTGAACCAAACTTCCTAATTAAAACTACAGGGGAAACTCTAGGTGCTGAGAATGTAATTGTTGAATTGGAAATGAGTCAGTGTATCAGCTGGAGCCTCGATAATGAAAAATCATCAAAAGCTCAGGGCTGAAGCCTCTGAGTGTCTTAGACGGTAATGACAGTAAAATCACAAAAGGTACTAATTCCATATCAGTGCCAAAGAAACAAGTCTGGTTATTGAATCATCCAAACTACTTTCCCCCAAATTTTGTCACCTCTCCTCAGCCCTGGTTTCTGATCATGCAGCATTGTCCACTATTGCTTTCTTTGTAATACTGCAGTAGATTCTCTGTTGGAGACCACAGTGCTTTTCACTAAAGAAGATAAATGGAGTTGGGCTTAAATATACTTAAGTTTTAGTAACTTTTTTTCCTAAATACATGATTAAGAAACTTTTTTGTTTTGCAAGGCATAAAAACATAATATTGACATTATTATAATTACATTGTGGTAGGGAAAACTGGATTTATACTCCATACATTTGGTAAGTGAGGAGACAGGGTATCCTCTCTGTCTCCATCTGCCTGTCTGTCTCTCTATCTCTCTATCTCTATTTCCATCTTTCTGTCTGTCTTTTTTTTCTGTCACTATCTTTCTGTCTTTCTCTTTTTCCCTGGTGTCAAACAAACTTTATTTTACTAAGATCTTTATGCCAGAAGATCTCTCATGGATTTAATTTGGCTCTCTTTTTAAAGATGAAGTAATAATGTAGTGGCAAAGTCTGTATGGAGTAAAAATTAGGACTCCTAACATTTAATTGCTCATTCTATTACATTGTACCAACTCTTTGCAACTGGGTAGTACAGATTCTATAATCGTATGTACTATTCTTCTCAGCTGGACAATCCTTCCGTCCTGATCTCCTTTAAATGCACTCAGTTTAAGGCATTCTACTAGTTAGGAAGACCTGAGTTTGAATCAGGCCTCAGATATTTACTAGCTGTGTGACCCTGGGCAAATTATTTAACTCTGCCTTGAAAACAGCTGAACAACAACACTTTCCTATCAATGTGCCTCCAGTTGTACTGATTCCATTTTTCTTTTCCACTGCTCAAATCAAGTTGATATGATATAACCATTCAGTGATTTGCACATGATGCTTCATTTTAAGGGAAATCTGTATAGTGACAAAAAAAGTTTATTTTATTTTTTTGATCTTGCCGTTGTTAACATATGCTTTAAGATTATCTACACTATCTTTAGTCACATGTTTTGGATTAGATTAGCTAACTATATATTTAGTCACCTGTAGCAATTGCCAGATGTTTGGAAATAAAAGCAAAAGCCCTTTATTCATGAGGAAAATTAGTCTTATAATGTAGTCAGGACTGTGGAGGGCCTCAAGATCATATGATATGAGGATTAGTTGAAGGAATTGGGAATATTTAGCCTGGTGAAAAAGAGAAGGAAATATGGCAGTTCACATGTTTTAAAAGATACTATGGGGAAGAAGGATTAGCTTTTGTTCTGCTTAGTCCTAGAAAACTGAACTAGGAGTAATGGATGGAAGTAACAGAGTCAAATTTAAGCTTGATATAAGGAATCTTTTTTTTTTTCTAACAATTGGAGTTATCCCAAAGTAGAATGGGCTTTCTTTGGAGGTTTCCCCATCATGTGGATCTTAGTATAGTATCATTTACTCTATATGTGAGTAAATATATCCTTTCAATACTTGAACATAGCTGTCCTAGTCATATACTCCCATCCCTGTCCCCCACCCCAGTCTTCTTTTTCTTCAAAGCAAACTCCAGTTCTTTTAACTAATACTCTCATGGAATGCTCTCTATGCAACAGCAACGTCTGTTGGAGAGGGGATTTTTGTTGAGCTAACAGTTGGATCAGATGGTCTTCTACTAAGGTCCTTCTAACTTGGAGATTCTGTGAAAGCCAAACATAGTAGATGCTCCAGAAACGGATGTTGAATTTAATTCCATTTTATTTTCAGAGTTCCAAGAGAGGCATAAGATTTGAGTCGTTGCCTGTTCCACTTGACATCTTTCCTGGGCATTAAAATGATTTAACTATGGCCCCATCATACACTTGTGTCAAAGTTAAGAAACCATGTGTACCTTCCATAAAGACAGATCCAAGTCAGACCTAAAGATAACAGTCTAATCTTACATAGTCAGCTTTGTTTAAGAACAAAAGCAGAAAATGCTGATGTATATCATTGCAGCATCTTGTTGGCTAGGCAAATTGCGGGCATTTTTTTTTTTATTCTTTCTGTGCTTTGCTGACTGAAAAGGGAAAGATCACTTGATATTTCTATTGCTTTAGGGTTAGTTAAATGTTTTGAATTCCATGAAAGAAATGTGAAAGCTTTTCCTCCTCAGACTCAGTTGAAAGCTTGTGATTTTAATTAAATCCCTTGTAGTGTTGAACAGATATGTATCAGGAATCCAGATGTGGTGGATTCAAGCTTCTAGTAAGTTAATAACATGGTTTACAAAATTCCTACTGTAATTGGAAGTGTGTAAAATTTTGAGGTCCTTATTTTTCAGAATGAACAAGATTTTCTCAGATGTTTTTAACTATTTTCATAAAACCATTTAAAATCCATGTTTAAAGCCCATATTTAAATTTTATTCATAAGTTTTATAAGGAATATACAGTTTGGGGTTTGCATCACAGATGCCTAATCAATATTATAGATATTAAATATTCTGAGTCTGCTAAATGAAGTCCTAATGTGTATAAATTTCAAATCACTGCTGTCTTAGTAGTTGCTAGTCAGAAAATCAATGGGAGGGGGAATGCCCTACTTTAAGAATTGGAAAATGACCACCTTCATTTCTGTAGAGAAAATAAGGGGAGAACTCTTAAACTCAGCACAACTTCATATGGTTATTTCTGTATCTTATTTTCCTCTGTGCACAGAGGAAGGGAAAGAAACTCTGATATTAGAAAAGGCAAATTAAGACCTTCTCTATGATTAATAGGAAACAGTAATAGAAAAAGATATTCATTCATATCAGAAGAAGCAAAATTCCTGGTAAATGGAGAAAGCTGGATAGAACTTGTCTTTGACTACAAATTTACATTTTATAGTGGTGGGAAGGTATCTTGAAAAGAGTACTGGGCATTTGTATATTGCATTTGTATATCCAAACTCTCCCTCCAGTAACTTACTGCCTGAGCTAGTGTTCTATTAATTAATCTGCAGTTATTAAGGAGCTACTATGTATTAGGCATTGTGCTAAGTGGCGAAGATAAAAAATAGGAAATAATTAACAGAAGGAAAGGTGTTGTAAATAAGATGGGTTTGGAAAGGCTTCCTGTAGAATATGGGATTTTAGTTGTTACTTAAAGGTGACCTAGGAAGTCAGTAGGTGGAGTTGAGGGAGGAGAGCATTCCAGACATGAGGGAAAAACCAGGGAAAATGCCCAAAGATGGAGTAGCGTGTTCATGCAATAGCCAGGAGGCTGATGTTATTGGATCAAAGAGTATTTGTGTGTGTGTGTGTGGATGAGGGGGAGTAACCACAAGACTAGAAAGATAGGCGAAGGGTAGATTATAGAGGGCTTTGAATGATAGAGCATTTTGTATTTGATTATGCAGGGGATAGGCAGCCACTGGAATTTGTTGAGGGGGGGGTGGGGGTGGGGTGGGGGTGGTCATATGGTCAGAACTGTGCTTTCTAGAACTTAAGGAAAAGAAGTAGAGACCCGAACTCCTAAAAGCAAACCACAGGGTTTACTAATACCCCATAAATCATCCATGTTCATATGTATAAAAAAGACATGGTGCTAATCAGCTTTGATGCCCACCTAATTTTTCATTATTCTGGTCTGGTCTTTGAGAGAGGAAGCAGCTTAGAGGTAAATTCTAGCAAAATCAGCTTTGTCCAGACATCTACGTTGGGTCCAGGTCGGAGCCACAGTGTAAGAAGGTAGCATTTCTCTACTAAGTGGGACAAAAGGGACTGTGATCTTTTGCAAATACACCAGACTAAGGTAAGCAGACCCCAGGCAACTTTTGAACTCAGTAGTCATGAATAAGCCAGATACGAATGTACACCAGACTTGGTACAGTGTCTTTAGTGTCAGAGGATACCACTTGTCTGCGCATCAGTTATTCTACCTCTTTCTATCCGCCTCTTCTTCCCACCTCTCCCCACCCCTTTATTCTAGGGAAGGGACTCAGGATGGCCTTTTTATTTCATTATCTCTGCAGGTCCTTATCACTTCATGACTGTTTCAAGAGCCTGCTGGTTGGGGTTGGTCTCCCTGCCTCAAGTCTCTTCCTACTCTAGTCCACCCATCACTCAGCTGTCAAATTGACTTTTCTCTCTGACCATGTCACTTCCTCCTTCTTCCCTCCCCCTCCCCCCACTCAGTCAGCTCTGGTTGCTTCCTATCACCTCCAGCTTTGAATACAAAATCCCGCTTGGCTTTTAAAGACCTTCAAAAACCATCCCCTTCATACTTTCCAGTCGTACTTTCTTCTGTGTACTCAGTGGTTCAGGTACATTGACCTCTTAATTGTTCCTCTCACAAGATACTCTTAGTTCCTGATTCTGTGTGTCTCACTGGTCATTGCCCATGTCCCTCTCCCTCCTTTCTTCTATCCTTGGTTTCCTTCAAATCCCAGCTAAAATTCCACTTCATGCAGGAAGCCTTTGCCATTCCCATAATTCTTGTGCCTTTCCTCAGAAATGCTCTCCAATGCATTCACAGATACATAAATGTATACATAGATATACATAATGCAGTTATTTGTATATTGTCCCTGACATTAGACTAGATGGTGTACCTCCTAAAGGAATAGTATTCCTCCATAATGGAATATAAGCTCCTTGAGGGCAGGGACCATTTTCCTTTTTTGTCTTTGTGTCATATAGTGCTTAGTACAGAGTTGATGCTTAAAAGATGCTTATAAAATTGAACTGAGTTGGTTGGGTTGCATCATTACCTGTATGCCTTGAGCCAGTTGTCTATTTTCTCTAGACCAGGAATTTTCTCATGTGTATAACAAAGAGGTTGACCTAGATAGATGTTGATGTTTCTTCATGTTTGCCTTGTGGTTTGTGGAACAATATTTTTCTTTTCTTTTTGGAGGGCAATTGGGATTAAGTGACTTGCCCACTGTCACAGGGCTAGTAAGTCTTAAGTATTTGAGGCTGGATTTGAACTTAGGTCCTCCGGACTCCAAGGCCAGTGCTCTATTCACTACGCCACCTAGCTGCCTCAACAGTATTATTTTTGAGGGACTGTTGTGAGTAGCAGGGACCTGCCATTTTGGGGAACTACATATTAAACTGATATCATGTCAGTTTCATTAGTCAGTTGGGTGAATACAATACTCTATAATGCTCTGTTCTCACTAAAAATACAATAAGTCAGGAATAAAATGCAACAATCTCTCATAGACTCTATTTTTATTATGTAACAGTCAACTATAAAGCATTGATTTATGAGAGTCCCTGCATACTTGCAACACACACACACACACATTCAATTAATTCTGTCATTGTAACCTGAAGATTTTCATGGCTCAAGGTAGGTTCTCATTTAAAGAAATCTACTTGGGGAAGGATATTTTGCCAAAAATTCTTTTATCAAATGAATGTGTCTGTTTATTAGTGAAATACCTTTGTAATCTTTTTCCAAAGGAGCGTTAGGGCTTGCTAGTCGATGTTACTGTATCGCATACCCCAACAGTGAATTCGCTTTGGGGTAACAAACAGTATTTTACTGCTCCTATTTTCAGTTTAGAATGCAAGCAAAAAAATTCTGTTCCACTGTGTTTTCTAGACCGAGAAACGTTCAAGTAAGACACTATTATCCTCAGGCATGACTTCTGTCAACTCTACTTAGAAATCAACCACAAAAGTCAATTCTCTTTTGGTGGCTGGATTATATCTCCCTCTCAGAACCCTCCTCTTCCCAATTCTTTTGATCACAAGCCTCCTGCTTCCCTTTTGTTACTATTTATATTTACCATTTGGCTCTCCTACATTGATTTGCTTAGAGTGTTCCTTATTTTATCATTTCTTTTCCTCATATATCATGACCTCTTCTTGTCCAGAGAGTCAAACACGTTCTGGGCTGGGCTGGAGCTGTGTTTCACTTCCTGCGTGCCAGAAAGCTTTTGTCTTTCTGGAATCAGCATTTTATATGTTTGTTCACTATTTCTCTTTCAAGTCTTCTCTCTTACCTGGATATCCATTTAGATGGATAAGTGAGAGGTGTTCAGTAATTATCTCAGAAATTAAAAATCCTCAGTCATTTTGCTGATGCATGAAATAACTGTAAAATAATTGCAAATCCTTATGTAAATCATAAATCAGAAAACTATAAAACATTTTGCTATATACATTCTAAGTAGCAGTGGCAATAAATATCTTTAGAAGTTGTTGAAATTTACCATTTTATAGGATCAATTTTTTTATTGGACAGACTTTTCATTGATTATTATTTTTACTATCAGTTTTTAATGTGCTTGTCAGGGAGAATGGATACCCCAAAGAGAACTGTGTTAATGAGGTGCTAATATGAATTAATTCATGTAGTTATATGGATCTTTGACAAAATTTTCCACTCATATAAGCAAGGGTGATGAATTAAAAGAATTATTCTATCTTGGTTGGTTTAGAGGTTTCTCTTGGTCAGATTTTTATTTTTTTTTACTTTTTATTAAACTTGAGGAACACATTTCTCAAAATAGAAAATAGGCAAGAGCAGAAAAGCCCTTAGGAAAAAGTAATGTTTTGAAACGTCCAGTTTGATACTTAGTTTGCTCCCTTCTTTGTTGTCAAATCACTTAACTAAAGATGTGGCCTTGCCCATAACAATTCCTCAGTAAGTATTTGCTGAGTGAATGAATGACTTTTCTGTAAATATAACTTCTAACTAAGAGGCGGTGGGTGAAGAATTAAAAGGAGAGAAAATAATTATCTGAGAAGAGCTATGCTGTCAGTTGAATACAAATATTAGACGCCTATTAAGTGGAAGACTCGGTGCTGAGTGCTCAGCCTAGCACTTCCTACCATCCCCTTTGGACTCTGCCTGGCTTGTTATTTTGCCAAATCCTCCATTCTCTCTCAGGAGTGATGCTCTGGGCTTAGACATTCTTGAGTGAGGGCAGACCTAGCTCACTGCTTTCTTTATTGAATCATTGAATAGCTATACCACTATATTGATTCCAAAGTTTTTCTACAAATACCTTTCTTTCCTTTTTTATTAAAAATGGTAAGAGGCTGAGACTTTGCTGAATTCTTCTTGAGCAATGAGAATAGTTATACAAAGGTAATTCCAAACATAGAAACGAATCCCCACCGGCTGCACAGGGGGGATTCTGAAGATAAATGTGAAGATTTGTGAGGGGGATTTGTGCTATTTGTGACCTTTTCATTTATATTGTTGGAGTCATTGTGTATTTTATTGGTGCTGTTTATTTTGTGTTCTATGGGTTCACACGAATCTGTTCACATTTTCTGAATTCCTTATGTGTCATTCCTCTTGCACTGTAATGCATTCCATTAATATGCTATGGTTTATTTAGTCATTCTCTGAACAATGGGCAACCACTCTCTTTTGAACTCTCTGGTCTCACAAAGAATGTTGTTATGAATACTTGTGTTGGCCCCTTGTTTCTGTCCTTTACTTGCTTAGTGGTGGGGGTGGTGGGGGGGGTAGTGGTGGTGATGGTGGGGGGGTGGTGATGGTGGGGCTGGTGGTGGTGGCGGTGGGGGGGCAGTGGTGGTGGCAGTGGTGGTTGTGGGGGTGGTGGTGGGGGGCGGTGGTGGGGGTGGTCTGGTGGGGGTGGTGGTGGTGGTGGAAGGAGATCCCTGTGTCACAGGGTATGGGGAGTTTAGTCACTTTTTGGTGCAGTTTCAAATGGGGAATCCAGAATGTTTGCACCTCCTCACAGCTCCCCAACAGAGTATTATAACATGCTTTTCTTCTCAGTGTCCTTTCAGTATCAATTGTTCTCATATTTTGTCACTTTTTCAATTTGCATTTGTTGGTGATAAATCAGAATTGTTCTTATTGACGTTTCTCTCACTGTTAGTGATTTGAAGATTATTTTCACGTGGTCATATTCAGTTGGCAATTTTTATTTTGAAAGAAGGGAAGGGAATACACATTTATTGTTGTTTTTGTTTTTTATTTTTATTTTTGGCAAGGCAGTTGGGGTTAAGTGATTTGCCCAAAGTCACAAGGCCAGTAAGTGTGTTAAGTGTCTCAGGCCGGATTTGAACGCAGGTCCTACTGACTCCAGGGCTGGTGCTCTATTCACTGCACAGCTGCCCCTGGAATAAGCATTTATTAAGCACTTACTGTATGTTGGACACTGTGCTAAGTGCTTTACAAAGATTATAATCTTATTATCTAATATATTGGGAAGTGGCTCTTGAGTCTGTTCTCTGATTTGGAAGTATAGAGGCTTGTATTGAATTGAAGACTAGAATTAAAGCAGTTGTATGGATAAGAAAAAAATTAATAGACCTGAAATGTTAGAATATTAAGGCAAATATTTTTCTTCAATTCTGTGAATAAAAACTGACTTAATTAAACAAACATTTATTAAGCATTTACTATGAGGAATTTTATAAGCACTTACTATATAGCACTTACTAACAGGAAGGCATTGTACTAGGCATGCAAACACAAAAAAGAAAAACAATTCTTCCTCTTATGAAGTCTACATTCTGCTTCGTGATACAACACAGGCAGAGATAAGTAACCGTGAGATAATTTTGAAAAAAAGGAAAGAACACTTAAAACTAGGGCAATCAGGGAAGGCTTAGTAAAGCAGGAGGTGGCACTTGATTTCGAAGAGAGCTAAAGATTCTAGGATGGAAGGGAGAAGGTATCCCTGGGCATTTTAGGAATGGGAGATAGGCCATACAAAGTCACGGGTGCAAGAGATGCAATGCTGTTTGGTGAATGCTCCGTGGTCCAATTTGGTTGAAATGTAGAGTGAAGGGAAATAATGTAAAAGAAGTCTCACTATTAATATCTCTTTTCTAAAATCTGTAATTGTAATGATCAGCTATCTCAAAATTAAGTTTTATGTACATATCGTTTCTAACCTTCCTTCTTCTTTTTGCTTTTAGGCCTTCTCTCACCATGGCCCACAGGAATCTAACAGGAAGCTGCAATGTTAACTGTGGTTGTAAAATCCATGAGTATGAGCCAGTCTGTGGATCAGATGGAATTACATACTTTAACCCTTGTCTGGCTGGCTGTGCCAACAGTGGTAATCATAGTATGGGGGTAAGTGTTTGGGGCAAATTCACAGACTGCTATTAATCCACCTTTCCATGACTGAGGACACGTAGGTATTCATTTGCCATTGTGTTCGTTATTTTCATTTATTAGCTGCTTACCCTAACCATCAATGTGCCTTCTGTGCCAGCCTAGAGAAAGATAATGAAGCAGTATTACCTTTGCCCAGAGATGAGCTCAGCCTTGAGGAGACGATTGACTTCCACACCAGCTCTTTGGCTATTTGCATTGCTGGCTCAGTGCAACATGATAACGTGAAGCTCCTGCTTCACCCCTCTTTATTGTCCCTCTCTTTTTTTTTCTTTTGACATCTCTTGTGTGCACATGTATAGGTCAAGATGGCCACTGCATTTGATGCTCATGAAATAGAACAGTAAAGTAAATGGTCTTTGATTTCTTCTCCATTATTTCATGGACTAGATTCAGTGTGTGAGTAAGCTGTACTTACACAATTGGGGTCTTTAAAATCTCCTCATAAGCTGTTTTTAGGAGCCAAAGAGATATTATGCTTTATTTTAAACTTTGGGTTAAAGATAATTCTGTTGGTTCAGCCTTTCAAAGTTTATTTTAAGAATTTGCTTCTACACAAGTTATGAATAACACATAAAAAACATTGTAGCCCAAAGAACGTTGGATTTAGAGTTGGAGGACTTGGTTTCTAATCCTAGTTCTGCTACTGACTAGGTCATTTCTTTTTTTACTTGTAAGTCAGTTGAATTATCTGGATTTTAGTGTCTTCCTTGATAAAATTAGTGTTGAATAAGCTTATTTCTAAGTCTTCCTCTAGCTCTAAAGCCTCTGATCTGAGAATCTATGATTCCGTTGACTATAGAAGTTTCTTATGGTTAGTAAGGATAATATTACTTGGAACTTTTATGTAGCATGTCAGGTTTGTAAAGTGCTCATATACGTGTTACATCTCCCTCTTTGTGTCCCTAGCTTTCCTCAAGTCTCAATTTGAATTGATTTCCACAGTTGCTAGTCCCATCAAAAATAGCTTTATATTTATCTTGTGGTTAGTAATCTGAGTGGGTGCTGTGTCTCCCAAGTAGAATGTAAGCTCCTTGAAGGGAGGGGCTTTAGGGCCTAGCACAATGCCTGGCAAATAATTGGAATTGAATAAATGCCAGTTGAATTGAATTGAACCTCATAGTTCCCTTTGTGAAGTTAATATTACAAATAGGGAAATGGGATCTCAGAGAGGTTACTGGGTTCAGACATGCCCAGAGAAAACACAGATATTAAGTGTCAGAGGTAAGATTTAAGCCCATGTCTTCCTGAATTCAAGGCCAGCACTGTTGTCCACTAGGCCAGTGGTGTTAAACTCTAATGGAAACAGATTCCTGGGCTGCAATAGACTTAGAAAACCACAAATTAGCATTATCTGTGATGTATTGCATTTTTACTTATTTTATTAAATATTCTCCAATTATGTTTTAATCTGAGTGGGCATTACACTTGGGAAATTTGTGAGTTGTTGGCTATGAGTTTGACAGCTCTCTCCTCAGCCAAGCTTCAATAATTTAATGAATCTGTGAGGTAATGTATTTAGGTATCCATCCTACCATATACACATGTTACAATCCATTCTCACCTTCTCATACTGACTTTAATCCATCCATGTCTACCCATAAGTCCTCCAGAGAGGTTCATCCAATGTCCTAAAGGGATACTGTCCCTGGCAGTTGACATTACCTGACTAGGAATTCAGCATAAAGACTGATTTTCCTGTGCTCATGCAACATGAGTAGCCAAGCTCCTTTTCTGGTCATTCACCTCTTTGATGACATCATTCCGGCTAATTTTTGTATGTAATTCAGCACTGGGCAGCCTGTTTCTCTTTAATAAAATATATTATCACTAGGAATAATTTCATATGCACATAGTACTTAAAATTTACTAAGCATTTTCCTCATAGCAACCCTCTGGAATAGGTAGTGCAAATACTGTTATTCCCATTTGGTAGATGAAGAAATTTAATCCCAGAAACATTTAGCATGTTCCTGAGGAAACTTGAGCATATTCCTCCTGTACACAGTTATTTAATGTGGGTGGAACAAAGTGGCATAATCACTGCAGGAGGAGTTTCAGGTCCTGGAAGTCCAGGACCAGAGTCACCCAGCTAATAAATGTCTGAGGCCAGATTTGAACTCTGGAGGATGAGTCTTCCTGACTTTAGACTTGACACTGTCTACTCTGCCACCTACCTACCAAAAGCATGGCAAACTTGGGTACAATTCCTGCTTTAACAAAACTTAGCTGTATAACCATGGGCAAGATACTTAACTTCTCAATGCTCCAGGTAACATCCTTTTTTTTTTTTACTGGGTTATTAGAAATCCTTTATTTCAACCCACAGAAAATGTATGAGAGACATAAACAAATACAAGAAATGTAAAACAAGGATCAAACAACCCATTATGCTCATTTTACTCTTGTAAGGTAAGGACGGTTTTGTTGTACTACCAAGCAGATGTCTCACCTATGCTGTCCCAGGAGTTTATAGGTCTCGATCTTCTGGTCTTCCAAGTGATAACTTCCACCAGTCCATTAGCTGCTATCTAACTATCCTGATTGTCTTTTCCTCTGAAAAAGGATGCAATAAAAGAAACCCTTTCCCTTGGACCAAATGATCCCCAACTTCTAACTTCAAGAGCTCTTAGACTATAAGCTAGATATAGATTTCTGAGCTCATTTGAAATGGGGAGTTCCCACATGGGTATTTTTACATCAGTTAAATAATATGTGCATCCCCTGCCCAAAATAATGTGTTGCTTCTTTCTATAAGGACACTGTTTTGTGTCTAAAAATAAACTATTTTGGTGACATTAAAATGCCTTTGACATTCTTGGATTGGTGGTTTGGGGCTACCCTACTAAACAAAAGCAGTTTTTAAAAAAGATCCTTCTATTTTAAAACATAAAAATACAGTGGCAAGTTGTAAAATAGATTATGGATGATTCATCTGCTTTATTTAATGGACCAGATTTAGTGTATGAGTCACCGGCTTTACGTCCAGTGCTGAAATATTTCTTTTTTTATTAAGTTAGTTCTTTAGTGTAGGTACATTAACTATTTCAGGTAATCTGTTTACTGAATGGCAAGCAGATGGCCAAACAGTCTTCCTTAGTCATACTTCTTACCACTGTAGTGGATAATGAAAATGTCAACATAGTTTTCTAATTCATTGAATTCAGCAGGTTTTTTTTTTGAAAGAGAAACAAAAAAATTCAGTCAAATGAAGGTATTTGGTTAATATAATTTTTAAAATTTTAATTGGTTATTTATGTAAAAATGGCAGTTGGCTGAAATTAATTTTTCACTTTTATTGGCCTTGCATTAAAAGTATCATTAAAAACACGGAGAGATTTTTGCTGACCAGTGTTTCTAGAAAACTATTCCCTTGCTTGGTTTATTATGCCAGGATAGTAGTGACTTTTAAGAGTTACTCATTTCTCACATTACCTAATCTACTTGAAAAACTAGTTTATTTACTCACAGACTCTGAGTTGCTATGACTTAAAAGGAAAAAATTCTGTGATGAGGATAATTATTAGTAGATGTTAACAATATGTATCTTCTATTGCAAAATGGCTAATTGGATAGAGAATTGGCCTCAGTGTCCGCAAGGCCTGAATTCAAGTGCTACCTCTGACGTCCACTGGCTGTGAGACCCAGGACAAGTCATTTTACTTCATAGTGATCTAAGTCACTCTCACCCTCTTAACCCTTTAAGTTGAAGAAAGGGGATTTACCTGCATTAGCAGAGGGATTTCTTTATCTAAAATTTTCTCTCTTTCTTTCTCTTTTTAATTTTTTTTTGGAGTGTGGAAGGTAAGACAATTGGGATTCAGTGACTCACCCAAGGTCACACAGCTAGTAAGTGTGTCAGGTGTCTGAGGCCAGATTTGAATTCAGGTCCTCCTGACTCCACAGCTGATGCTCTCTATTCATTGTGCCACCTAGATGCCCCTAGAATTTTCTGTATCAATAAAATCACAGACCCAAGTTGCTATCCAGTTGTGCTGGAGTGGTTTCTAACTGACTTGCAAGAGCCAATTCTTAAAATTTCAGTGTGGACATTTAAACCTTTAAAATAGTATTTGCTCCAAATCTGGGCTTAATTTATTGTTTTGTTGATTGTCTAGACGTAAGAAAGTCTTAATAATGCAGACTAAACTTAAAAGTATATCTGTATGTGTATACCTACGACCTCCCTCTTAGCCCATCATTAAATTTTTATCAGCTTCTCATCTAGTAAAGAGCTTCCCATTCAAGTAAGCATTGGACTAATAGCTACTGAAGTTCCTTCTAATCTTGAAACTGTGATTTTGTGCCCAGCAGCATGCTTAATGCTGTGTGTGTGTGTGTGTGTGTGTGTTTTGGGGGGGGGTTGAATGATCACAAAGAAACATAACACGTAATGCCTCAACAGAGCCACAGACATAGGACCTACATATAAGCAGACATTCTAGACCTGTGATTTCATTGGTATAGAGAACTCTGAGATGAGCAAACTCCCTTCTACTAGTACTGGTCACCACCTTCTCTTCAACTGGCAGTTTTAGAGAGCTGGGGCACTGGGAGGCTAGCCCTGCCTGGAGTCCCAAAGCCAGTACATATCAGAGGTGAGTCTTGAGTGCAGGTCTTTTGGGCTCCAAGGATGGCTGTCTATACACTACACCAGTTAAATAAGACAGTGTGATCAAAGCTAGAGGAATAATATAGATGGTAAGTATTTCAGGAGCCAAGAAAATGTATAGATGAACATTGGAGTGGATAGGGAGGGTTCAAGGAGGAAGCCTTGATGTTTAACATTCTTTTTTTTTCTTTTGATAGCTTGTAAGCTTTATTTTATTTTTTTGCTTTTCTTTTTTTGGGGGGGGAAGGCAGGGCAGTTGGGGTTAAGTGACTTGCCCAAGGTCATACGGCTAGTATGTCAGGTGTCTGAGGTAGGATTTGAACTCAGGTCCTCCTGACTCCAGGGCCGGTGCTCTATTCATTGCACCACCTCACCGCCTTGATGTTTAGCATTCTTTACTTGTCTAAAAAGAGTTTGCTTACAAGATATGTGTCCTTTGGATATGCGTTGTTCTCCATAGCATTGTACATTTAGAACTAGAAGGGACCTTGAGGTCTTCTTGTCCTTCCCTTCGTTTTACAGATTTGGAAACAAGTCCAAAGGAGTTAAGTGACTTGCCTGTGGTCACACAGATAGTAATTAGCAAGGTTGGAATTTGAACCCAGGTCCTGGGCCTCCAAGTTCAGTTCATTCTAATATGTTGTTGGTTTTTTTTTTTTTTGAGGCTGATTGTCATTGTTGATGAGCACATCATATGACTTTGTGAACATACCGCATCTAGTTACAAATTAGGGGTCATCCCCAAACCGTTCATTCTGGAATCTTTCTTTTCACAGTCTTCTTATTTCCCTGCTGTGTATTTTGTTGCCTTTGCCGTTGATCATGGTGTTTACCCTGAATGGTGTTTTATCTCTCTTCTCTCCTCAGGTACGTAATTACACAGAGTGTGCCTGCGTTCAGAGCCGACAGGTCATTACCGCGCCAACGGTGGGGCAGCGCAGTCAGCTCCGGATGGTTATTGTCAAAACCTATCTCAATGAGAATGGCTTTGCTGTGTCTGGGAAGTGCAATCGGACCTGTAATACCCTTATTCCATTCCTTGTTTTTCTTTTCATTGTTACTCTCATAACAGCATGTGCCCAGCCATCAGCCATCATAGTCACACTCAGGTGAGCCCTTGATTGTGCTTACAGGGAGGCCTTCATTATCCTTGCAGGAGCTACTGTAAAGTATCAGGGTGTGAAGGGTCATGATATTTATGATCTGGAAGAGGCACTAAAGGTCACCTTGGTCACACAAGCCTTTGTTGGGAACTGAATAGGATAAGGCAGAGCAGAGAAGAGTTTGGATGGAGTGAGATGGAGGGCATTTAGGTGCTTGCCCCGCCTCTGTGTTCTTTTTCAGATGTGGAAGGGGTTGGTGTGTGGCTGACTAGAAGCAAGGACCACAGCAGAGTGCCAGCTTCTTCTAATCCCTAGACCTACGCCTGAGACATGTTCTTTAGGATGTCCCCACTTCCTCAAAATGCCAACCCTGAGAAGTTCTACTTTGTTATCTGGCTCCTTGAGAATGTGTATAACCTGTGAGCAAAACCAAGTTTGAAACTGTAGGGGAGCAACAAGGAGCCTATTGAACTTGGGAAATGATTTATACTGAAAACACCAAGTTGCCCTAGACTCCAAGCAGATAGTAGGGGGACACTCGCTGGATGTTATAGAGTGTATTTTTGCTTGGGTCCGTTGCCCAGTCTTTCCAGTTCTGCTTCCCCAATGGCTAACATCTCCTCTCTGTTCACAGTCACCATGCTAATTCAGGCCCTGTTAACATCTCATCTGAACTGTTGCCATGGCCTTCTAATGGGTCTCCCTGCATCAAAATCCTTCCCCCCAGCACTCCATTCTCCACACAGTGGACTCAGTCAGCAGACATTTGTTTAGTGCTTACCATGCATGCTCCAGGCACTTGGTAAGCAATCGACATACAAAGCTGTCAAAGTGGTGATCCCTGCCAAAGCAGAGATCCAACCATGTTGTTCCCCTGCTTCAAAGTTCTGTTGGCTCCTTATAACCTCAAGGTTCAAATAAAAATTCTTCAGTTTGGCATTTAGAACCCTTCTTAGTATGACTATCTAGACCAGTGGTTCTCAACCTTCCTAATGCTGCAACCCTTTAATACTTGTATTTGGGCATATCTGCATGTGGGTGGACCTGCCTAGAGATGGGTAGAGGAGCCGTGTCTTGGTTCCTAAGACCATTGGAAATATGTGTTTTCCAATCGTCTTAGGTGATGCCTGTGCAAGGGTTATTTGACCCCCCAAAGGGGTTGTGACCCACAGGTTGAGAACCACTGGTCTCGAGTGAGCGGATATGCTACTCTTCCCCCACTCTGTGGTCAAGCCAGACTGTCCCATTTCTGCTCCTCAGACATGCTATTATATCTTCTGTCTCTTTGCCTTTGCATCGTTACCATGTATGGAATGCCCTCCCTCTGCTATGACATCTCTTGGAATCCCTAGGTTCCTTCCAAGCTCATCTCAAGTGCCAGATTCCCCCACCCCATACTTCCTTCCCCTCCCATGTCCTATGGTGCTTACCTTATATTTATCTTTCATTTACTAATACATGCATATTTTCTTCTCCTTAAATTCAGGGATTATTTAGTTTTTGTCTTTCTGTCACCAATACTTTGTGCTATACCCGGCACCCAGTTGGCACTTAATAAATGCTTATTGATGGATTGGTTGCTTGGTGGAACTTTGGGTTGTATTAGCCTTTTAGGTCCTGAGATTCTATCATTCTGCGTTGGCTCTCAAGCATAGTTTGTTCTGTACGAGCGGTTACTGATATTGATTTAACTATCTTTGTACTTCTGGATCTGGAATCGAGGAGAAAATATATTGACAAAGGGAGGGATTTTTATTTTTCATTTGGCTGTGCACAAATACATGCTTTGTGCTCTTTCTGTCCCTGACACTCCCCTGGTTGGTTTATTTCATGGAGTAGACTCATTTCACTAGACTCGTGATTTCATTAGCATAGAGAGCTCCCAGATGAAGAATTTGCCTCTATCAAAGCCAGTTAGCATTTTTTTCCTGCAACATTTAGTTGTAGAAAACTGCCTAGAACATTAAAGGGTCAGTGACTTACCTAAGGTCACACAGCCAGTATGTTGCAGAGGCAAGACCCAGATCTTTTCTTGGCTCTGAGGTCTTCGGTGCTTTTTACTAAATAGGGAAAAGAGATATTTTGCCGTTTTCCTCCTATACACTAGTAAAGCCAAGCAACAGTAGATTCCCAAAAGAATACTACTGTGAACAGCTTGTAAGATTTGGATTACACAGTAGCAGTGAACACTCTGTTTATTCCATTACAAATCAAGATTTAGTATAATATTCACAGTATAATATTCTCAATATTATATCTTATTACAGAAAATCACAATATTTAGAACAAGAAACAAAGGAAGGGAAATCAGCTTAACACTTAAAGATTCAATCAATCAATTCACAGCTTAACGCTTAAAGATTCAATCAACAATTCACAACATACTGATCTTCCACTCATGGGGCAAACATTAACTTTAGTCTCCAATAAAGTCCTTAGAAAAACCACACAAACTTTCCACCCTTGATTTCCAACAAACCTCAGTTTTGTCCAAGGGGAGGCCTTTTCTTCATTTTGACTCTGGGTGGTCTCTCTGATTCCCTGGATTCTCTTCCCTGGTCCCACCTCCCTCCTGAATCTGCCAAACAATCACCTGGATTCAGCAGCTGACAGCGGCCAGACTCTCGTCCAATCCTCAGAGATAAACAGCTCCCAGGTCCTTGTCTAGTTCTTGGGGCAATCCCCGGCACACACTGAATTTCACAGAGTTCAGCACACCTCAAACCCTTCACTGCTTCTCTTGCCTGGAACTCAAGGATCAGCCAGGCCACAAACAAAGTCCCATCCTATTCATGTCTTCAGTCAGCTTCCAGATACTGGGAGAGGAACTCTCTCTCTCCCTCTCTTTCTCAGCTGACTTCAGTCTCCATGAATCTTTCTTCACTGAGGAGCCAAATCCAATTCTCTCTCTCTCTCTCTCTCCCTCTCCCTCCCTCTCTCTCTCTCTCTCTCTCTCTCTCTCTCTC
>CM053594.1:214928710-214970523 GCA_028646575.1 Pseudocheirus occidentalis
GCCACCTAGCCGCCCCAGTTCACATTCATTTTAAGGACTGAATCACGTTAGCAAATTTTAGATTCATTTATTTTGAATGAGACCAGATTTTTTTAACATGTGTATAAAATTAAAATTTGCTCAAAATGTCCAAATTCCATGGAATGGAATGGTATAAATGTCCAATTTTGCTATTGATGAAGTTCTCCAGTGACCGTATTAGTTCACATTTAAAGTTTGATGAGTCTTCCCTCAAAGGGACATAGTCAGTTGTACATTTTGGTTCAGTGACTATTGCGTATCTCTTATATCTGTGTTGGTAGGTCTATAGAGGTTTAGGAAAATAATGCCATCTTAGTGTGCCTCATAGGGTCTATATGCTTCTTGGGAAGTTAACAGACACTTTTTTCTTTAATATTTTATTTTTCCCTAATTACATGCAAAAACTATTTTTAGTGTTCATGTTTTTTAAAAAGTTCTGACCTCCAAATTCTATCCCTCCTTCCTTCTTCTCCCCCTTCCCTGAGACAGTAAGCAGTCTGACATAGGTTATACATATTCAGTAATATAAAATATTTCCATATTAGTCATTTTGTGCAAAAAGACAAAGGAGAGAGAGGAAGGGAAGACAGAGACAGAGACAGAGAGAAATAGCATTGTTCATTCTGTATTCAGACAACATCATTTCTTTCTTTTGAAGGGGACAGCATTTTTCATCACAAATTCTTTGAGATTATCTTGGATCATTTTATTACTGAGAATAACTAAATCATTCACTGCTCTTCATCATATATTATTACTGCATATTGTATATATTGTACAATGTTCTCCTGGTCTGCTCACTTCACTTTGTGTCAGTTAATCTAAGCCTTTATAGGTTTTTCTGAAACCATCCTACTTGCCATTTCTTATAACATAATAATATTCCATTACAATCATATACCACAACTTGTTTGGCCATTCCCCAATTGCTGGGCACACCCTCAGTTTTCAATTTTAGCCACCACTGAAAAAATCTGCTATAAATATTTCTGTGCAAATAAGTTCTTTTCTGTTTTTTTTCCTTTTCTTTGGGATACAAATCTGTCAGCAGTAGTGTTGGATCAAAGAGTATGCATAATTTTATAAACTTTTGGGCACAATAATTCCAAATTGCTCTCCAGAATGGTTGGATCAGTTCACAACTCCACCAACAGTGCATTAGTGTTCCACTTTTCCCACATCTTCTCCAGCATTTATCATTTTCCTTTTTTGTCATATTAGCCAATCTGACAGGTGTTAGGTATACCTCAGTTAGTTAACAAGCATTATTTAGCATGTACTGTGTGCCAAACACTATCTTAAGCACTATGGAATAAACACAAAAACATTATCCTTACCATCAAGTAGCTCACTTTCTAATGGGGGAATCAAGACACAACACACAAAGAAGTATGTGCAAACAAGACAATATGCAGTGCAAATGGACAATAATCTCAGAGGGGAGTTACTAGTAGTGAGGAAGAGAGATAAGGTGAGATCACAGCTGAGTCTTGAAAGGAACTAGAAGGTGAGGAGGGGGAACATTTCAAGTATGGGGGCCAGCCAATGCAAAGGCTTGGAGTTGGGGAAGGGGATGTGGTATATGAGGAACAGAAAGGAGGCAAGCGGGTCAGTGTTTCTGAGTCCGAGAGTAAAGAATAAGAAGACTGGGGAGGTTTTGTTTTTTAAAAAGGGTTACATTGACAGAGAATGTTTATATTTGATCTTGAAATAATAGGTAGTCATTAGAATTTATTGAACAGCAGGATGAGATGGTCAGACCTATGTTTTAAGAAAATTACTTTGGCAACTAAATTAAAGCTAGATTAGAATAGAGAAAAACGTGACACAGGGAGACCAACTCCAAATCTATTGAAATAGTCCGGGAATGAGACAGTGACAGCTCTCACCAGAGTGGTAGCTGGGTCTCACTTGACTCATCTCATGTACCATGGCAAAAATCATTATAACAACAACAAAAACAGTAATAATAATATTCAGGGTAGAGGGGCTGTGGTTTGGTTCAAGCCCATGATTCCATTGGTGTAGGAAATTCCCTTCACCAATGCAAATCAGTATCTCCTCTATGATTGAAAAATCTTTTAGAATTGCCTAAGGGATTAAGTGATTTGTCTCTTCTCATGGAGCTGGATTATGTCAGGGACAGGACTTTAATCTGGCTCTTCATGATTTCAAGGAAAGTGCCCTTTTTATAAAAGTATAACATATTGCCTCTCAAAAACTGGTAAATGAGCATTATCAAAGAAATATATTGAATCTTCACAGTTTTCCCCAATAGTGGCATCATTATCCTTCAACAAACTGCAAGAGGCTAATAATATGTTGGTTGGTGGATTCCTTAAAAAGTTAACATTTTCTTCACTGAACAGTTCACTATCATTTGTGCAAACAGGAGGGTTCTGGAACATTGAATCTTCCCATGTATACACACACACACACACACACACACACATATACATGTGTGTAAGTGTATCTGTACTTCTATCAACAGGACTAATAGTATAGCCCTGCTCTGTTGGACTGATTTAACTGTTATGTGTGGAAACTAACTTCAGCAAGCTCAAACATTTAAATTTGCTGGGGTATCTATACAGAGCGTAAGTATTCTCCACATTCAAAGGGGCTTGCCATACCAAATTGTCATCTTAATCCTTTCGTTTTCTTAAGCTATACAATTATATCTTGGTTTCAGTGTTAACTTCCTTCCCTTCCTGGCAGAATACAAGCCAAGGTTTGTTCACACTCGCCAAACCCGCTCGCTTTCTGTGGAATTTGAAGGAGAAATATATGATATAAACTTAGAAGAAGAAGAGCTGCAGCTGTTACACCCAAGAAGTATTTCAAAGCGCCATGACGAAGGCCATAAGTCTCCAGGACTCCATAATGCTGCTGCCGTTGTTGGTGATGGTGAATTAATGCTGGCTGATGGCCCCAACACAGTAGGACAATCAGATACCGTCCGAGTGACACATAAGTATGGATGCTTAGATATTCAGATGAATTGATTTTTAAGCTAACCTGCCATATATTACTAATTATTGTTATTATTATTGCCTTTTTCATACCATTACAAGGAAAAAATGCATCTCTGCTTTAGTGGGAGAATAACTGGTATGAGATAGCAGTTAGAGGCAAAATAAGCAATGGGGATCCCAGGAACAGAAGGTTTCAAGGTCTGATTTTGATTTAGTTTCATATTCAGGCTTATTCTACTGGGAATCCAAGAAGCCAAATAATATTGCTATATCTTAACATAGCAGGCATGGAGCATATGCCCTTGAGCTGCTCTCACAACAGGGGGTGCTGAGAGGAGAAAAAACAGATGGGGATAATTATTTGCCCTACTAAGCAACACTTTTTCCTGGATACATAGTTGCTATTATTCAGTCTGTTGTATTACTCTTGTGACAGTGGTAGCTGGGGCATAATCAAAAAGTGGGGTCTCCTGGCTGGGTTTCCAGGGAAATAGAGTAGATGGGGGAATGGAATTAGGGAGGAGAAATACTTGAGTTAATTAGATCGGCACCCAGCTAGTACCACATGTCTTGCTTTTTGGAGGCTGGACTCATGGGAAAGAGTTGGGGAATGAAGGGGTTCTGCAAAGTGATAATGCTCTGAGTTTGTTCTTCCCATCTGTTTCTCATACCCATATGCCCCTCAATACCTAAATACAGCCATCTTTGACTACATCTAGCCATCTTTGCTTTTTAAAAAAGGACCTCTGTAGGAATCTTTTATAATTTATCATTACCTTTTTCCTTTGTGTTATAAAAATACAGCTTAGCTACAAAATATTAATTATTGCATCCCATAATTTGTATAGTACTGAAAAGCAGCCATATTCTTTAATCATATCATTCTTCCCTCATTCCTTATTGATCAGCCCACCTTCCTTGTCTCCCTCGGTCTCTTTCTTTGTGGCATTCACAAAGGCAAAATGAATTGATTGGTTAAAACATGATCTCAATAGAAAAGGATTAGAGGTAGATATGGTCCTTTTAATTAAATGATTCTTTACACCAAGTCTTTTCTTTTGCAGCATTTTGAAATCTCATATCAATATTCTCCATCGATGCTACCCCAGCCCAGTCACTTCTTTAACTGTATTAGCTGGTGTTTTCCAAGCTACAATTTATTTGTGTTGCTTTTGTGTATTTTGGGAATAGTATTAAATCTGTCTAGTGCCTACTGTGCCCTTGGCAGTGATTCCCACTGACCCCATTCCGTACACCTACATTTATAACCAGCAGGCATTACATTCATAATTATCTATTGATCAGTTTGTATTCATTGATTTGTTGCTTGTATCTAAATTAACTCGTTCAGGAGAAAAATAAAGTTCTCTTCTTTGGTCTTTCCCATAGGTGCTTTATCCTTCCAAATGATACAATCCATTGTGAAAAAGAACTGTATCAATCAGCCAGAGCCTGGAAAGACCACAAGGCATACATCGATAAGGAGGTTAGCAGGGGATTCAAAGTCTATTCCCAATCCAGCTGGATGGCTGGGGAGCTATTTTTATTATTCACTTGATGGGTGTAATACCTAGTATGTATTATAATTGCATGTCAAATACTACACGTAGTAGTAACAACTCTTCTCTCCTTTGACAACTGATGACTCTGTGAGCTGGGTAGTGCAAGTATAAATATCAGCATCTAACGTAGGACCTTGCCTTTTGCAACCACTTAACAATAGCTAGTTTTTAGGGGGGATATTAAGGCTTACAAAGCACCTTACACATTATTTCATTTGCATTGCTCCTTCTATCACACCTGTGAGGCATCAGCATCATCATGATCATTATTACAGTTTTAGAAATAAAGAAACGCAGGCCCCAAGAGATTAAGTGACTGACTCAAGGTCACGTGACAAACAAGATTCAGAAAAGATAATATGATCAAGGTTAAATCCCAAGGAAGCATAAACAGAGCCAGTATCTAAAGAAGTCAGGTCCTCCTGCTCTTTCCACCATACCCTGAGCCCTTTGAAGAAACAAATAAAAGATGATTTGATGACTTTTTTGATTCCTTCCAGGCCAATGATATTATGCCTCTGTTAGAAAACAAACTTGCATTAAATGTGAAAGGTGTTCCACCTTTGGTAGAATGTAGAATACTGTGACCTTTTCCCAGAATAGGGTCAAATTTATTAAGTGGTTTAACATATGTTTATGGTGATAGAAAAAATAAAACTGAAATGAGAAAGCGTTTTGCTCAAAAGAACATCCTAAAGGCCTATTGGCCTTAAAATATAATTAATCCCCAATGTATTCCCCAGATTGAAGCTCTCCAAGATAAAATTAAGAATTTAAGAGAAGTGAGAGGACACCTAAAGAGAAGAAAGCCTGATGAATGTGATTGTAACAAGCAGAGGTAATGGCTTCTTTGCCGCAGCCCGCTGGTGATGTCTGCTCTGGAAACTCATTAGCTATTGGTACTGGCTGAGGTTATTATGGCGGGGGTTATGTCTCTCTATTACTAAGCTTATTATGTTTAATGTACTATTGCACATAGTAATGACTGAGGCTATTTAAATAAAATTAAATATACTATAAATCTAAGCAGTAGGTGTGAGATGCAGTCCCTTTAAACAGAAGCTTTTGCCAGTAGTAGCCATGTTATCTTTCTATTTTTTGCTTTGTTTACAGAAAATGAATTAAATGTAATCAAATGGAAATGTATGAAAACTCACTTTTTAATCCTGTTGCCTGTAGCTATTATAATAAAGAAAAAGGTGTGAAAGCCCAAGAGAAATTGAAGAGCCACCTTCACCCATTCAAGTAAGTGGATCCCAATGGGTATAGTTGCTGTGGGAGAAAGGGGGGAAGGTAACAAAGAAACGGTGTGTAAAGCAGCAACTTCTAAGTTGTGAGTGTGCTTTCAGCAAAGAAAGCAAATATTTACTAGCGCCCAGGAAAGTTAAAATCAATCGGTCAAGACACTGCCTTAGACTGTCGTAAGAATCCACTCAAGATCACTCATCTGAGGCACATTATCAGAGTCTAATTCAATTCTCTCCACCCTGGAGCACCCAGCTAATACACATGGTGTGCATAGGCCCCCTCTTCATTATGTTGCATATGAGAAAAAAGACAAGGAAGCACAGTGCAGGCCCTTTCAGCTAATTCCAAGGTTTTCAGCTACACCAACAGTATTGAATGGAGAAAAATAAAAAAAGATTAAAAAAAGGGAAACTTGAGTGTCAAATATGCAAGAGAAAGAATAGCGAGAAACAGAGAGAGGAGGAAGAGGAAAGGAAAGAGGGGGAAAAGGAAGGAGGCCCTCAAAGGGATATTTGAAACTTGCTCTAAAGAAGATTGAGACTGAATGGGGAAATGTCCAGTTTAAGGGAATTAAAGAACAGAAATGACTTCCATATTTACTCTATTGAGTTAAATAAGCAAAAATATGGAAAGAGTATGGCAAAGTGTGTAAAGCATCAGCTTCAAAGTCAGGAAAACCTGGTTCAAGTCTTATCAGCCTCAGTCAGATACAAGGTATTTGACTATATTACAAAGGTCTTCACATGTCCTTTCCTTCTTCTTGTTCTTGTTCTTGTTCTTGTTCTTCTTCTTCTTCTTCTTCTTCTTCTTCTTTTTCTTTTTGGAGCAGAAAGACAGGGCAGTTGTAGTTAAGTGACTTGCCCAAGGTCATGCAGCTACTAAGTGTGAACTGTCTGAAGCCAGACTTGAACTCAGGTCCTTCTGACTCCAGGCCAGTGCTCTATTCGCTGTGCCACCTAGCCGCCCCCAGACCATTCTTTACACCTCTAAAATACAGCTAAGTTACTGATCTACATCAGTGGAGAGAGTTTTCAGACCAGGAGATTTCTATTATATTAATGAAATCAAAGATCCAGATGAATATAAAATAAAATCTATAGAAAAATAACATTTCTCTCCATATGTCCAGACCATTCTTTATGCCTCTAAAACAGAGATAAGTTACTGTTCTACATCAATGGAGAGAGTTTTCAGACCAGGAGATCTGTATTCTATTAATGAAATCAAAGATCCAAATGAATATAAAATAAAATATGTTTAAAAATAACATTTTGCAAATGATCGCACAACTTATGAATTTCTAAGATGGCTATTTAACAATGTTTACTTTTGCTGTTATTGAAATTTGGATTTTCTTGAAAAAGTAATCTTCAAAGCAGATGTCTCTAAGGAGTAGAAATCATAGTAAGGATCTTTTTTAAAAAGATTTTAGAGAAAGTACTTTCAAATAATTCAAAAATCCCTTCTCTTTGAATAGAGAGGCTGCTCAAGAAGTGGATAGTAAACTACAGCTTTTCAAAGAGAATCGGAGAAGGAAGAAGGAGAGGAAAGAGAAGAAGAGGCAAAAGAAGGGGGATGAGTGCAGCTTGCCGGGACTTACCTGTTTTACCCATGACAACAACCACTGGCAAACAGCACCATTTTGGAACTGTGAGAATCTCTTCTTCACGAACATCATGTACTTTACTTGACATAGACATCTGTGCCAATTCAAAAAGGATATATTTTATTATTTTTTACAAAGGCAGCTTAGATGGTTTTATTTTTTTTCCTTAAGTAGTTCATATTTTATGTAGCAAGGCTAATTTTCTCCAGATTCCTATCTTAGAATAGTATATATTCTTTCCCCACAAATGTTCCCATTTAGTTTAAATTGTATACCCAAAATAAAATAGAAAACATTTGATGCAGATGAGGTATAATGCAAACTGTGCACTTTTTAAAATGAATGCCTGTATTTTTTATTGGTTTGCATGCAAATTATTTCTAAACAAGAAAAAAATTCCTAACACTCAGAATTGCAAAGGGCAGTTGGGCTGACCTGACAAACAGTACATTACTCATTACTGGGGGGTCTTCAAGCAGAAGCTGGGATGGCTACTTGTCAGGGTTGTTGTAGAGAGGACTACTGTTGTGGTGCCAGTTGGATTCAGTACCCTATAAGGTACCTTCTAACTCTCAGTTCAGTGACTCTACAGTTCTATAAATACATATATTATCCATCTTGATTTTTTAGACACTAAGGAATGAAAAGCAAACTGATGAACAGGGAATACAACAAATAGAGATTTTAATCATTAGAAAGGATTTAGTCTTATTGAGAGCAAATTTCTCAAAATTAACTCTCTGCATTTTAGCTAATTATCCTCCTTTCCCTTATGTCCTTACATAATTGGTACATCAGAGGAGAAGGGGAGAATGTTATATTTCCTGCTCAGGCTTATTATTAATGCTCTGCCTGTACTGCTCTGGTAATGTGCCACCCAAAGACCCCCTGCCTAGGGCATGCAGCAGATACAACTAAGAGAGGGGACTTTCCCAGTACTTTTCCATAACGCGTTCACAGGACTGTGTTCCTCTAAGCCAGGGTTTCATAACTGAAGTCCATGAACTTGTTTTGTCATTTTTAAATATTTTTATATTTTTTATAATGATATTCTATATAATTTATTTCCTTTGTAATCCTATTATTTCATTTCATGAATTTAAAAAACTTCTGAGAAGGCCATGAGCCTCATCAGATTGACAAAGTAGATCATGACACACAGAAAAAAGTTCAGAATTCCTGCTATAAGGAATTTTCAAATCATATACCATAAGTGTGTATGGCCAGTGACTGCTGTAATACAACATGTATTCCAGGTAGCACTAAGTGCATCTTCATTGGCACCAGAAAAATAACCAATGACTAAGAGAGCTCATGGTTCAATCCAGAAAGACAAGTTGTTGTCCTATTTTTCTTCCTGTTCTTTTTTACATCAAATATTCTTCCTCTGACCCACTGGGTGTGCAAGAAAAAACAGTTCTAAAAACTATCCAAGGTAGAACATGACCATGGAAAGGGAAGATGGAGAGTATTTATTTAGTTCCTACTATATGCTGTGGGTTTTTTTGCAAATATATATTTTGCTCATCACAACTACAAAGTAAGTACTATTATTATTCCCATTTTACAGTTGAGGAAACTGAGGCAAACAGTGGTTAAGTGACTTGGCCAAGGTCACACACCTAGTAAAGTGCCTGTATTCCACTGGAAGAGTGTCAGCTCCTGAGGACAGGCTCTGTTTGTATCTCTAGCACCTAGCACAGTGCTCAGCATGTAGTGGATACTTCTTAAATTTTTGTTGATTGAGTAATTAGATAGCATTCCTTTTATCTCTATGTTTGACTACCAAGAGGGAAAAACCTGTACTACCAGCCCTATAAGAAAGAAAATCAGCAACACGGGTTTAAATCTGATAAAACATTGGCTTAAAGGGAATTCTGTAACAATGTTACACCTAAGCTCATTCCCTTTTTTTCTCTTGTCCAACAGTGGGATCTTTCTGTGCCTGTACAAGCTCCAACAACAATACCTATTGGTGTTTGCGAACAGTCAATGAGACGCACAACTTTCTTTTCTGTGAGTTTGCTACTGGCTTCTTGGAATATTTTGATATGAATACAGATCCGTACCAGGTAATCAAAGCCTCTTCTTTTTTCCGAAGTTTGTAAAGTCAAATATTAAAGAGAGAACTTGAGTCAGTTTCCTCATCCTGACCCTTCCTTTCATTATCTTCAGCTCACAAATACGGTCCACACAGTAGAAAGAGGCATCTTGAATCAGTTGCACGTACAGTTGATGGAACTGAGAAGCTGTCAGGGTTATAAACAATGTAATCCAAGGCCTAAGGGACTTGAAACAGGTAAGGGAGAAGATGCATATGTATATGCATGGGAAAAGGATGGGACCTGTGGGGTTTCATTGGCATGGGGAATTCCTAGGTTCCTGAGCAGGGAAACTCTCTCCCAATGCTAAGCACTACAGGCCCTGCACTTAGTCTTGGAGAAGAGGTGTCAGATGTGGGGCCTGGGCCCTGTTTTCCCCAGTGCTTCCCAAAGCAGATTAAAGTGTTATTAGGAAATATTGAACAACATAGACAAAAATACAATAAAACAAAGATTTTTACATTTTAAAACTGTCAATATGTGACCTGCAGGGACCCTTCTGTATACAGATGATTAGAGGTCCTGATTTCAATTTGATTTTCACGCCATTGACCCAGAATACAAAGAAGGCTTAAGTGACTTGCCCTGGGACATACTAGATTCTAGTATATGATACTGCCTTTCATACATATCTATCAGACAGACAGACAGAGAGACAGATAGACAGATAGAGAGAGACAGACAGACAGACAGATAGATAGACAGAGCTAGATCTATAGAAATCATGTAATAAGGAATCATTTCTTAAATGCTTACCTGTTGTGTTTTGTCCTTCATTTTTGAAGAGGACCATAAAAATCAGGGAAATGATGACATAGCTTGTAGTTGATTTGAGGGAGGGAGGGCTGTGCAAGGTCACTAGTCTCACTTTCTCCTCCAGAGCCTCTGGGGCCAGTGGCCTGATATTCATCAGGATGACTGGAAATGACCCAGGGAGACACTGGACCTTTAGGCTAAGATCTTTTCAGGTTTTCACTTTGAGTGAGGTAATGTCAGTTCAGTGAAGAAGTAAGTCAAGAGATGGCCCCTTTAAATTAAAAAAAAAATCCAACCAGGAGAAGACCCCCAGGGTTGCTCTTGAAAAGAGAAACAGTTACTGCTATGAGAAATATATAGATATCTAGATATTTTTATCATAGGTGTGTGTATATATATATATATATATGCGCACACATATACACACATGCATATTTCTGTATATATACATATGCCTAGATATAGTTAACTAAATATGTGCATAATTTTTTCTATATTTTGAAGATATTATTTTAATTCCTTTATTACCAAGTTTTCTTCATCTGAAACTCTTGTGTATGTGCAAAAATGTTTTGGAAAACTCTCAAGGGAGTCCATGGTCAGATTCCATATCCCAGTTTGGAGGAAGGCATTAATGAAATGAAATGCATTCGACCTTTCAGAGTTGGTAGGAGTTTCACTCCACTCTCTTCAACAGGTCCAATTTTGTTAACAAGCTTTGATTCCCAACAGAGCATCTACAGGAGGATGGGATAACTGGACAAAAGCTTTGGGGGTTTGTTTGTTATTCTTGTCAACAGGCCTGAGCTGTACTTTAAGTAAATGAGGGTATCCTCTTTCCTTAAGGGCACTGGGCTGGCTCAGACAATAGCCAGTGGCTGCCTATTTACAGTTGGAATTGCCCCAGCAGGGTTTCAGTTCATCTGACAAAGTGAATTAGGCTCATTTGCAAGTGTCTCCCATGCCCCTTAATGAAAATTTCAAACAATCAGTTGGAATAGTATCTGAAATTAGAGCTTCTTGAGCAGCTCATTAACTTGGGATCGAGACAGAGTAAATGCGTCTGTGTGGAATCAGTCAGATTATTTCCTCCCTAGGGTGCAGCACTGTACTCATCAACTCATTTTCTCCCAGGGTTACCCCCCTTCTCTCCCTGCCCCCATCTCTCATGGCTAATGACCATGCCCAGTTTCTCTTCCTCTATTACTCAGAAATGTCAACATGTAGATTCTACTTCCCAGTGTTTTAATAGCTGTAAGGGAAAGGGAAGAGGAGAAAGAGAAAGAAAGCAACTAGTCTTAGCACTGTATGGGGAAAAACAAGAGAGTTAGCAGTGAGAAGGACTGCTGAGGACACCAGAGATGCAGAAGGAATCATTCTGGGAAGTGGCTAAGCCATTTGGGGCTGACCTGTCCTCAGAGGGATTACTTGTGCTTCTGAGTCATCAATTAGTCACCTCCCATGTGGTTCAAGAAGGTAAACTAGGTGGTTGGTCACCTGCCCCTAAATATCAGCCCTTCTGTAAATCATTTCACCATTACAACGTTATTCTGGTCCCAAAGGTCTCATCAGGAACCTCAGTGAAATTCAAGCTCCTCAAAGGAAGGGTTATACTTTAGTTAGCCATTAATATTGGAATAAGATTAATTGATGGCCAGCTGCAAGGAAGCTGGGTTGGACCTTTTGGTTTTCTTTATTCTTTTTAAGAGTATGGTGACCATTTTATCTAGGATTACCCTACTGGTCTCAGCCTTCATAAAAGAGGTATATATTCAAACTAATGTCCTGCCTTCCCATTTGATTAGGGCCTCCATTAGAGAGATACTGCCACTCCAACTGAGTCTGAATATAGCTAATAATAATGATTGACATTTGTAGAGAACATTAAGGTTTACAAAGTATTTCAGTTTATGTCATTTCACTTGGTCCTCATAATTCCAGCAGGTAAGTACTGTGGGTCTTGTTATCCCCATCTTATAGATAAAGAGACAGGGGGCTTAAAGAGGTGAATGACTTGCCCAAGGTAACTTAGTGAGGAAATGGCATAGTTAGGACTTAACTTCAGGTATTTGACTTCAAATTCTGTCCTTTGTCCATGATACCCAAAGGCATTTCTTTGAAAGAACACAAGAGTGTCCAATGTGAGTGATAGAACAAGCACACAATTTGGTGACTTTTTTAGTTTTCTCAGTGATGAGACAGAATGGAGAGAATTCCAAACATTTATTACCAAGTAGTTCTAAATGGTCCCCTCTGCCCAATAAACCAGTACTGAGGGAAATCATAATCTCCAAGTCTGACTGAATGTGTAGGCTGCTAAACACCGAGGTCTAACTCTGGTCATCAGTAATGTGAACTTGTGAAGGAAATTTTTCCTTGTGTTTAAATAGTGTTTCCTTACTTTTTCTCTTTCTGCTCTCATTGAAATTCTCTGTTTTGTGTTTTCTACCTTGAAACTTTTTTTAAAGTATTGTTTTTCATCCCTGTTTTGAACCCAGTTTGTCAAAAAAACCTCTCTGGGACCACAGGCCCAGCTGTGTTTGACACAGTGTATTTCTTCCTAGGAGTTAGATGATGTGCATGGAAAACTACATTGTGAATGGTTTTTACAGATTCTAAACACTAACATAAGTTACTCTTGTATTTTCCTATATCAGGAAATAAAGATGGAGGAAGCTATGACCCACACAGGTATTCAGACTTTTTTATTCTCCCTGGCAGCTGCTTTCCCAATAATTGCATGATCCAGTCCATTTCAACTAATGTCTCTTCCTTGCCATGTTGTACAGAGAAGTGCTAGCTTGTGGTGCATGCGAGTTCTAACAGCATCCTACACTGCATTTTGTCATTGGTTTCAGATAAATCATTATGCATTTAACTCCCCCTCATTCACGGTAAAGCATCAACCAGCACACTTAACTTATTCCATGCTGATTTTTGAGAACATTTTTTAAAATATATAGTGAACTACATTAAAAATGAATTGTTGTGAGAAACAATACTCCTCCAGGGAACCAAAAAGTGAGTCTCTTTGGGGGTCTTCTCTAATTACTTAGGAGTTTCATAGCAGCTAGTTCTCTGGAAAGATTTCATTAAATCTAAGTTAAACAATATCTCTAGGCATAGGGAAAAATTAGAATTTTAACAGAATTTTAAAGAGAAGGCCCGGGAATACAACAAAGACAGCCCTAGATGTTACCATTTAGTAGTGAATCCTAGAAAGCAAAAAGTTCAAAAGGGTATTGATGAGAAACAGCGATGCCTAAGGTGGCACAGTAGAGAGAGTCCTGGACGTGGAATCAGCCAGGTTTGGCCTCAGTTACTGACTAGCTGTGTGACCCTGGACAAGATACTTAACCCTCTTTGCCTCAGTTTCCTCATCTGTAAAATAAGCTGCAAAAGGAAATGGCAAACCGCTCCATTGTCTTTGCCAAGAAAACCCCAAATGAGGATCATGGGTAATTGGGCGCTACTAAAAAATGATTGCATGACAAAAATGACAAAGATGGCAGAAGAAGGAAAGCAAGAGTTAACATACCCAGAGAAAGTTTATTTACACAGGCTGGTAGCATTTGGAGATGGAAGGCTCTTTTAGAGATCATCTATCTAGTCAAACCTCCTTATTTTGACAAATGAGGAAACTGAGAGCTAGTGAGATTAAATGACTTGCCCAAAGTCACCGTGCTTGTAAGTAGCAGAGCTGGAATTCACACGCAAGTCTGATGATTCCTATTTCCACTATGTCAGCCTCCCAGGATGACCTGCCACAGCTAATCATAACATAACAACGGTCTGTTAGGACAAGGAGAGGTGGCAATCTGTGTTGTTATAGGACTCACACTGATAAAAAAAAATCAGCCACCTTTTATGATACTGAAACCAGAGAAGCAGTACAACCAAGGCTCCAATGGAATAGCAACTGAGAGAAATGAAGAGAAGGAAAGAAAAGAAAAAGGAATTAGTTTCTCAGTATACTTTTGGAGTAGATGATAGATAGATAGATAGATAGATAGATAGATAGATAGATAGATAGATAGATAGATAGATAGATGGATAGATGGATGGATGGATGGGTGGGTGGATGGGTGGATGGGTGGATGGATAGATAGAGATAGAGAGGGAGAGATGATAGACATAGATACATACATATGTACATACATATATACATAGAAAGATAGATAGAAAGATATATACATACATACAT
The DNA here is from genome assembly GCA_028646575.1 of Pseudocheirus occidentalis. NCBI lineage: Eukaryota > Metazoa > Chordata > Mammalia > Diprotodontia > Pseudocheiridae > Pseudocheirus > Pseudocheirus occidentalis. Next base: position 214,943,185 of record CM053594.1, read on the forward strand.
ATCAGTTATATAAATAGATATCTGATATAGATACATGGAACAATAGATGTTAAGTATTCATGATTCCTTCAGAATTTTTCATCTTTAAAGCACTTTAGAGTATATTTTTAATACTAACAATTATTAGATTGTGAAAGACTTGTAAAGAAGTTGCAGAAACCAAGCTGAGGACATTTGAAAGGCCATAAATCCTTGGGGGAAAAAAAAACAAAATGGACCTGCTAGGCCCATAGCCTTCCAAGTATGACTTCTTTCTTTCGGAGAAAAATTTGAGTTTTTATCCTTAATAGTGATGCAGAAGCCCCTGGCAAAGCAATCTGATCCCCTCATTCAGCAAATTCATTTTGCTTTTTTCATTAATTGCTTTAGTTAAAATTTAATACAGATGAAAGATACATGAGCTCAGGCTGGGAATTCCTAGGTTAGGAAAGAAACAAAACAAGCTTTTAGAAAGGACACAGCTCAGACAGTGCTTTAGCAAATAAACGTGAGTAAAACTGAGAGCTTTTCCCCATCTTGTATTGGGGGGGAAGTAGGCAGATTCAGTTAGTTGCTTTTTGTTTTATTTGTGTTTTGTCTTGTTCCATGTTACATAAAAATAGTCATATTATTGTCATTCCCGTTTGAAGTCAGAGCTGCCATCAGAGATGGTCATGTTTACGAGTATCTCTGAAATTACTTGCATTTTATTTCCACATAACCTTTCATCTTGTAGCCAGGGCCACTCTCTTTGGCTTGCTGTTGCCTCTTTAGTTTTACATCTTGCAGCAAAATAGCAGCCCTCGGTGCCAGACTCTTGGATGGTGTTTCTCAGCAAGTCACAGCCTCAAAAACGACGCTTCTATCCCTTTGCTTATGATTGCCTCCACTTTCTTTAAAATGCATTGCAAACCTTAAAGTGTGATTATTATACTTATCATCAACATCATTATGATTATTGCTGTCATTTACATTTACAATGGTAAGATAATGTCAAAGCCTTAGATCAAGATATTTCAGCCTTTTGGGGGCCACAGACCCCTTCAGGGGTCTAGTAAAGCTTCTGGAGCCCCTTCTTAGAATAGTGTTTTTAAATGCACAAAATAAAATGTATAGAATTACAAAGAAAACCGATTGTGTTGAAATATAGTCATCAACATATATTTTAAAACAAATTTAGGAGCCCTGCTTTAAGGACCCCTGCTTTAGATTAATAGAACAATCTGAGAAAGAGACAAATTTTATTTGACATTGTCCTTAATAATTAAGGACAAATCTTAATCAATCATATAACCCCATAAAATTATGCCAACATTTGACCAGACGTTAAGGAAAATTGCCATTTGCTCACTATCTAATATTATTACCAACATTATAATGCCAGTTATTGAAGGACCACATACTTATCTTGTGAATTGTGTCAATACGCTTGTTGAGACAGGAAAAGAAGTTTTTTAAGCACAGAATCTTTTGAACATTGCCGTTATATTGCTGTTTTGATTTAGGAACATCTGAGATCTCTGGAGGATGGCTGGGATTGAAAAATGACATCTACCTTTAAATTCGTACAATGCTAAGAAAAGTAGCTGAGAGAAATAATGCTTTTGAATAGGAGTAGATAAATAGAAATGTCACAAATAGAGTTCATTTCCAAGTGTCTCCTTCAATTTATAGCAGCACTTCATATTGGTTTGTGCACAAGGCAAAGTAAACAGTTTGCTAACTGGTCATTAAGCAGAGTGAGAAAGTTGGGTGTTAGTTTTATTCTCCATGTTTACTGATTATAAGCAATTACCGCCCCCTATTTTTAACATTCAATTTCTTGTTTATTTTTCATTACGTTTGATACTTGGAAAAGTCTATTTTAACTCTAATGCTATTGTTTGAACTAGAACTAGATAAAGGAAATGTAACCTGTTATAAGACCTTATGGCTTCCCAATTAGCCTATTGCCTACCGTTTGCACTTCTATTCGAGGTTAAAGGTCATCATTTGCTATCTATATCCAACCTTCCTAAGATGGTATTCCCCTCCAAAAAAAGTTCAATTTCTGCATGCTAATAATGCACTTTGAGGTGTGAGAACATTTTAATATTCTAATGCTTCGGTTTTTTGGAGGTAGTGCGTGTGAGAATATCAACTATCTAGCCAGCACTAAACCTGAAAGTTTTTTTTTTAATTGAAGGCAGCTCAGAGAGTGAAGAGGCAACTCTTTGAGCAGTTAGCAGTGACAAAAATATCTAAAAAGCTCCAAAATTCAACCTGTTGCTGCAATTGTTTGATTTGTTGAACAGAAGTAAAGGAAAGTTCTTGTTGGTCAACAGTGGCTATAAAGCCAAGCCGCACATCACAAAACTCAAGAATCATATTCATGAAATGGCAGGATAATTAGGCAAGATGAGAAAGAAGAAAAAGAAAAATGGAGAAAACAGAGGGTGAAAGAAGTTAGAGATATAAGCTACTTCAAAGAGTCAATAGCAGCTAGAAATACCATTGGAGATGGCAAATTGACATCTGTGACAGTGAAGAATAGGAGGTCCAATGAGGAGGAGGCAGGAGGAAGGCAATTAGATGAGTTCTGCAGTGTGAGGGATCATGGTATCACAAATACATACCAATTATAGGCCAGCTCTTAAAGGCAAGGCAAACAGCCTTAGAGACACATTAGGAGCACCTAAGGACCTTGCTGCAATCGGTGCAGCAGAATAAAATTTCTGACATTTATAATGAAGAAAAGATTAAATTATTTTCAGCAAAATATGTGCAGGAAAGCACAGACTACATTTTTGAAAGATTGCCGTCTGAAATAGTTAAAATAAAGGATCTGGCACATAAAAACTACTGAACTTCAATTCTTTAGAAAAATTTGTTGAGTACAAGAACTCAGTCCTCAATTGTGGCAAATAACCACAGCATTACTATATCAATTCTGTTCAGTGCTAGATGTGCGTTTTTTTGCAGAAGCCATGATTACAGTCTTTTTTTTTTTTTTGCACCTTTGGCTCTGGTGGATTATTATCCTAGAGGGAAAATGGCTTCAGAAACATGAGTAAATATAGATAAATTCTCATGATTCAACAAGAATTTATTGTGCCAAACTACTTGCCATTAAGATTTGGGATAAAGGAGAAAGAGAATCAGACAGAGAAAAAGACAGAAAAAAAAACCCAACTAAGATAAAGACAGTAAATACCAGAAGGAAAAAAGAAGGAAGAGAAGATGAAAGGAAGTACTAAGTAAATGTGGGCTGACAATGCAAAACTTCCAGCATAACAAAAAAGAAAAAAAAATGCCTTCCTTAGAAATTAGCAATGTTATGGGACTTGCTTTTTCTTTTAATTTCTTGCAAAAAAAAAAGTCTTTATCCTATAAATTTCACTTTCCAGAACTCTAATTCATTTGCTTCATACATTACAACATAATGTTTCTTTCTTTTAGTTGACACTGGTTTCAAAAAGAGAGACAATCCCCCTTCCTGAGTAGGAACCATGACTTGGCCTAGAAGAAATGACATCATGCTATTCAATGATGGTCAGCTATAGACTGACCCAAAACAAAAGGCAATTATTGGCTTTTTCGTTTCTCTTATTCATTAGAATCTGAGAGAAAAATAGAAAGGAAGAAGTAAAGAAAAATAAACAAGATTGCAGTTAAAATTTGTAATTTCTTATCCATATTGTAATTGATTACTGTTTTTACAATCGAGCAAGGAGCCCCAGCCACCTTCCCCTTGTTTTCTTGGAGGTGGAGGGAGAGTTGACATTGACGGCTAATGACAAGAAAATAAATAACATTCATGGTTTGAGCTGGGCCATAATTTGGCCCATGACACCTGGGAAATTTAGATACAGACTCCAGTTCCTTTTCTTTTCCTCTCTTGATAACCTGACTAGAGTAATGAGATGAACATCATTCAGTGACTAGACTCTCTGAATAGCTCAGCATCTTCAGCTTTGACTCTGTTTTCCTAACTGGTTCATGTGGAAGGGTTTTTTGTACGTTTTCTGTGTGTTTTTATCTATAGGACTAAAGTAGTCAGCTGTGCTGATACACCACTTGCAAGGAAGGAGAATAAGAGCAATTAGAATGAAGAAAATATTGATGCATTTTTTTAAAACCAGGATACCCATTCAAAGAGGAATGGTTCTGTAGGGTTAAAAATGTCATGAAATAAGTATATTCAAGTCACTGGTTTGAAGTGTTTGCTTAGATTCTGCTTCGGGTTTTTGTTCTTATGAAGTTATAAGGTATAATAATAATAACTCCACAGATTGACTACTTTATCATTTTTCATATCACTTTTCGTAGTCATCTCATTTGATCTTACGACTCTATTAACCTGGGCAGGTATTTGTTTTATTCATTTGAAAGATTAGGAAACCATCTCATCAAATGTTTTGGTGACTTAACCAGTTCACAATAGAGAACAGCAAAGCTGAGAATTCTCACTTCTTTTTTTTCCAGTAAAAGCTGGGGTTTTTTATTTTTTTTATTATAAAAGATTTAATCAATTGTATCTCTTTACTGTATATCAAACAAACAAAAAGTTCTTTGGCAACCATTTGCTAATCTGTTAACAGACTGATGTTTTTAAATCAACATGTGTGGGGAAAAACATTACTATCCAAAAAATATTTTTGTCTTATTTTAATTGTCTTGATCTCTTCTGGTTTTTATACCAATAATTTTATATCTTCCTCCCCTACTGAACCCTTTCTTTTCTTTTCTTTTCTTTTTTTGCTTTTTTTTTTTTGCCCAAAGTCACATGGCTAGTTAGTGTGTCAAGTGTCAGAGGTCGGATTTGAACTCAGGTCCTCCTGACTCCAGGGCCAGTGCTCTACTCACTGTGCCACCTAGCTGCCCCAACCCTTTCTTTTCTAAAAAAAAAAAAAATTTTATTTACTTTTAGTTTACAACATTCAGTTCCACAATCCCGAGTTACAAATTTTCTCCCCTTCACTCTTTTACCCCCCACCCCCTCCCAAGGCAGTGTGCAATCAAATAGAAGGTCTACAAATACCTTCACATTAAACATCAGTCAGGTTATAAAGGTTGTAACCAATGGAATGAACAATGAGTAAGAGGAAACAAAACAAAACAAGAAAAAGAGAGAGAGCAAGTAGTTTGCTTCAATCTGTATTCAGACTCTGTAGATCTTTCTCTGGATGTAGACATCTCTCCATCATGAGTCTTTTGGAGTCATCTTATAACCTTACATTGCTGAGAGGAGTCCAGTCTATCAAAGTTAGTCATCACACATACTTTGTGTCTGTAATTGTGCAGAGAATTCTCACTTCTAATAAATCCAGTGTTCTTTCCATTACACCGTGCTTCCAAATAACAGAGATTTCTCCCTACCCCCTTCTTTTTCCAGGTTGGGTCTTTTGCCCAATCACTTTAATAAACTAAAACTATTGCATCCATACCAAATTTGTTGGGGAACGACTTGCTAAAGATCTATTTTTAACTACTGCTTTGGAAATAGAATAATAAAATGCAGGACCTAATGGATTGAAACTGTTTTCTTCAATGTAAGTCTTCACTAGCTTGCTTGTATTTTCACAGAGGACAGTTATGGGATGGATGGGAAGGTTAAACTGCCAAACTTCACCGAAGACATCAACTGGCAAGGACTGGAAGATTTATACAATGTAAATGAAAGTTCCTATGAATACAGATACAACTATAAACTGAGTCTGGTTGACTGGACTAATTACTTGAAGGATGTAGATAGAGTGTTTGCACTGCTGAACAGTCACTATGAGCAAAATAACACAAATGACACTAAAACTGCTCTAAAACATGGGTTCTTGAACACATCATCTACACCACCTATGCTAGAGGAAATCACCTCCGCTGAGTCAGATGAAGACATAAGCAGTATGGAGGCAGAAGAGTGGCTGCTGATTGCACCACTGGACTTGGGAACCCTAGATTTGAATCCAACACCATTAAATCAAGAGAGGAAACTTGAATGGAATAATGATATTCCTGAGATGAGTCGTTTGAATTCCAAACACTGGAAATATCATCATACTGAAAAATGGATGGGGGATAAAGAATTAAATAGCTTTGAGATGGATTTCAGTGGCAATGGTTTCACAGAGCTGCAGTCAACAAATAACTTCATTCTACAGCCCATTAGCAGTCATCAGAGAGAATCACGCCAAGAAAGTGACCAGAGAGAGGATATATTTGAAGATCAGATGTATCTTCCTGCGAGCTCTGATGGATCAACAGTTCATCGGGTCGCAAACACATCCAAGGTTGATCAGCCAGTCGGATCAGGCAAAATGGAGACAATTTTGAACACTACAGAGGATAATCATACAAGGGAGAATTTGCAAAACCTAGAAGGCAGTGGTTCCTCCTCACTGTCCTCTAATTAGTTGAAATTGTAAACCTTATACACAGTATTTTTTTAAATTGTTATTAGCAAACTAATAAAGGCAATCATGCCGACACACATTCCAAGCTTATTAGAGCTACATGTTTGTGGTTGTAATTAGTACATGTACGTATGTTTGTGTCACAGACCCACTAAGACACATATATATTTTTAATTCTTGATTTTTCACAGATAGAGAAAGAGGTCTTTTGGATGTTAAAACAGTATTACCCTTTGAAGGTCCTAAAAACACACCATGAAAAAGTTATTAAATCAAGATGCCCAGAATTTGAGTTGCATAGCTTCCAAAATTTGTCACCATTGATGAATGTCTTAGATGCTTACTGCCTACATAATGTGTTTCTGATCAATGATTTTTTAACCACTGGAATTTCTTAATGTCCCAGGTTAGAGTAAAATGGTATTGCACTTGGACATCCTTATTGCCTGTGCCATCTCTTCATTATTTTACACGGTGTTCCTTGCCTCACTGTTTGCCCATTGTGATATCATACCATAGAGTCACAGGAAAGAGATCCAGGATGGATTGCAAGTGAAAAGTAGATTGTTTTAATACTATTTTGCCAGAAAAGATATTGCATGCTTTTACTTTGACTTGCTAAAACTGAATAGCAGAAGGATATGGTGGCTAAGAGTGTTCAGAGTTCTAAAAAATAAAAAATTGGCTATTCCCTCCATTTAAGGGAGGGTTTCAAAGTATTTATAATATCCTTGAAATGTCTATGTTTGAGTATATTTGTGAAGACATCTTATAAAAGACTTTTCTTCCTTTGGAAGGGTTTGTTTTATTGACATGAATAAGGGACTTAAAAGCTGGAATATATAACAGAAAATCTGTTCAATAAAATAAACTCATGAATGTTTCCTAATTTTAACACAACACACATGCACCATGAGTTTAATTTCATAGTATTTTGTTACATTTTCATTTTTATGGGCTTCACCAAATATGGAAATTTTTAAAAGTACAAAACTCAACTAATTGCCTTTGAAACTCTATGCTCTTGAATTCCTATTATTCTCCCATTGTAGATTTTCACATACCAACAAAAGAATTACCTCATTCATTTTCTTCACTACCATACCGAACCTCTTTTGAAAAGTTTCCTATCTGTTGTTTTGTTTAGCGTACTGGTCTTCTGTTTTGTTTTACACAGCTCAAGAACTAAAGCAAAAAAAAAATTGCTTTGTTTTAAGGTTCCTTTTTTTTTAAAGATTCACTTTCTTTTAGTCAAATCTTTAATTTTAAAAAGCTGTTGTTATCATAGACTTTGTAAATATGTTAAAAACTAACTAGCTGTTACATATCTGATGTATGTGTCATTGGCTGAATGACAGAACAAACGTATTTATGGTCATGAATGATGCTATTTGTAAATAGATCTCCGTCATTAGGAAACCTACTGTGTTTTTAAATCTTATATAATATTCTGTGATACTTTTATAGAACAATTCTGGCTTCAGGAAAGTCTAGAAGCAATATTTCTTGAAATAAAAAGGTGTTTTAACTTTATCTGCTTCATATAAATTCCCATGACCAAGTTTTGTAGTAAACATATTTCTGCAATAAACTGATCTCATTTTACATTACTTAAATCCCAGCCAGACCTCAGATCATTGTCTTCTATGAGGAATAACCAGCAATGAATTTCCAGGTTGAAGGTGATGATTTCCTTGAAGTTGCTTATTGCTGTTTTGGGGATACAGGACAAGCAGAACAGTTCTTGAGAGCTCTGGAGTTGCTAAATGAATGGAAGTCAGAATAACAAATACATTTGACTCCGTCCAGAGCCAAGATTAGGAGAAGAACCTCCAAACTTTAGTGATTGATCCCATTCAGCATTTAACAAGACAAGTCTCTCGAACTATTTAGAAGCTTCTCCCTTTTTGCCTCAGGAATTATAAATTATCCAAAAGTCATTTATATAAGAGGAAAGAAAAGGACTTGGATAGTTATTTCTTACATAATTAAGGGGAGATTCTAGTTTCCCTGTGGGTACAGTATTCAAGGTAAACATTTCCCCAGAGAAACTGGTCTACTTTCTTCCTAGCCCCTTGATTTTATAATGTAGCCTTCCCATTGTTTCAACTCAATGTCATTGTTGAAGATGTCACAACATTTTCAGAGTTGGAAGGAAAAACTGAAGCCAAGGTTAGTGACTCCGAGAAGAGGCTATAGTGAAAAAAGGGCCAAGATTGTTGGCATCTGGGAGTCATGCAGAAGAGGTATGACATGACAGGACCTCTTACTGTGTATAAGAATTATGCACTAAAGACCACCCCAGAAATAGTTAATGGGGCACATAGAAATGTGGGATATACTATATGGGGAGGAGACCATGCCCTTTTTCTCTTTCTATAATATTAGCTGCTGTAAGGACATACTGGCCACCTAGAAGCAGGGAACCCAGAAGGAATAATGAAAGCCAGTTATATCCTCTTCCTTCTTCCCTTCGCCTTTGCTGATGGGTACTGAGGAGGTCTTAAAGAGCAACCTAAACATGAAGTTCATTGCTGCTCTGAAAACACTGAAGTAAATCGTGGAAACAGCTATCTTTTCAAGTGGCTATAATTAGTATCTTCCATCCTGCTTTGGACTAAGAACCAGTCTGAAGTACTTGCAATTGAAGTCCCCTAAGAGGGATGGAGTTTGATACACTTTGAGAGGCAGTCTGGCACAGTGAACAGGGTAGTGGACAAGGAATTAAGAAGGCCCGGGTTCAAATCCCATCTCAGAAACTTCCTCTGTGTCCCTTGACAAGGCACTTGCCCTATGCCTCATTTTCCTGAACTATCACATGAGGGAGTTGTACTCAGTACTCAGTGGCCTTTAAGATCCCATATGTCTCTAACCCAAAGACTTTGTGAATTAGGATTAAAGGAATTTGGGTAATAGGGGAAGCAAAAGATTTCACCCAGATACTCTGATGAGATCATCAGACTCGTAAAAGACTAACATAGACTTACCTACAATGCTCATAGTATATTTTCTGGATATAAATATAAGGTCAATCAGTTTACCTCCTTTCAAAAGAAATCTCTTACCTGTTTGCTATTGCCTGAAATTTATTTACAAAGAGATGACATCTTTCATTCCACTTCATATAATGATAGAATCACTGAGTCTTGTAACACATGCCCAAAATTCATTCTGCCTTTTTCTAGATGTGTGATCATTCAGCCTTGGCTTAAAAACCTCCATAGGTGGGGGATTAAGCAGCCCATTTCAGCTAAGAACAGATAGAACGGCCAGAAAATCTTCCTTATTTCAAACTCAGATCAATACTTTAAGAGATCCATAGCAGGCAGCTAGGTGGTACAGTGAATGGAGCACCAGTCTTGGAGTCAGGAGGACCTGAGTTCAAATGTAGCCTCAGACACATAACTCTTATTAGCTGTCCTTGGGCAAGTCACTTAACTCCAATTGCCCTGCATTCCCCCCTCCAGAGAGAAAGAGAGGGAGAGAGGGAGACTGAGAGAGAGTGAGTGAGAGAGAGACAGAGACAGAGACAGAGAGAGAGAGAGAGAGAGAGAGAGAGAGAGAGAGAGAGACAGAGACAGAGACAGAGAGAGAGAGAGAGCCATGATTCCAATATCTGTAGAGGTCTCCACTGTCCCAGGGCTTGAAAATAGGAAGGCACTGAGGGGCTAGAAAAGGCTGCCCCTGATCAGTGGAGGACCAGAGCAAAAGGGAGGAATTTAAGTGGCTCTACCCTGTTTATCTACATCTAAGCCTAAACAAATAAAAACTGTAACAAAATTATTAACAAACACCCATGAGCACAATGTAGAGTCCGGCCAGTCACAGGATACATAGCCATTTAATAAATATTTGTTGAATGAAGTCCATCCTGACCCAGTCCAAGGTGTTGATTCTTCAGATCAGAGCAAGGCTAGGCTGGCAATAAACCCAGAAAAATATGGCTGGGCACAAGATAAAGGGATAAAAATCCACTTGTCTGAATGTCATTTCCCCTACATCTCGTTAACACTGGGCTTTCTGGGCCTGCTTTCCAACTAAGTAGCAACTATTTCCCATCTCAACCACAAGGTGTCACTATGGTGCAACAAGAAAGCGAACTTAACTTCAGCCTGCCAGGGAGGCTCAGTACTCCTGTAAGAGCCATCTCATTGATTTTTTAAAGTAACAGTCGTTCTCTTGATGCTGCTATAAACCAGAAATGTATCTGGAAGAACCTGATCCACGGTGATTTCTCTATTTCTCCTTCACATAACATCTTCGTCATTCTAGAAAGCCACAGAGTATTTTTATTCGCTTTGAGATGATTTATATTGGTTTTAAGAGTTGGAACTGCAATGCCCCTTGGAAATTAAATGTAAAAATAAACACTAAATATTGATCTCCTTACTGGCCAGTGGTCTGGATGAATTTAAAATGTTTTCTGGCTTGGGGAGTAAGGCTGCTAGAGAGGTGTGCTGTCTCATTAACTGCTCTGGAGAGGAAGAAAGGCAGCCACTTGGAAAGATGGTTTTGGCCAGTTCCCACGACATTGATGGCGCGCCAATCCTACGTGAAAAGAGCTAAGGGGAAGAAGCTGTATAGCCCTTACCTTGCGCTTTGATCGGAAGGATTTATTCCAGAACTGTCCTGGGGTTTTTATCTAATTAAACAACAAGAATATGTACGTATGTGTGTATGTATGTGTGTGTATATATACATATATATTAAGCTCCTACTGTATACAAGACATTGTACTAAATTCTAGGGGATACAAAAGACAAAAAAATGAAACAACTTCTGCCCTCAAAGACCTGACATACAACATATACACATAATAATAAATATATGGTAATTTAAGGAGCTGCTGGGACTAAGACCAGAATAAGGAAAGATTTCATGTAGGAAATGGGAATTTTCACAGTCCTTGAAGCAAAGTGAACAATTGAGACAATTATTTGTTTAGGAGAGAGAAAGAAATCCCTTTTGCCCAAAATGTCCACATAATTGAGGGAAACATTATGGGTTTAAAAGAGAAGGGATGTTTTTAGTATATTGTGCTCTCCATGAACATACATGGACAGAGGACTTTATGTAAATGACAGATCACCTTGAAGAAACACTTTCTCTGTTTCTACCATATATGAACAACTAAATTTAGTTTGTGAGGCTTTGGAACTGTTCTATTTAGGTGGAAGAGGGGTGTGAAGAATGGAATCTAATGCCCCGAGCTTTACAGTGATTTAAGCAGAATGCTTCCAACCTGGATCACTTCTCAGCTTTGGAGATTTATTTTTTTAGTGCTTCCTAGGTCACCTGCCCCTTGCCCTAAAGTTTTAAGAGGACTGTATTAAACCTTCAGCTCCACTTCTCATTTCAATTCAAGAACTATACATTCTGGCCATTTCTGATGTTCTTTCTCTTTTGTCTCCTAGGTCAGAGATTCTGAGCTCAATGGTTTCCTCACATTACCAAACCCCAGCTAACCAGCTCTAAACAAAATAAATCACTATTTGATTCTCATTAGCATTCAAGTTTTAATATCTCAGTGTGTGCATAACATCAAATTTAAGCATATTTCCTCTTCAGAAGTCTGTTTTAGTCTACATTTCAAGCAATTCAATTTCACCATTTACTAAACATCTTTTTGCTGGGTACTGTGCTAGGTTCCGGGAATACACAACAGTCCCTGTTCTCAAGGACCCTATATTTTAATGGAGGGAATATATATATATTCCCATATAAGTGTAATATTAGTCAAGAAATGATGGTAATAGAAGAGAGATCCAAACAATGAAAGAAGTCCTTAACTTTGGCGGGGGGGGGTCATGGATCCATTTGGCAATCTGGTGAAACCTATGGATTCCTACTCAGAATGTTTTAAAATATTAAAACAAATACTAAATTTGTTCAAAATCAGTGAAAATAAAAATACAGTCTTTTTCCTGTCCAAGTTCATGGATCCCCTGAAGTTTCTCCATGGTAGATCCATGGATTCCAAAGGTTAAAAGCTCCTGCTCAAAGAAAACTTGAGTAGATAAATAACACTATTTAAACCAAAAGGCAATTGGTTCTGATGTCTGTAATTCTGTTCTGAATACTGAATAAGGTGGTCTTATTAAATATATCCTATATGATGCCTGGAAGATTCAGATCACTTTTCTGAAGGATCTTTTCTTTTAAAAAGTTGATTCTCCATGTTCTGGAATATACAGTATAATTCTTCAAGGCTTGAGTGGCACATAAATGACCTAAACCCCTTCCATGCCTAATAGTATATAAAGGAGTATTTAATCAATTCAATAAACACTAAGGTCCTCTTTAATATTCGGTACCAGAGGTATATAAAGAAGAAAAATTCCAGCTGTCAAGGAGCTTACAATAAGATATATACATGGATGTATTTGACTAGAACTATGACATTCCAATTCCACATTGACTGAAAAGCTTGAGGATACTGAGAGGTGTCAATGCCCAAAGAGAACCAGTCTGTTCTTAGTGCCAGTCCCAGTAATGTCATATGGGTGTTTTGATCAAAATGTTGAGGATATCCTACTCAATCCAAAAGCCCCTATTCTAATCCCTACAACTGAATGATACCCTGAGCTTTCAAATGAAAACAAGACAGGGCTATAATATCAAAATATCACCCCTCTCTTTTTTTTAAATTACCCTTTGCTATTCCCCTTAATTCCTCTGACTCCTTGTATCTACTGGGGAGATTCTGAGATTAGAGTCACTAGGAAATGGTTATTTCAACTAATGAACCCTTTATTTCTTTCTGAATTTCTAGTAATTTTTTCCCCTAGGCAGGTATTAAGACATGCACAAATATAATAGATGTCTAAATGGTATGCAATAGAGGTCAAATCAAGGGAAAAGAGAAATTTTGAAAGGGAATGATCTTCTAAGGGAAGCTTTGTGAAAGAGATGGCATCTGAACTGGGTAGACCTCTAAGTTAGGGGAAAGAATTACAGTAGGTGAGGATATGGGGAGAGTACAAAACACAGGGGGTGGGAAGGGAGAGTGGGATGATGGGAAGAAAGGCAATACAAGAGAAGAAAAAGCAAATAATTTCATTTGACAGGAACATATAAATGTATGGAAAAGTGCTGAAAATATAAATTGGGGGCAAGTCGAGGAAGATCTGGAATTGACCAAGTTTTACAGAATACATATTTTAGTTTGTACCAGTGGAAAAACAAGTCAGCAAAGGATTCGAGCATGATAAAAAGTATACCAGCAATCAATTCCTTTTATCACTTTATGAAAAGAAAATGCCCAAAGTTGTCACCATTGTTTCATCTCCTGACCCAGCAAAAATACTAATAGGCAAACTCTGGTTTCAATCCAAGAAAGCTATGTATCCACTTATTCCTTTTTAAAATTTTTATTTTCAATCATCAAGTATTCAAGAAATTGCAAACAAACGTTTACAAGTGCATTGACAGTAGCTTTCATTAAACACAAGGTGATAAATATATTAAATGATCCTAAGTGCTCTCCAAATAAATAGTAATTTTAAAAACCACAAAATGAGCCTTCTGTACACAACAATTCAAAACAGCCTCTCATCACAAATACTTCTATAAAGGACACAGACACACACACACGCACACACACACACAGCCCAACCTCTAAGGACCTAATGCCAAATTATTTGACACTATGTAACATTTTTCAAAAATTAATTAGAAACCAGCATTCCTGTTTCATGCTCCTAACTTATCATTTGGGGCTTGTGGTTAGAGGTATTCTTTGGATGAAGAATGCCCACTATAAAAACTCAACTTCTTTTGTTTTAATGTTTCATTCTTGGATACCAAGTCCAAATAACTTTCTTTTGCACAACTTTTTGGCTTAATGTGTCCCAAGAATGATTTTAGTTTCTAGGGATGTTTTCTGCTTCCATTTCTACCCAGTAACAACAATGGATCACCACAAAAAAACATCACCCTTCAAAACCCCTTCATTAAAAACACCTTATTGGTGTAAACCTTTTCAAGAAGAAATAACAAAAGGTAATCTGAACCATGTCACTATTTACCTTTTTCTGAAACTACTCTTACTATCTAGGTAGTGCTGCTAAAGTAAATATAAAAAGCACTGAGTTTTCTGTAGAAAAAGTATTTTCTATCATACTGTTCATTTCCGCAGCAGAAATTCTCCATAGTGTAGATGTTGTATAAGTCATAGAAATGAGCAAGAGAAGTACTTCTTTCCCTGGAAATGCTCCAGCTTTCCAAAAGTAAAACACATGCAGTCACATAGCGCTGGAATACTGGGAATAATACCATGGAAGTAGCTAATGGTGAACATGCATCCTTGGACACCAGTAGCACCAATGCAGTTCATATGTTCCAGAAGCAACAGAGTGGAAGGACACTGTAGGCAAGGCTGGAGTGAATATTGATCCTTCCTAGAATTGGGTAAAGCAAGCCCTGTTTTGAAAGATCATCAGATACATATAAAATTTTCCCCAACTTGAGAACAAACCAATGGTATATCTAATGACCTTGTTTGAGACAGACAAGATGAGAAAGGTTATTACAGGTGATTTCTATTCTGAAAGCCTATTCACCTAACCCAGCAGCCATTCTGCGGAGCCTGTTATTATGAAATGCATAGTAGAAACATGTGTAAGTCTCCCTACTGATCTGAATAATGAAGAATGAGGCAAATCTAGGTTTAAACAGCATTGTGAAACCTATCTGTTAGGGGCTTAAGTGACTTGGGATGCAATTATACAAGTTATTGATGGTCATAAGTGTGTCTGTGCTCTATCTACATTGTTGAAAATACATACCCCATCCCCAGAAAGGGACACCAGAAATTATTAAGGTCTGAACTTGGAAAGACCTTGAGTTCTAGATAGTTTGTGACACAGTAGGAATTGATCATTTCTTTGATGTCAAATGAAGAGGAGGAATGGAGAAAAGATATCCTGATTCCACTAAAGAATGCAAGCTGAAATCAAGGGGTCCTGGGTTTTTTTTTGTCTTGCTTTGTGCTCTGCCAAAAAGTTCCCTTTGTAATAAGCCAAAGTGTAGGTCCTGGACTGCCTCCCAAGACTGGCCCCATCTTAGCACAGACAAGCACAAAATTTGGTCCTGGAGAAGCGGTTCTCAAATTGTGGTCCTTGAAGGTCCTCTTGGTGGACCTTGGTCTCCTGTAATATTCTCGTCTTTAAAATGAAGTGAGGTATAAATAAACAATTTAATTATGATACCTGGTTTAATATTAAAACCTCACTTCTCAGTTATGTCATTTTATCCCTTTGTTCTGGGGAAAGTTTTTCATGATGACTACCAAAAGTATTAGGTGGTACAGGGGGTCTTTCCCCACCAGAGTGATTTTTGGACCATTGAGGTTTGAGAACCATTGAAATAAACAATGAACTAAGAAACTGAAAGGGGGAAATAAAATTGGTGTTAATTTTTCTATATTTGTTGCTCTAACAAATAGAGAACTTTTGTATTAAGAGGCAGGGTTAACACCCATTGATATGGTATCCAGGTCAAACCAACTTTGTTTTGTATGGAGTTTGTTATATTTTTGGAGCTATGATTTGAACTGTAACATATCCAAATCTCAATAATCAAAAGAGTCCTAGATTTAAAATCAAAAGACCTGGTCTTGACTTTAAGCTCTGCTATTTACATCCCATGTGTTCTTAAGGAAAATCACTTAAACACTGAGCCTTGGTTTCCTCATCTGTAAAACCAAGGAGTTGGAACAGATTCCAATCCCTTCTTAGTTGAAGTCCTATATTATGAAGTCATGTTATAAAGAATTCTACTGTATTATTATCACTATAGAGCAATTGTGCCATTATGATGCTCCCATGCTTTGTATGGAAGTAAATAGAAATGAAATTCCCATAGTCAGCATGCTTATTTCCTGACAATTAAAAAATTGAATTTTGACTGTTTTCCATCCAGTGACTCAAAATGTTAGTTCACAATACTCTCTACTTTCATAAAAATGGGTCAAGAATCTCTGATTTTCACTCATGATTGATATAAACACTATCTATTAATGTGGTGGACAATCAAATAGATTAATCTTAGGGAGCTTCCCGAGACCTGCAGAAGTTAAATAACCTGTACATGGTAAAAAGTGGTAAGTGTGAGATGTGAACTGAGATCTTACTGAATCTGCTTTCTCTGCTCTAATACACTCTGCTGTCTCAATTAATTATAGCAATAACCACAGGTAGAATTTATATAATTTTTCAAGATTTGGAAAGCACTTGATATGTGTTATCTAATTTATATATTATTCATTAATAAAATAAAACTAAATACATTAGTGAAATTATATTTTTAAAATATGAACATAGTTCACTAAAAAGTATGATAGTTGTTGACTTTCTTAGAAGGGTAACATCCTATAGTGGGAGTAGCCTCTAACTAAGAGTCACAAGAAGACCTGAGTTCTAGGTGTGGTTTTGCTACTAACTAGCACTGTGACTTCAGGCAAGTAATCAATCACTAAGCCTCAGTTTCCTCATCTGTAAAATAAGACTGACTGTTTATCTTCCATTGTCTTCCCAGTTTTGTTGTAAGGAACAAATAAGGATGAATGGAAAAACACCTTGCACAATGTAAACACTCTTTACAAATGTAAGGCTTTACACCAGAGTTTAATCAAAAATATCTATCCCAATATCAGTTGTAAAAAACGTAAAATATATATTGCATAGGATCATATAATATTTTCAAAGTTGGAAAGGACATTTGAGGTCATCTAGTGCAACCCCTTCATTTTATAGAACAGGAAACCGAGGCCCAGGCAAGTTAAACCAGCAGTTCTCAACCTGTAGGTTCCAGCCCCTTTGGGGGTCAAATGGAGCCACCTAAGACCATCGGAAAACACATTTTTCCGATGATCTCAGGAACTGAGACACCGTTCCTCTATCCGTCTCCAGGTGGGTCCACCCACATACAAGTATTAAATGGTCGCAGCATTAGGAAGGTTGAGAAACACTGGGTTAAATGATTTGTCCAAGGTCACCCACAGGTCCTCGGTAGTAAAACCAGAAACACAACTCAGGACCTAGCATTCTCTCTACCACATCCTGCTACCTCCTATTCTAAGCTGGTTTGTGTATCCAAGGAAATGTGTAATATTCTGTAACAAATGTTACTAAACATTTCTGAATTTAACTCAATAAAATATCCAATTCCTCAGTTCATCCAGGTGAGTCCTGAAAGGCAGAATTTGGCCCATTTTGTCAACGACCAATCTGCCCTTTTGTCAAAGGAGGCACTTGAATGCTTTTCAGGTTTTATTACTCACAGAAGACACAGTCATGGCCTCCAAAGTTTATTATGCATGGGTAGGAGAATCATTAGTAGCCAATTAGTAGGTGGTTTGGTGTGTATTTTTGACAAATCTTCAGGAAAGCTTCATTAAGAATTTTCTTTAAGTTGATACTACCAAAGAACTAATGGAAATACTAACACCTCAGAGAAACAAAAATGTTCTGGGGAAAATGGTCACACACAAAATTGCCTAAACCATTTTCTGCAATTCCAAAGCTAATTATCAAAGCAAGGCTTAATTAACATCAGGAGCTTTATTTATAATGCATTCTAATGCCTAAAATGGGTGTTTACATACTCAATATGGAATATAAGCAGATTTGAGGTATATCACTACAAACTTATTCTAGCAGGAAGCTTACCTAAATGACCATTAAGATAGGTTCAGCATTAAAATCTAGTGAAATATATCATGAAAATTTTAATAATAATTTTCCTACACCTAGGGTTTTTCTTGGATGTTCTACACAAAGTAGTAAGGGAAGTATATATTAAATATGATTATAAACTTATGCAATTGCTTCTTAAATAAGCATCCTAGAGAGACAAACACATGGGTTTAGTTCTTGAAAGCAGTCTCCTTGAGACATCACTTAAGAGGTAATGAACAGAAACTCATGTGTTCACAGAGGCTTCTCATTAACGGATGCTTCGTTATTTCATTACTTGCTTATGCCTGGAAATGCAAGCGTTGGACACTTCATAATCTGACCTACTGAAACGTGCTAATACCAACTTTCTTAAAGATGGCAAGAGATTTAATGGACAGCCACCATCACCATTACCACAATCATCCATATGTGGGAAGTATATTATAAATTAAGTCCCAGAAATCAATATGGATTATATCAAATGGTAGAAAAGGAAACTATTCCTTCTTCCTCTTTCCAACAAGGTCATTGGGTTGATGAAGTGGTCAATTAACACCATCAAGACTGGGGCAAGGGGAAGGAAAGGTAGAATGTTGTTGGGAATGTTAACTCTTCAGCTCTACCTTCTCCCTTCTGCAGGTTAAATATAAGAAAGTCCCAGGCAGTAATCTGACAATGGGCATGATCAAATCTTCAGTGTGCTTCTCAGAATCTCCTTTATCCCCTTAGAATTAAGTACTTGGTACAAAATAATCTCATAGCAAGGGCCTGAATGATCCCAAGTGCCCTGGTGTGGTCAAGTCTTACCAGAAGCAGCCTCTTTTAAAAAATTTCAAAAAGGCATGAGGGTATGAGGTTTCCTGCCCAATTCGAAACCCTGACAGGGAACGGGAAATAAGCAACATCACTACATGAACTGTATGGCAGAGAGATCATACAATTAGGGAGGTACTTATAACTTCCATTCATTGTAGTATAGTTTAAAGACCACTGGCTATTGAGTCAGAGGCCATGGATTCAAATCCTACCTCTGAAACTTACTGTCTAGGTGAACTTGATAAAAATCACATAACATCTCTGGGCTTCAGTTCCCTTGTCTCTGAAGGAAGGGGACTGGAGTAGATGACTTCTGAGGTCCCCTACCAGTCGTAGACCAATAATCTTACAAAATCGCTAAAACCAGGTTTGTCTTATCATCAGCTATACATAGGCATCAACGGATAAAACCTTCCTTCTGAGATCACCTATGCAGTGACTTGCTTTCTCCTTTAGAAATACTCTTGCATTTTCACCAATAACCATCTCTCTATAGGCAACCACTGTAAAACATAACTAATGTGACTAAAAAGTCAAAAGAAACCACCCTAACAAAGAACATGCAAGTCTGACGTTCATATTACTCCACCAATGCAACTAAGACTAAATGGTGGTAAATCTCAAGCCTAAATCTTGAGGCAAAACTGTAAGACTCACATTTGCATCAATAGGAAACAGTTACCTGGCAATGAGATCATCTCTCATACCAGCCCTGAAGACTAAATAACTCACACCCCCCACAAGTGATCATGCTCTACAAATGAGCTTGCTACTCATTCCATAGCATGTATAGATATTTTAGGTATTGGGTACTAAGAGATATTTTAAGATTAATCAGGATGGAACTTTATTTAGTGCCTATGACAAACCTATGCCCAGATGGACTCAATAAATATTCTTTAATGATGATGATAAAGTGAATGTAAAAGGAAAGAACTCTCCCTCTTAGGCTCAGAATGCTCAAGATGGTAAAGAAGAAAGAAATCAAGGTGTAGGGGGATCTTTGTGTGATGGGGTTCAGGAAAATAGATTCATTTATTTTAATCATTTTCAATTAAATCCTTATTGACTGGTACCAATTCACAAATCTCATGTCTATTGACTTCAATAGGATTTCTTACTCCCAAGTACAGCTCTCCTGATTTAATACCCTAATTTAAGGAAAATTCAAAGCAATTTTCTTTAAAGGAAACTCCATATATCTATGATTCCATTCAAGCACTCAGAACCACAGTGTCAAAATAGTTGCCAACTAGGTTAGGGGCAGGTGGTGAGAAAGACGAAGAGGGGAGACTCACTATTTTCATTTTAAAATCACAAATGTAGCTGCCTTGACTGTGACCTGAGCCAATGAATTTGTCCAGCAACTCTCCTAGAAAGGAAATCAGCCAGGAGCCTTCTCAGTTTCTCACCACGTCCTTTTTACAATAACAATAATGTCTTAGTTTATTTCCAAGCCTCTGTATTTATGATTCAGCAGCTTCTTTCCCAGCCTTAGAATGGAGGAGGCTGAAATAGGAGATGTGCTATGAATTCAAGTGTCTGCAATATTGGATGCTGCCTATTGGTGTCTTTGAAGCTTCTGAAAACTTTCCCTGATATCTAACTCTTCTCTGGCTTAGTTATCAATGTTACTTTTAGAAAAAGACCATTTTTTTTTTAGCTCCCTTTCCAGACCAAGCTGGATCAAAGCCTCTAAAAAACAAAATGAACATGCTGCTCATACAAATTTCTGACCAAATTGCATAGTTTAGGCAAATTCACTTGTGCTTTGTAGCAGAACTCACAGTAGTTATCATCTAAAAAACTATGATTTGTAAATGCAAACCTGATGATACATCTCACCTTTATTTGTTTGAGGTCTATATTAATGATATGTATCTCTACTACTCTTCTCATAATTCTACTTAATTTAGAATATCTCAGCCTTTGACTTATACTAGATTGGAGCATGAACATTAAATTAATATAGCTGAAGTTACAACCTATCTTAAAATTCCATTTTCTGGAGAGGGGGCTAAAGAAGACTCTTAAGTCACATTGAGGTATCCAGCTCGCAATCAGTAATGGCTGTTTGCATTGAGTTTTGTTGGTTCATAGAGTACGTCTTTAGAGTTTAAAAAAGAAAAGAAGAAGAAGGCACGGGTGTTTCACAAGGCGCCATTTTCAATCCAACCAACAAAACCAAAGTCTTCCATTATGAACCTTCAGGGAAGGAGACTACATGGCAGCAGTGGCTTCTTCCAACTCAGGGTCCGCGGAGGAATTTATTGCTTCTGGAAAGGGACCAGGGTATGTCTGTGCTGTATAATAGATTCCTCTTCCAAGACCCACTTCTTCCTGGAGTTCCCCTCTGTTGTTGAAAGTTGGACATGATATAGTGCGAGAATAATTTTCACAGGGATCTGTGTGGCAAACCGTCTCACTGACAGTGTTCAGAGGGGACGCCCTCCACCTTTGCCTCTGCAGCTGTTTCTCTTTGTATTTTATAGAGTACCAGGCCAGAAAAATAAAAATAAATCCAACAAATTTGAGGCCAGCCGCCAAACCGAAATAGACAAAACGAAATGATGTCACGTCATATTCCCAACAAGAGCCTTGCACGCCACAGTCCTGCTGCCAAAGCATGCAGGTGGTGTCAATAACTGCTCCAAAATAAATTGGAGTAGGAATGTATGCTAGAAGTTAAAAAAAGAATCTACAATTAGTATATATTAACAAGTGAAAGGCAATTTACAATTTTTGGAAATACAGGTGTCTGCATTTTTAAAAGAGGGTAAATAAATAAGGCTTTGTGTTTTTGATGTATATAATTTTCTTCTGGATTACTTTACTTAGTATTTTCATGACAGATAATAGAATCATAGATTTAGAGAGAAATAGGACATTGTGGTCATTGAGTCCAATCTTGTCCCTCAGTTTACATGAGGCTACTTACACTGAGGCCTAGAGAGGTTAAGGGACTTTCCCAGGGTCACACTGCTAATTAGTATCTGAGGTAATACTTCAACCTAGATTCGTCTGGCTTCTTCACTTAGAGTTAGCACTCTACTACCTTATCTCAAACTTTATCACAAACAATTCATTGCCCTAAAACGTTCACTATGATGAAAATACACTCGGAAGCTCACAGCACTAGTAGTGATTGTCAACAATTTCAATTCATTTGTTTGTTTGTTTTTCTTCCAACCCCTAAACTTATAATGGAAATTTCAAGAAGCTGTGAAATCATGTGCTAATACTTTGCAATGACACGGAATTCTGACCATCACAGGTCTCTCTTGAACCTGCCTACTTTGCTGAAATATCAAAGAAGGTTCATTCAGAAGGGTCAGATACTGCATCATGGGAGACAGCTTTTAATGGTAACTGGGTATTTCCTGATTAGGCTTTACTTCTTTGGAACATCCATCCACTAATCCAATACCTACCCAAAGTAGATCAGATCTGTTCCCACCCATACATGTCAGCCCTTCAAATATGTAGACTTTTTGTGTTACTCCTAAGTCCTCTTCTCCAGGCTAAATATCTCTAGCTCCTTAAACACAGAGAACACTATAGTGGTTGTATAGATTAACACCTCCATAGCTGTCTATGGGACAGAAAGTCTACAGTTGAGTCACTTCCCCTATGTCATACACATGAAAGATCCTGACATGGAATGAAGGAAGATAAACTTTAGACCCTTTGAGGATTAAAAGTAGATTTGTTTTTGTTAGTTTTATTACAATGACATTTTTATTTTTTTTTTGTGTTGCTTTGTGATTTGATCCCTGTAGGGAATTCCCAGGAAGCAAATAGCCTCCACTAATGAAAACTTGCAACTGTTCTGTAATTTATAGTCTAAGAGAGTTGCTCAGGCCACTAGAAGGTCAGGGGACTTGTCCAGGATCACACAGTCACAATATATCAGAGACAGAACTGACACCCAGAGGCTCCAAACTACTTCCCAAAATTCTTTTAGGAGATGGCAAATGGGCGCAGAGAACTTAGAAATCTCCTTTTCCTTTGAACATTTTGGCAATGGGTTTTGACCTTTGTGCATAGCTAATTTTGCTTAAAAGCAATAATGCCTGACAATTAAATCAGGTAAATCAGAACAGTTGGCCATATTTAGTACAACAAATGCCACAAGACAAAGGCTCAAGAGGGAGAAGACAAACAGAAGAAAGACTTCTCCGCACTTCCCTACCCCTTCTATTACACTATTCTTTGGGGAAACAACTTTTTCTTCTGTGAAAATAGTGATTTCCTTCTACCCCGTACCTGTCTGAATTGGCCCTCACTTAATTCTCTCAAAGTACTCCAGAGTGACTTCTCAAAAATATAGTTTATAAAACAATTCAGAGGAAAAAAAACCTAATTTCTTTGGGAACAAAACTGTTACCATGTTTTACAAGAAAAAGGAAGCTTTCACCCTCTGGTTATCTCTAGAAAGCCAGCATATGAAACCTGGGCTCCTGACAGCCATTGGAGGATTTCAGTAACACTGAATACTTCAAAATCCTGGCAAAAGATTCTTCCTCCTTTAATGCAGAAATGTGGCTCATACTTGGAAATTCAAGGCATGGAACTCACATTCTTTTGTCCTGTGGACAAAAGAACTGATTGCTGGAAAGAATAACAGCAGCTGAGGGAAATGAGGGGCTGCAATTTAAGATTGAGCTTCTATCAAATGAGGAAGTCTTTTTAAAAATGCATTGAAACGGGTGGAGCATATAGGCTCAGAGTTGTCAGTTTAGAAAACGCTTCAGCTAAACTTATTTTCTCTGTATTTCCCTGAAGTATCAGCTCAGTGAGTGATGGCAAGAGTATTTATAAAACCAAAATAATGGTATTAGGCCACCAATGAAGACTCCTGTTACAATTTACTACATTGTTTTGAGTTGTGTTAATGTACCTCTTTAAAAAACAAAAAGTCTAGGGACAGCTAGGTGGCACTCTGAACAGAGCACCAGCCATGGAGTCAGGAGGATCTGAGTTCAAATCTCGCCTCAGACACCGGACACACTTACTAGTTGTGTAACTTTGGACAAGTCACTGAACCCCAATTGCCTTGCCTTCCCCACTCCAAAAAAGTTTGGAGGTCTGGGCTAATTTTTCAGTATATTTAATTTATTTTCATCCCCAAATAGGAAAAAAAAAAATATCACGTGAACTTAAGTAAATCACTTTCTTGGTCCGGACACGTCAGTTTCATCATTAATATGAGTCAGTTCAATGAGAGCATCTCCAAGGTTCTTTTAAAGCTTATTAAGTCTGGAATACATGATTCTTTTATCCAGTCCTATACAACCATTAGCAGCAAAGGGCAACAAGATGGCACAGTGGACAGAGCTCTTAGCCCAGAGCTGGGAAGACCTGAATTCAAATCTGACCCAGATACTTACTAAGCTTTGTGACCCTGAGCAAGTCACTTAACCCTGTCTGCCTCCGTTTCCTCTTTGTAAAATGAGCCAGAGAAAGAAACAGCAAAGCACCCCAAACAGGGCCCTGAAGAGTCAGACATGACGGAAATGACTCAGCAATAAAGGTGACCGTCCCCCAAAGAACTAGGCGACTGAATAATTCACTCTCAAGAGAAGAATAAATGTCATCGTTTCAATTATTAAAAATGCATAACAGGATAGAATTATGTATATTACATAAGCCTTCTAATAAGTTTGTTATATACCGTTGTGGTCTATGATACTTAAAATTTTAAACGGTTCAGGGAATGAAGTCTAAATTTTGATTTGTACCTTAAGCAACATAAATTCAATATGGCTTCTCTTTCATCATAAGTGAAAAATCAAATTAGATACTTTAGGCAAGGGAAAAGCAATGAATTTGGAGTTAGAGGACCCAGTTTCTTTTGGGGGGGCAAGGCAGGGCAATTGGGGTTAAGTGACTTGCCCGAAGTCTAGTAAGTGTTAAGTGTTTGAGGTCAAATTTGAACTCGGGTCCTCCTGACTCCAAGGCCAATGCTCTATTCACTGTGCTACCTAGGTGCCCCCAGGACCCAGTTTCAAAAGTCATCTCTGACATTTATGTGGCACCAGGCAAATAATTTCACTTCTTTGTGCCTCATCTTCATCATCTGTAAAATGCAAGAGTCAGACTAGATAGACTTTGAGGTCCTTTCCAATTCTAAATACATGATCTTAAACCATTCACCTTTTATTTGTTCAAATCAGAAGGAGTGGTATCCTCCATGTCAAACTCTAAAGTCCCAGTCCCTAATGTAAACAAGCAACTTTTCATTTTCAAAAGCAGTGGAGAGTTTGCCTCCTGCAAAGAGGAACTAAAAAATGTACTTAGAAATTCAGAGACTTACCAAGTGTTCGTAATAAAACAAACTGCATTCCTAGTGCAAAAGGTCTCTCGCCATCTTCCACAGACCTGTGGAAAGGGGGGAGGGGATTGGGGGGGAGAGAAAGAAAGAAGATTGCTTTGATATAACAGCTTCAAATTAATTCTGCTTAAATGAAAACCTACAGAATCACTCTATATAGATATATTCCTTAAGTCTGAAAAGTCTAGTGGCTAAAAGAAAAGTTATTACTGAATCTAAGCAAAGATAAGAAATAAAAATTCCCTTTAAATATAGTGAGAAAAATCTGCTTAATGTTGATTGGTTTTATGCCAAATAGAATGAGTTGGAAGAGATTCTCAGAGGGCATCTAGCTCACCCTAAAACTGCTTAAGAATCCCTTCAACAACATACCTAACAAAACTTTTTCTTGAAGGAATCTAATGAGGGGAACTCAGACACCTCTTTAGTCAGCCCACTGTAGGCTTTGAATAACTGTAACTGTTAAGGAATTTATCCTTGGAAGGAACCTAGGCCTTTCTCTTTGAAAAATTCACCTATTGATTTTAATGGCACCCTCTGGGACAAGTCAGATCACATCATTCTCCCTTTTTAAATGAAAGCTCTTTAGACAGATACTTAACGACAGCACTTATGTTCCCCTAAATCTCCTCTTCTCAAACCTAAACATCCCCAATATTTTTAACTTACTCTTTAGATGACATGAATTCTAGGCCTTTAATCATGTGGGTCAGCCTTTTTTATACATCCTTCAGTTACGTGGCATAACAGATAGTGTGCTAAACTTGGAATCCTGTCTCAAACATTTATCAGCTGTGTGACTCCAGGTCAATGACTTAACTTCTCTCAGCCTCAACTTCCTCATCTGTAAAATGCAGACAATAATAGCACCTACTTCACAATATTAAGAGGATCAAATGATATGATATATGTAAAGTCCTTGTCAGTCCATATAATTCTATATAAATGTTAGCTATTATTTTATTCAACTTTACAATATCCCATATATTTCTAAAAGAGGGAACAGGGGCCAGGAAGGAAGTAACCTTATTTTACTTCCATAGTATCATTTCCAAATTTGATAAGCACATTATTTATTGCCTTTAAGTAATTAATAAAAATGTTGAACAACACATCATCAAGCACAAATCACTGAATTACTATTCAATCAGCCACCTTCTTTATACGTTGACATCAAACTAATAATGACTATTCTTTGGGTTGGGACAGTCAACCAATTCTAAGCCAACTTAATGGTACTATTATCTAACTCATCACTCTGTATCTTTTCTGGAAGAAGAGGAAAAAACTGCCCAAAGCCTTACTGAAATCTAGGTAGGCTCTGTCTACAGAATTCCCCTGATCTGTGCAGCCTTAGTAAATGTGTCAAAAGAGAGAATAAGATTAATTAATTAATTAATTGAATCCTTTCTTGGTGAAGTCACATCGGCCCTTGGTGATCACCACTTGCTTTTCTACGTGTTCATTAGTGATCACTTTAATAATGAATTGCGGAATTTTGGTAGATATCATATATTCGTTCATTCAACAACAACATCAAGGAACTACCATATGCAAGACACAGGTGGATGACGGAGATACAAGACAAAAAATGAAAGCTCTGGCTCCTAGCAGGTTTTTAGCAAATACTAGAAAAACAAACTCCCTTTTCACCCCTATTTCCCACAATGAACCCACCTTACTCTTTGCCAAGACTAACCTCTCTACATGTTAAAGTGATTCCATTCAGGGGCCACTAGGTGGTGCAGTGAATAAAGCACCAGCCCTGGAGTCAGGAGGACCTGAGGTCAAATCCAGTCTCAGACACTTAACACAAAACTAGACGTGTGACCTTGGGCAAGTCACTTAACCCCAATTGCCCTGTCTTCTCCTCTCCAAAAAGCTTAAATAAATAAATAGATGGATAAATGAACGAATGAATGAATGAATGAAGTGATTCCATTCCATCCTGTCTCCTCCAACACACTGCCTCCTCTGCCATCTCCTTTCTTCTGCTTATTTTCAATCTCTTTCTCTCTACAGGCTAATTTTCTGCTGCCTACAAACAGGCCCATGTTGCCCCTATATTCTCTATTCTTGTTTTTTTTCCTTTTTGGAGGGGGAATGCAGGGCAATTGGAGTTAAGTGACTTGCCCAAGGTCAC
>CM053594.1:214971023-214989101 GCA_028646575.1 Pseudocheirus occidentalis
TGATTGGCTTTACACTGAGATAAGTTCTAATTCAGGTTCTCCTGGCTCCAAGTTCACTGGCTCTCCACTATGCAATTATATCTCTTACTATGTTCCCAATGGGTTTGCAATGTACAATGATGGAGGGAGTACCCACACCATCATCTAATATATTTGGGTCTATCACAATATTCTATATCATAGGCTGGGCCTGACTTAGGCCAATCTAGTATTTCAGGTTCAGAATTATAATGAAATGAGTTGCTCTGTGACACAGAGGTGGGGGTTGGCTAGAGTATAAGTGTTGGCAATAGCAGCAGTGGACCTTGGAGGTAACTGCCAGCACCACCGGTGGGAATGGTAGTTTCAGGAGCTCTCAGCCCAGAGATAATAAGGGAATTGGTCAGAGATAGATTATAGGGGACACTGAACTGACACTGGGTACAAGACCAGGTGCTATATGGCAACTCCAATGACCATACATAGTTTAAGGTTGCAATTCCAAGGAGTGCTTGTGGTTAGTCATAAAGGAGCAAGGACCCTGGTCGTAGTTCCAGTGTAAAGAAAACACTATTGCTTGCAGCTACAGGGAAACACAGGCCCTTCATGAATGAAGACCAGAGCACAAATCAGGAGAGCAAATGAATGGTAATGACTCCCTGAGACATCAAGAAACAACAAAACAAAGTCAAAAGAACGAAAAAATAGAAGAAAATGTGAAATATCCTATTGGATATACAACCGACCTTAAGAATAGATCAAGGAGAGATACTTTAAGAAATATTGGACTACCTGAAAGCCATGAAAGAAAAAAAGAGCTTAGACATCATATTTCAAAAAACTATCAAGGGAAACTGCCCTTGATATCTTAGATCCAGAGGCTGAAATAGAAACTGAAAGAATCTCCCAATCACCTCCTAAAAGAGATCCCAAAATGAAATCTCCCAGGAATATTATAACCAAATTCCAGAGCTTCCAGATCAAGGAGAATATACTGCAAGCAAACAGAAAGAAACCACTTAAATATCATAGAGCCACAGTCAGGATGACACAAGATTTAGCAGCTTCCATATTAAAAGAACAGAAAGGTTTAGAGTATGATATTCTGGAAGGCAAGGGAGCTGAAATTGCAGTCAAGAAAATCTACCAAGCAAAACTGAATATAATTCATGGGGAGAATGTGGGGGAAAGGAGAAAAGGAATAGACATTTAATGAAATAGAGGATTTTCAAACATTCCTGATGAAAATACCAGAACTGAATAGAAAATTTGGCACAGAGAAGACTCAAGAGGAATATGAAAAGGTAAATATTAAAGAGAAATCAAGGAATTTAATAAGGTTAAACTGTTTACATTCCTATGTGGGAGGATGATATATGCAGCTCCTAAGAACTTTATCATTATTAGGGCAGTTAGAAGGAGTCTATAGACAGAGAGCATGGATGTGCATTATGTTGGGATGATCTCATAAAAAATGAAGCCGTAATAAAGAGGGATGCACTGGGAGAAGAGGGAAAGGAGAGGAAGAATGGGGAAAATTATCTCATATAAAAAAGACACACACAAAAAAAGCTTTTATAGTGGAGAGGAAATGCCGGTGGGCAACTCTTGAAATACATTCTCATTAGAATTGGTTCAATGAGGGGCGGCTAGGTGGCACAGTAAATAGAGCACCGGCCCTGAAGTCAGGAGTCCCCCTGAGTTCAAATCAGGCCTCAGACACTTAACACACACACAAAAAAAAATCTAGCTGTGTGACCTTGGGCAAGTCACTTAACCCTGATTGCCCTCCAAAAAAAAAGCAAAGAAAAGAATTGGTTCAATGAGGGGAGAATATATATACATGCTCAGATGGGTACAGAAATCTATCTTACCCAACAGAGAAATAAGAAAAGAGAAAGGAGGGCAGATTAAGAGAGGTGATAGTCATAAGCAAAACAGACCTTTGAGGAAGGACAGGATAAAAAGAGAAAGATAAATAGAAGAAAATAGGATGGAGGTAAATACACAGTAATCATAACTATGAATGAGAATAGGATGAACTCACCCATGAAATGGAAAGGAATTGCAGAATGGTTAGAAACCCAAATTCAACAATATGTTGTTTACTAGAAACACACTTGAAACAGAAAGATATACACAGTTAAATAAAGGGTTGAAGCCAAATATATTTTGTTCCAGGTAAGGTTCAAAAAAGAAAAAAGACAGGTATCAATCATGATCTTAGACAAAGGAAAAGTAAAAACAGATTTAATCAATAAGAGATATTCAGGGAAACTACATTTTGCTAAAAGGTACAATACACAATGAAGTAATATCAAAAAGTTTTACAGCAAGTTTCTCTAATAAAGACCTCGTTTCTCAAATAAATAGAAAAATGAGTCAAACTTAAAAATAAGACTCATTCCCCAATTGATAAATGATCAAAGAATATGAACAGGAAGTTTTCAGATGAAGAAATTAAAGCTATCTATAGTCATATAAAAATGCTCTAAATCACTATTGACTAGAGAAAAGCAAATTAAAACAACCCTGATATATACTACCTCACACCTATCAAATTGGCTAACATGACAGAAAAGGAAAATGACAAATGTTCAAGGGGATGTGGAAAAATAAGAATACTAATGCATTGTTGATGGAGTTGTAAAGTGGTCCAGCCGTTCTGGAGAACAATTTGGAGTTATGCCCAAAGGGTTATAAAACTGTGCTTACACTTTGACCCAGTAAAAGCACTACTAAGTCTATATCTCAAAAAGATCTAAGAAAAAAGAAAAGGGCCTCTCTATACAAAAATATTTATAGCAGTTCTTTTTGTGGTGACAAAAAATTGGACATTGAGGGGATGCTCATCAATTGTGGAATAGCTAAACAAAGTGTGGCATACAATTGTGATGGAATACCATTATGCTATAAGAAATGGTGAATAGGATGGTTTCCAAAAAACCTCGAAAGACATAAATTAATTGATGCAGAGTGAAGTAAGAGGACGTGAGAGATCATTGCACATAGCAATGGCAATGTTCTAATGATAATTATCTGTGAAACACTTAGCTACTCTGATCAATACAGTGATTCAAGACAATACCAAAAGAACTCCTGATGAAACATACTATCTACTTCCTGAGAGAGAACTCATGAACTCTGACTGCAAATCAAAATATAATTTTTTCACTTTAGTTTCTGTTTTACAACATGGCTAATATGCAAATATGTTTTGAATGATATCACAGGTATAACTGATATCATATTGCTTGCCTTCTAAATGGTTTGGGGAATGGCTAGAAGGAGGGAGAGAATGTGGAATTCAAAATTTTAAAAAAAGAATGTTAAAAATAATAATTTTAAAACATTTTTAAAAGAAAAAAATTTGATTTGTCCCCCAAAAGGCCCACTTTTTTAAAACTAACACTGTTATGCTTTTTCCAGATTTCCCTACAAAGGTTAATGTGTGCTAGTACCTCTTCCAGAATTTCAAATCCTGTAGTTTAATGTTAGATAAACCTTTTTCTATTATACCTCCAAAAGCTGTATTGCTAAAGGAAAGTAATCACTTATAGTAATATTAGAGGAACCCAAAATTGCCAATTTAATGAGAAAAATTGTATTTCTATTTCCAATGTCAAACACTAAAGCATCCAGTGAAAGCACATGTTTTCTATCCACCTGAATAATCAGTTCATACTTTCTTGTCTAAACCAGATTTCTCAGAAATCTTCACATTCTTGAAAAGCTTGCAGTTATCTTTTATAGAATCCCATTGTTCTTAGGTCCCCAGGACCAAGGGCAAGAGGCAGTTTCTTCCTCCTTCTAGTTCTCAGCCTGCCCAGAGGTCACCCTAAATCCATGCATTTCAGTAGCTTTCCCCATGCCTCAAACTTTCTCCCTCTTCATCTCCACTTCCTGATTTCATTGGCTTTCTTCAAGTCTAAGACAAAGGTCCCATCTTATCAAGAAGCCTTTGCCAATCCCTTTGAATCCTAAGACCTTCCTTCTAAAGCTGCTGCTGATATTCTGCGGTTATCCCCCTGTAAATATCTTTTTGTATGTAGCTGTTTGCATCTTATCTCCCCCATTAGATTTTAAG
This sequence comes from Pseudocheirus occidentalis, assembly GCA_028646575.1. Taxonomy (NCBI): domain Eukaryota; kingdom Metazoa; phylum Chordata; class Mammalia; order Diprotodontia; family Pseudocheiridae; genus Pseudocheirus; species Pseudocheirus occidentalis. The sequence goes on from CM053594.1 coordinate 214,975,090, forward strand.
CATTTTGAGAGAAAGGAGTATTTTTTTAAAACTTTCTTTGTATCCCCAGTGCTTTGCACAGTGATTGGCACCTAGAATTAATTAATTGATACTTGGTGGTAATGATTAAATTAATAAATACTTGATTTTATTTTAAGCGTTAGTCACCTAGACCAATTCTCAAGGACAGTCTCGATGCCTTTATATAGTATAAAAAAAAACTAACTTAGCCTGCAAAGAAAAGTTTTGAGATGTCAATCCTACCATATTCTATATTATAATAAGAGAATAATTGCTCTCTCTTGCCTCGAGGATCAAATATAAATTCCTCGGTTTGACTTTCGAAGCCCTTCCCAACTTGGCCCCAATGTAGTTTTCTGTCCCAATTATATTATATTTTGTACTGAACTCCTCAGCCACTGATTTTCTCTCTATTCCTCATGTATAGCCCCTCCATCTTCTGGGTCTCTCTTTCTTTACTGGCCATCCCCCATGTCTAGAATACACTCCCCCACATCATCTCTGCTTCAGAATTCATTACTTCCTTCAGGACTCAAGCTCAAGCACCACCTTTTGCAGGAAGCTTTTCTTAGTTCACTTCCTCTCCCTCTAACTTCCAGCTACTAATGTGCTCCCTCCCTCAGTACTCTGTATTAAAGTACCATGGATTTATCCTGTATATATTTATCCTACACAGACTTTTGAAGTCTACATGTTATCTCACCTAAGAGAATGTAGGCTCCTTGACTACAGGGGTTGAGGATTGTTACTTTTTATGTTTATTTTGTTTTGTTCTTTGTATCCCTAGTGACTACTAACTCTCCACAGTAGAGGTGCTTAATAGTCATTGTTGATTGAGGCAAAAAACTAGACTTGTTAGAATGATGCACATATATAGGTACCAAATCTTTCTGTCTCCTCTCTAGAAAACTCTTCCTCTCAGTTGCATGCACAGGAATTCTGCTACAAGGTTCAATGGATCTGTGCAAGAATTTAGTCTGCTCTACACAATACACTTCATCATATATGACTATATCCTATGACTACATCAACTGAGACAGAGGTAAAAAGGAAAGGATGACAGGAAATCAAATCCCCACCTCCCTTAGGACAAAGGTAAAAGACATTCTAGGGGGTCTTTGCCATTGCATAATCTTTATTTAATTGCATTGTTCTTCAGATAAAGAGAAATTATCCAGGCAATCAAGGATCCAGGTGAGATTTGTCACCTGGGGAAAAACAGGTGTCTCCTTTACATTAAGCTTTAAAGAATGTAAATAATGCTCTTTCCCTCAAAAAAAACCTATAAAAAGAGTGCTTCTAGTCAATAAGGGAGGAAATAGGTCAATAGAAACACATTCATACCAAGATGTTAGAATTGTTATGTAACACATTCTAAAAATAAGTTCAGAGTACTTTGTACTAATTATTTGGACATCCAAGATGTTTATATTACTATCCTAAGAAAACTTTAAGTTAAAGAAGAAAAAAACATTAAAAATTAATAGTTGATTTACTTAGAATTAGAGATATACCTACTCCTTCGCATTTATGTGGAAGAAAAAGATTTGATGTAAGATTAAAATGTAAAAAAGAATAACTAAATAAACATTTGCTAAATTATTTTCATAGAGTTATAAATTATAAATATTTCAGTTACAGGACTCCCTAGAAATCTGGTCAACCTCATTTGAGGAAGGGAGACAACAAAAACATTCTAAGTCTCACCTCCATCCCATTATCTTGCTGAGATACAGAAAACTTATCTCCAGTTGCTGATAATACCTCTAGTAGGTCTGAGCCATATAAAAAAATCTCCTTCCCTTCACACCCCTAAACAATGCCCTGGAAGCCTTTCTGAGGCCCTAAGTCCAAGGTTCCCCAAAGCTTGGCAGAGACTGTAGGAGGTAGAAACAAACAAACAAACAGAACAGCTAGGGGGACCCAGTTGTACATGTTGTAATTTCAAATTGTGTCTCTGGAATTGGTCCTTTGTGTCAACTAAACTGGAAAATGTTTTACAAGCTGGTCTTTATGACTTGGAAAAAATCAAACAACCATTGCTATAGTCAACTCAATATTCTTTTTCTACTTAATCATAACAAGAGGTATCCAGATGATTGTTTGGTAACATTTGAATCCAATACATTAAGCTATAAACCCTGCTTTAAAAAAAGAAACAGCATTTCTAAAAATGAAATTTTATACATTGCTGATTTTTCATGAGTCACTCCTCATTTTTAAAATTATATGCGGACGAAGACTAATCACCCTCTTCAATTAGTATTTTTTTAATGCACTGGAAAAGCAGCCTTCCTAAAGGCATTAGCCATTTTGCAGAATGCATAGTACCACTGGGATTAAATCTATCAGGGACATTGACATAGCATAAGCATATAGCAGCTGAATATACTCTCTCTATTCGACTCCCACACCTCTAATAGGGGAGCTGACATGATTTATGGCCAAAGATTTACACAGGTTGATGAAAATTGAAAACAAGAGAAAGACAAAGATAGACAATTCCCAGAGCATATATTCTACTGGCGAAGAATTTTAGTCATTTATGAATGTACTGTGTTTGCCACAAAGTGGTAGAACAGAGGTCTTTCCATTTAATGAAAGTAGGTCTAAACCTAATAAACAATAAATGATGACCCCAAATATTTCAGCTCCAGCATATCGATTTAAGGTGAACTTAGAAAAAGGCTTGGATTTATTTGAACTAAGGAGGTACCATATGGTGAAGGATGATGGTACTTGAGGGCAAACAAAAAAAAAATCACGTTCACTTTAAATGATATACTTGAAAAATTTCTTGATTCCTATCAAAGTTTTACATTCTATATTACAGACTCCAAACCAACTTGGAGGATAAAGCCCCATGGTACATTTGAGCCTGAGCACTTTTGTCAAAAGATGTCTAGAAAATGATTCAGCTGACAGAGATTAGCCCATTTATGAGTGCATGTGATGATCACTGAGCAGGCCAAGCTTTATCCATTTAATGAATATTGGTTTAAATCCAAAAGGGTATCCAGAGGAGTTTGGGGGAGGGGCAGGGAGAGGAGGGGAGGAAACAGCACAGAGCAATGTTACAGTTGAAACCTCAAAGGCATTTCCAGCATGAGACACGGAAAATAACACATAAATCCCTCTGGGGATATCAAGATATATGCATAGCACTGCACACACATTGCCTGGAAACTATTTATGGGAACTACTGAGGGAAAGAGAATCAAGCATTCAGCATGCTTGCAAGAATGACAACTGTCAAAGTTGGAGGGGATAAGCACACCGATCAGAAACCTTTCAGGTTTTTCTTTATTTAATCCTAAATTATTTCTCTGCCCCAAGTCAGGGGCCTTAGAGGCCAGGAAGATCATTGGGAACCACCAAGAATGTTAGTCAATATTAGGGTCAGTAAGTGAATTATGTTTAGTTTGCACTGACCACTTAGACTTAGCAGTACAATCAGCATTTGGAGTAGACAAAAGGGCACTACTGTATTGCTGAACAATCAGGAGATCAGAGCATCACAAAAGTATTAGCATAATTTCTTACTACATTTTAATCATTCACTTGTAACTTGTGTTTCAGATATAGTGGTAAAGCTCCTATAAAACCTGCGATATGTGCATGGGATGAGGAAGGGGGGATAGAAGGGAGGGAACCCTCATGTCAGACCATGAGTTCAGGGGAGGGAAGAAAAGAAATGTAACTCCAAAAAAGAGAAAGAGAGGTGTCAGAGAAGAGTATTAAAGAAGTAAAACCAATACTGGGGTTTTGTTTGTGTGTCTCTGTGCCAACATATGTAAATACATCTGTAGCGGTAACCACACTAGTAAACCCAGGATGGCTGCTAGCCCAATTTCTTAGATCTGCTTTACCAGAAAAGACAGTTGTTCAAGGAGTCAACAATCTTTTTAAAATTGCATTCATTAGTTCAGGGGGAAAATCAACACCCTGAACTTCAGAGAAAATCCAAAGAAAGAAAATAGAGAAAATACAAGCAAAGAAATAAATACCGACAGACAGGGTTTCTGTCTGAGAAATTAGCATGGATAAACAGACAGATCCAACTGGTAATACATACATAGTTACCAGAGAGAGTAGCACCAACATCTGAGTTTTTCAAAGCTAGGGGGCTCCTTAACAGCTACCCAGAGTCTCATCTTCTTCCAATGAGCGAGCCCCAAAGCAAAATGCTGACCTCAGAGTATGTGTACCCTTTGTAGAGTCAGAGGGCATCATAATCCTCATGACTCGTTGCCTAATTAGAAATTAACAAAAGGTGTGAAAGTCTTCCTACAAGCAAGCCTCCCCTCAGCAAGCCTCCCTTAATGGGCTCCACATGAGGCCTATTAATGGGGGGGGGGGGTGGAGGGGAAGATCTTATATCCCATCAACATTACAACATCATAGATAAACACTGGGAGTTTAGCATGGAAAAGAGAAGAGGAGGAAAGCACCATGCCTTGAAGTATTTGAAGACCTCTCCTACGGAAGATAAATTAGACTTGTCTATTGAGCTGAAGGGCAGAATCAGAAGCAATGTGTGAAATTTGCAGAGAATCAAATTTAGGGTTTGATAGAAAAAACTTTCTAAAAACTGTCAACTGGATAAATGGGCCACAGTGAGAGGTCACCTCATTAGAGGTCTTTGAGCAAAGACTAGACGACCATTTACTTGTCAGATATTTCTAGTATTCTTTCTGGGGTATGGGTAGAACAGGATGGACTGTGAGGTCCTTTCCCACCCTAAGATTCTGTCATTTTTGTAAACCTAATAACAAAATCTTTGTTCTCAAATGTTCACCATAGGAGAAAAAAACATCTGGTCATTGATTCTTATTGGATTCATAAAGTATCAGTCAGTCAATAAACACTGTCAGTCAATAAATATAATTAAATGCCTAGTAGGTGCCAGGCACTGTGCTAAGCTCTGGAGATACAAAGAAAAGCAAAGGACAAAAAGTGAGGTTGTGTATTTTATGTTCACTAGTTGCTATCATGCCTAAGGGTTTCATCTTGTACAGTTTAGTTAAATGAAATCTCTGGATCAGCCCTTCATTGTTCCATGAAAAACATTACTATCCCCAAGAAGACAAAAGAAGGATCCAGAGTTCAGAAAGAAGGGATGATTTACCCAGGACTATCATGAAAGAAAGAAAGCACGAGAGCCAGGTTTTAAATTTAATGCTTAAAATACAATGTTAGATCAGGGGAATAAATTAAGTACACAATGCATTATAGTAAATGGCCATAGTAATCTGGTATATGATAAACCCAAAGATCTAAGCTATAGAGAAAAAAACTCATTATTTGACAAAGACTCCTGGAAAAACTGGAAACAGTATGGTAGACAACTTTTCACACCATATTATAAGGTCAAAATGGGTACATGATTTACATATAAAATATGATACTATAAGCAAATTAGGAGGAGAACATGGAATACTTGATCCATTAGTTTTATGGATAAGAGAATTTAAACCCAAATAAGATATAGAGGGCATTAAAAAAAGAAAATAGATAATTCTGAGTATAAAAATTTTAAAGTTGGGGCAGCTAGGTGGCACAGTGAATAGAGCACTGGCCCTGAAGTCAGGAGGACCTGAGTTCAAATTCAGCTTCAGACACTTCACACCTTACTAGCTGTGTGACCTTGGACAAGTCACTTAACCCCAATTGCCTTGCCTTACTTGTTCCCAAAAATTTTTTTCTTAAGTTCCTACAGAAATAAAACCAATGCAACCAAAATCAGAAGAAAAGCAGAAAATGGTAGGAGGGGATTTATTGCAGCTAGTATCTCTGATAAATTTCTCAAATACATAGAGAACTGAATCAAATTTGAAAGAATACAAGTCATTCCCTAATTGATAAATAGTCAAAGGATATGTACAGGGAGTTTTTAGATAAAGAAACTAAAGCTATCAGTAGCCAATATGAAAAAATGCTCTAAATAATGATTTACTGATTTGAGAAATGCAAATTAAAGCAAATCTGATATGCCACCTCATACCTATCAGATTGACTAATATGACAGAAAAGGAAAATGATAAAAGTTGTAGAAGATGTGGGAAAATTAGAACACTAATACATTGTTGGTAGAGTTGTGAACTAATGTAACCATTCTGGAGAACAATTTGGAATTATGTCCAAAGAGCTATAAAGCTGTGCATACTCTTTGATCCAGTAATACCACTAAGTCTGTATCCCAAAAAAATCATTAAAAAGGGGAAAGGACCTGCATGTATAAAAATATTAATAGCAGTTCTTTTTGTGGTGGCAAAGAACTGAAAATTAAGGGGATGCCCATCAGCTGGAGAATGGCTGAACAAGTTGCGGTATATGAATGTGATGGGATATTACTTTTCTCTAAGAAATAATGAACAAGCAGACGTCAGAAAAACCTGAAAAGACTTATATGAACTAATGATGAGTGAAATGAGCAGAACCAGAAGAACATTGTACACAGTAACAGCAACATTGTGAGATGATCAGCTATGACAGACTTAGGTCTCTTCAGCAATACAATGATCCAAGACAATTCCAAAAGATTCATGATGGAAAATGCTATCCATATCCAGAGAAAGAACTATGGAGTCTAAATGCAAACCAAAGCATACTACTTTTCCTTTTTTGTTTGGTTTTTCTTTCTCATGATTTTTCTTTTTTGTTCTGATTCTTTTTTTCACAATATGATTAATGTGGAAATATTTTTAACATGACTATACATGTACAACCTGTATCAGATTACTTGAAGTCTTGGGGAGTTAAGAGAAAGAGGGAGAAAAATTTAGAACTCAAAATCTTACAAAAATGAATTTTGAAACTCTTTACATGTAATCAGGGAAAATAAAATACTATTAGTGCAAAAAAAGAAAGTTATGATATCTAAAAATTATTTCTAGGATAGGTGAAATTTTTAATAAAATAGAGGAAACTCCAGTTATGAATAACAGTACATGTAAAGTGAAGGGGAAGCCAACATTTATATCTTCTAGAAAAATTCCTATTGGGGCAGCTAGGTGGTACAGAAAATAGAGCAACGACCCTGGAGTCAGGAAGACCTGAACTGAAATCCAGCTTGAGACACTTGACACTAGCTATGTGACCTTGGGCAAGTCACTTAACCCCAATTGCCCTGTTTTCCCCCTTCCAAAAAACACCAAAAAAAGAAAAGAAAAATTCCTATTACCTAAAGCCAGCAAGGGGGAATCTGTCGCTTCAAGGCCTCATGTGGCTTTCTAGGTTCTTGACTGCAGCCTTTTGACTGAGTCCAAGTTTTACAGAACAAATCTTTTTTTATTAAGGGGATCTGTTCTGTGAAGTTTAGATTCAAAGAGCCACATTGAGGACCTAGAAGGCCACAGATTCCCCATTCCTGCCGAAAGCTATTTTCTTAACAAGGTTGTAAGTGGTCTAGCTATAAGGATCTTCCCCAGGCGTCATGTACTGTATGGTGTTGCTCAGTCGTTTTCAATCATGTCCGACTCTTTGTGAACCTATTTGGGTTTTTCTTGGCAAAGACATTGGAGTGGCTTGCCATTTCCTTCTCCAGATCATCTTACAGATGGAAAAACTGAGGTAAACAGAGTTAAGTGACTTGCCCAGGGTCACACAGCTCATAAGTGTGAGGTTAGATTTGAATTCATGAAGAGTCTTCTTCTTGATTCCACACCCTGTACTCTTCCCCCTGCACCACCTAGTTGTCCTATGTACCGTATAAAGAATATAAATGAAGGGGCATGTCATTGCTAGACATTCAGACAGGAGTTGTTATTACCTAGTCTGCCTCCGGTCTAAGCAACAGAGAAAATGTGACCAGCTTGAGAACTCTCTAGTTGCTTCCTTATTGATCACTAATAGACACAGACCACCTTCCCAGGGTTTGTATGTTTCCCAGAAACATAGAGGAAAGACAGTGTTTCCTGGACCTGGCTCTGGACCTAAAAGGTCAAGTTTCAAGTGCTATGTACTAATATAGGTATCCCAGTACAGTGAGGGTGGAGATCCCTGATTTAGGATGTAGTCCTAAAAGCTGAGGAGTGTGTCCTAAAATACTGAGTAGTATGACAGTATTTCTCTCAATGATAACATACTTTCTTAAACTGACAACCAATAGCCAGGTCAGATCAACAGTATCAGGGCATGCCTGCCACTGCTTTGAATGTGTTAACCACCTTATAGCATGAAGCAGAGTAGAAGGGAAAGAAGACCTAGGTTGATGAGTACTTGTCCCAATTAGATAACTACAGATGCTTAGCTTCTTCTGTCCTGTACCTAGGTCTATGCATTGACATTCTCCATACCAGCATACTTGAAGGTCATTCCGGCAAAGCACTCTTGCATGGGAAGGATGGCTTTCCTGGATAATATGTGGTTTTGTTTATTACCTGTCCAGTTTCATCATAGCTGTATGGCAGGGGATGTCCTAACTGGGAGCTGTATAATCTGTGACTGGCCCACATTCTCTGCAAGGCTCTCTGGTGTTAGCCCTGGTTTGGAGAGATAAGGGATCTTCCCCTTTCCCTAGGAGTTAATCTGTGAAGCTTTTTTCACTCCAGCTTCTCTACCTTTTGATGCACTGGCCAACTGACCTCTTGGCATACAGCATATACTACTATTGTTGTTTGTCCTTTGTTTTCAAAGAGTACCAATGGCATTAGAAGGGTGACGTCCTGACTCTTGCATGAATTGGATCTAAGTAAGACAGAGTTGTACAAAGTCATCAGCCTCATTATTTCTTCTAGACTCATTGAAGACCAGTGACAAGACAAAATCAAGACAATGGACAATGGCCTGGGACACAGTGGATGATCTTGGTATCTTCAATGCAGCTCCACAGCACATGCTTCAACCACCTTCATGGCCATTAGAACAAACTGCTCTCATCTGCCCATTCTGCTTAGGGAAGTCTAAGTGTTTACCCCTTGGGGTAAACACCCCCTTAACTTGCAGACAGGTGTGAGGCCCATCAGTTACTCTCAATGTAATTTAGCCTGTCTGCTGAGACAGTGTACCAGGTACGGCTGATACACATGCTACACACACAAATAAGAGTTGAGTTCCAGGTAGACACTACTTTTCAGGCAGTCCTGAAAAGGGCTTGACAAGTCCTCACACCAGATGTATTCTTTCCTGAGCACTACATTTAAGTCACATCATGAATACCTGGACTTAGCTACTTCCTGAACTTCCTAGCAATGTATTTAGGATTCATTTAAGATAGGCATTGATTAAAAACTATAATTATCTTGGGTATTACTGCAAAATAGATTTTCTATAATTCATATCTTTACAGATTTCTTTGTCTAGATGAATGTCTTGCCATTTTCATTTATTAATTTTTGAGACTAATCTTGTCTCACCACCAGTAGGCTACCCACTTGATGATAAATTTCCTTGACTAAGGCAACTCCATGGAAAAAAAGGGAAATAATAAAATAATCTTCAGTCCTATGTGATCTTCTTTGCTTATGTAGCAAGTGACAAAGTAGAGGGAAAGGGATAGAAGGTGCTAAACCATTTTTAGACCATTCATACACATTAACCTAGCTTTGGGTACTATAAATATAAGAATCTTGTCCAGTCAACAACAAATGTACATAACACTAGAGCATTTGAATCCTATCAATCTGAATTGACATCATTCTGACTATAAGCTAAGCCAGAAGGAGAAAGGAAGTCAAAGCTGACAGGAGGCTTTCCAGGTTCTCTTTGGAGAGCCACATGAAGGAATTGGAGGAAAAAGATTTATGATGCACGCAAAAGTGAAAAGGATCATCTCATGATATGCTTAATCATCTCATGTTACAATGCTCATGGTACACATATTTGTGAAGTCCCAAAACATTACAGAGCTATAAACATTCAAGAGAATTTAGTTTAAACTATCTACACAGGAAAAAAAAAATAGAAGATTGGTTCCTGTTCAATCAAAGAAGTGTTCGTTAAGTGCCTAGTATGTATGAGGTAGTAGCATTACAAATAAAGAGAATCAAACAATCTCTGCTCTTAAGGCACTAAGAATCTAATGGGGATGACAAGTGCAGAAATAAGTATACATAAAATAAACATAGAATTTAATACAAATAAATTTTAGGTAGGGCCACTAGGTGGCACAGTGGATAGAACTCTGGGTCTTGAGTCAGGAAGGCTCATCTTCATTAGTTCAAATCTAGCCTCAGACACTTACCCTGTGACCTTGGGCAAGTCACTTAACCCTGCTGGTCTCAGTATTCTCATATGTAAAATGACCTGGAGAAGGAAATGGCAAACCACTCAAGTATCTTTGCCAAGAAAACCCCAAATTATGTTACAAAGAATCAGATGCAACTAAACAAGAACAACAATATTTCAGGTGGTTAGGAAGAAAGGACAGACACATTAGCAACTGGAGGGAAAAAGAAAGGCTCCACCTAGAATGTAGTGCTTAAGTTTCATCTTGAAACAAGAGAGGGATTCCATAAAGTGAAAGTGATGGCAGAGTATATTCCAGGCCCAGGAGATGGCCACTACAAATGTTTGGAGAAAGATAGGAGATGAAGTATCATATGTGAGAAAAAGCAAGCCAGTTTGGCTGGAGGCCAGAGACTGAGTTGTTCAGACAGGCTAGAAAGTGAGGTTTCTGCCTGACTATGACATGAAGCGGATGGATAACCCATAGGGTTGGGTGAAGAGCAAATATATCTTAGACAAAGACTACAAGTGGTCAATGAATTGGATGGAGAATTGAGTAATAGAAGAGAGTATACTGGATTGTCTTTGGGAAATTGCAACTCTTTTAATGACCTCAAGTTTCTCCCTAAGAAAAAGGACCTCCCTCACAATGCTATAAGTCTGTGAGTCACAGATTACCAGAGGCTCAGACTATAAAGAATTAAAGAAGCAGGTTATCCAGAGATCAGTGGAAAGGAAGTTATAGGCACAGGTCAGCAAACTTCAATATTTTACAAGTGGAGAATTGCACAGAAAAGTGGCTTTAAGGATATTATCAGAAAAGGAGACAGGCTAGTGAGTGAGATTTTAAAAATTAACAATAAGGAAGCCTTTATCAATGACCAGCCTACGTACTACATGCAACATCAAGTGAAGGAAGGATCCAGGAGGTTGAGTTAAATTCTGAAAGTCTGTAATCCTCTATGGTGGATTTATGGAAAAACATAGACAAGAGTCCCACAGGATGAAGAGATGTTTCTATGTTCTGATCTATACTATTACTGAGAATATCTATACTCATGAAATCACAGATATACTAACGTATTAAAATAGGAATACAGAACTTCCTGCTCCCAAAATGTCCAGCACACTGTGGCTATGTTAATCTTCCTGATTCATAGCTTGGGTCATGTTCCTCTCCTGCTCTAAAATCTTTGATGATTTCCCATTATCTACCGAGTAAAGTTCATGACATTCTTCATCACAGCATTCAAGGGTCTCTACATTCTGGCTCCAAACTATTCTATCAGCCTCAATTCTCACAACTCCCCAACATGAACCCTATATTGCATGTTAAGTTTGACCTCACTTTCCTTATCTGTAAAATGAAATGCTTATTATGTGCCAGAAACTGTACTAGGCACTGGGCATGCAAATAAAAAGAATGAATTCATTCCTAGGCTCAAGTAATCCCTACATTCTGACAGGGGACAAGTATTCATCTAAGAATATATAGGACAAATAAAAAGAGAATAAAATTCAATAAGTAAATGCAAGACAGGTAGGGAAAGCAAGCACGAGCAGTTGGGAGAGGTCAGGGAAGACTCTACTAATGAACTAGTACTTGAGCTATGTCCTAAAAGAAAAAAGGGATTCCGTGAGGGGGGAGTGATGCAGAAGTGAATTACAGGCAGAGAGAAGGGCCAGGGCAAAAGCAAAGGAACAATCAGTCAGCCAACAAAAATTTATTAAGCACCTACTACGTCACTGTGCTAAACATTGGGTATATAAGTAAAGTAAAACAGTATCTGACATCTAGGAGTCTATGTTAAGATGGAGGAGATAAGATATAAGTAACTAGGTACATACAAGCAGGGATGTACTGGTTAATGTTTAACAACTGGCTCTTGGGGGAGGAGGAGGATATCACTACACATTGTTAAATATACATTACTAACATTTTCTCCATCACTTTCTTAAGTCCATACTATCCACAAAAATATAAATCAGACCTAATTTGTAGCATTTCCTGCTAGCAAATGTTTACACTGAAAATTTAACAACCAGCTTTCACTAACTAGTACAAGCTGGCTTGAGCACACAATATAGCAGAGAAGATGAAAATCTGTCTGAAAAGGGGAAGGCCCTTGCCTAGAGGGACACCAGTAAAAGTGTCCTGAAGAGGATGAAATTTGTGGTAAATGTTGAAAGAAAACAAGGAAAACGGGAAGGAATTATAAGGGGACAGAGCATTCTAGGTATGGGGAACAAAGCTGAGCAAAGGCACACAGATGGGAGATGGAGTCTCATATTTAAGTAGCAGCATATAATCAGCACTGATGGATCATAGAGTGAATGGAAGGGACACAAATGTAAGAAGACTGGAAGAGTAGGAAGGGTATGAAGAGCTTTAAATGCCAAAGAGTGGGTTTAGATTTTTACTAGGAGGTAATAGGGAAAGTGAAGCTTATTAAATAAGGGGATGACACCATCAGACCTATGCTTCAGAAAAACCGTGTTGGCCAATTGTACGAAGATGGATTGGAATAGGGAATCACTTGAAACAACAGCTAGTTAGAAGATTATTGCATACAAAGATCCAAGATAATTCCCAAAAGTTTATGATGAAAAATGCTATTTACTTCCAGAGAAACAACTGATGGCACCTGAATGCAGATCAAAGCATGCTATTTTTTACTTACTTTATTTCTTTTCATGGGCTTTTTTGGGGGGTCTGTTTTCTTTCACAACATGACTAATAAGGAAATATACCTAACCTATATCAAATTGTTTGTCATATCAAGGCAAGGGGGAGGAAAGGAGAAGGAGAATTTGGAAGCCCAAATTTTTTTAATGTTAAAAATTGTGTAACAGGAAAAAATATTTATTTTAAGAAAGAAGACTACTGCAATAATCTAGAAGTGAAAGATGATATGGGTCTGAAATAGGGTGGTATTTACAAGAGAAAAGGAGACATATATAGGAGATGTTATAAAGATAAAAAACCAGCAAGATTTGGCAATGGGTTGGATATGTGAGGTGAGAGTGAAACGGCAAAGAGAAGAGCCAGTTTTCAATCCTGGGTGACTGAAAGGATGGTGACGCCCTTGATGGTAGTAAGAAAGTCTAATAGAGAATAGGGTTTGGGGAGAAAGATAAGTTCTGTTTTGGACAGGTCACATATGAGATTCCTATGGATATCCTACACAAGATGTTCTAAAGGCGGGTGGTGTAGCCCAGCAGAAACGAGGACTAGATAGAAAGAGCTGACATAAAGATGAAATCTAGAGAGAGAAGGTGGATTATCCAGGTAGAGATGTCCAATAGTGTTAGATATTGAAGACAGGTTGGAGGGTGGAGCCAAGATGGCGGTGTAGAAGCAGCAAGGCCCCACAGGTCCTACACAACCACCCAAAACACCCATAAAATATGAGCCCAGACAAAGTCTAGGACTCTCAGACTCACAAAAATACAGAAAACACATCTCTTACAGAAGGCAGCTCAGCAGCAGGGGCTCTTCAGGCGGGGCGAGGAGCCCAGGCAGGGCCAGCCTGAAGCCGAGACCGCGGCCAGGCCTGGGGCGGTGGGAAGGAGCCGAGCCGCGTAGCAGCCAGTCTGCAGAGGAGAGGATCTACAGCCTCCAGCACCTCCACATCTGCCAAGGCTTGAAAAACAAACCACAGCCGAGGCTGGACCAGGCCCCAGGGTGACCAGGAGGAGCTGAGCCTCCCAAGCTGCAGCTTGAGTCTACTTCAGAGAAGATCTACTGCACCTGAGGGAATTTTCACATAAAGCAAACCAAGATTAGCTGGTCAGTGAAAGTGAAAGTGAAACATTGAAACTTAATTTGGGGGAGGAAAAGCAGT
>CM053594.1:214989601-215004870 GCA_028646575.1 Pseudocheirus occidentalis
AGCACATTGATGAATTAATTTAGTAGTTACCATTTCAGTATACTCTAGTGTGGACTGCACGAGTGAGGAGTGAGGTGCAGGATGCTAGGTGGGCACTGGGTTGTGGTGTTCGCTGTGCCAATTGCACATCGAATTTTGGCTCCCAATTCAAAGCAAAAAATCGACCGGTGACAACTCGTATCTTGGAAATCTTGCAAGTTGGTGTGCTTGTATATCAAGGTCCCACTGTATACATCACCTGACTTTCAGAGACCTTCCTGACCTGCCCCTCCCGCAGTCTTTCCAGCAGTCAGAATTCTACCTTACTCCTTTCCACGTCTCCACATGCTCTGTGATCCAGTGACTCTGGTCTCCTTGCTCTTCCTCACGCAAGAACAGGAAGAAGGGGAAGAAAAGGAACATTTACAAAGCACCTACTGTTGTCAGGCTCTGTACTAAGTGCTTTTAAACAAATATTATCTAATCTGATCCTCGCAGCAATCCTTTAAGGTGCCCATAAGGTAGGGCCATTATTATCCCTGTTTGACAGTTGAGGAGCCTGAGGCCAACAGAGGTTCATTTGCTCAGGATCACACAGCTAGCAAGTGTCTGAGACCACGTTTGAACTGGGGTCTTTCTGACTCCAAACCTAGCTCTCCATCCACTATACCACAAGCTGTCTCTGATGCTGAGGACCCTCCATTTCCTGACCTTGGACGTTTTTACTGGCTGCTTTTCGTTCCTGGGCTGCTCTTCCCCCAGGTTTCAGTTAAAACCTTACCTTCTGCAACAAGTCTTTCCTGGTTCTCCTTCATGTTAATGCCCTCCCCCTGAGATTACCCTCAATTTATTCTGCACACCTTTTGTGTGTACACAGTTGTTTGTGCATTGTATATTGTTCTCCCACTCCCACCCTACCAATCCCCCTTGAGATTAGCGACTCTTTTTTGTGTTTGTTTTTCGCATTTAGCAGTGCCTGGCACTCAGTAGGAGCTTAATAAATGCTAGTCAGCTGGTTGGCTGTGTTTGATTTGCCTGATGATTTTGGTAGTTTGCCCGTTAGCTGAAGCTTGACTTCTTCATCTGTTGTTCTAGGACAGTGGTTCTCAACCTTCCTAATGCCTCGACCCTTTAATACTCGTATGTGGGTGGACCCGCCTGGATATGGATAGAGAGGAGCAGTGTCTCTGTTCCTAAGACCATTGGAAATATGTGTTTTCCAATGGTCTTAGGTGATTCCTGTGAAAGGATTGTTTGACTCCCAAAGGGGTCACAACCCACAGGTTGAGAACCGCTGTTCTAGGCTATCTGGGCCTAGTTACCCCCAGAGGACCTGAGACTACCACTCTTGAAGTTCCTTCAGTTTATTCCAAGGGAAACAAACAGGCTGTGGTCTATACCCAGCTCGGAGCTCACATTCCCTCTTACATCTCTTCCTAAATTCTCATTTCTGATCTGAGTCATAGAGCCTCAGAGCAGGAATGAGCCGTGCAAGTTATGTCCTCTAACTCTCTCACCTTATAGACGGGGAATTTGCTGAGGGTCACATAGTATATTAGTGATCTTAGCCTCAGGACTCCTGACTTCAAGTTCTTGGCCAATTCTGTCATTAGATGACAGGCAAGTCAGTCACAATTCTTGAGTCAGGTAGGTGGTGCAGTGGGTGGAGCGCTGGGCTCCAAGTCAGGAGGACCTGAGTTCAAATGTGGATTTGGATACCTATTAGATGTGTGACTTTGGGCAAACCCTTAATCTCTGCCTCAGTTTCCTCATCTGTAAAAATGGGGATAGCAGTAGCATCTACCTTAAATGTTGTAAAGATCGAAGGAGATGGTATTTCTAAGGCACTTAGCACTGTGCCAAGGCACATGGGGGGGCTGTTGTGGTTGAGTTGTTTCAATCTTGTCCAACTCTTCATGGCTCCATTTGGGATCTTCTTGGCAAAGGCACTAGAGGGGTGCTGTATAAATGCTAGCTCAGTTTCCCCATCCGTTTGATATCAGTGAAAATATTGTGCTATCTCACAGGGTTGTTGGGAAATAACTTTACAAATATTAAAGTACAATAGAAAAGGACGGTGATTTATTTTTATTCCATTTCAGTCTTACTGGATCTGCTTTAGGTGAGAATTAAAGATATTTTATCATATCAGTTGTTTGCATTTAAATGAGTGATCGAAAATGGTTTGATCTTTTAAGCAGATTAAACATTCTCCATATAGCCTCATTGACGCTCATGATTTGCCTCTTCTTTCCTAGGAGGCACAAAGTTGAACTTCTGGCCCAATCTATGTAGATTGTTAATAAACTCAAAATTAGCACATTGATGAATTAATTTAGTAGTTACCATTTCAGTATACTCTAGTGGCCTGTAAGAATTAATACAGCCTACTAAGTCGTCTAATCTTCAGCCAGGGAGTAGCCTAGGTATGAGGACAATCTGGCTCAGTATTTTTCTCACACAGAATTGATTTGATTTTTAATGTCCTTGCTCTACTCCCTGTGGAAGTGTAGCTTGCCTAGGTTTCTGTAACTAGGGTATTAGTGAATGTTAAGATCATCATCTGTCTCCATGGGAAAGCTCTGAGTGCTGCAGCATTTGGACAACAACAGAAAGGTCAGAATTGGAAAAGTGCTGACTGAAAACTGATCTTGCCATGGGGCCCTGGGTCCAGCTGTACATTTGGCGCTGACACAATAATTCCTGTAGGCCACACCCAGCTGTGTGAACTGGAACTGAGGACAATTGCTTGATTATCAGCTCTCCGTTGAGTTCTTGATTTTGTTGAATGAAAAATTAATGCTGTAATGATGAGCTAGCCTTTTCCTTCAGAATTGCCTGTGAAAGAGGCCCTAGGTGTGTAAAGGGGGAGGGGGGGATGGGCTAGTTTTTTGCTGCTGTTTCACCTTAGGATTCTTGGAGTGGAGCTAGGGATAATTGGAAATAAATACTCTGATTTTGCATTTCATTATTTAAAATCAGCAGTGTCCTCTGGTTTTATTGCTTCATTGCAGAAAAGCCTTTTAGCTTTATAAGCCATAAAGGATAAAATATTAATTTTGTTTGATTTTTTTAAAATCACATTCAGCATTTGCCTTTATATCATGAGAGTACCCCAAGGTTTTTTGTTACTTGTGTTTTTGTAGAAGCTTGAAGTGAAATACATTATTTTTGTGGAATCTACCTTTTTTTTTTTTTGGATTGTAATTCCAGCAGACTTTAAAAGGGTGTGTGATTCCCCAAGAATAATGGTCTCAGGTTTCTCTCAGGCTGTTCTATGTCTCCCTAACTTTTTCCCACTGGTAGCAGAGGAGAAACCTTTAAGTTACTACTGTAGAATCTGATTGGTTGGATCTAATGTGAGTTAAATATATATCAAGTTATTGTACCAGATTCTTGCATCTGTATCTCAATTAATTGATTTAGAGGCATCTAAAATATTTCTTAATGGCTTATATTAGAACCCCTTTAAACCCCTTATTGATCTTGGGAAGGGATGTCATATTAAACAACAGAAACATAGAGAATTTGTTATACTGTAAAAGAGGCTCTTTTATACAGGGCGTCCTAAGGACAAAGCAGACTAGTTTTGTCAGTTTAAAGCACTTCCTTAAGAACTCCCAATACATACCTGAAAAGGCACTGAAATTTCCAATTAAAAGACCTGGATTCAAATCCTAGCTCTAATACTTGCTAGCGGCATTGCTGGAGGCAAATCATTAAGTCAATCAATAAGTATTTATTAAATCTTAACTAGCAAGTATTATTATTTCCATTTTATAGAGTCTGAGGTGTTAAGTGATTTTCCAGCATCTTACTGCAAATAAGTGGCAAGGCCAGGCTGAGCATATCTGAATCCTTTCCTTCTAAGTTTATAGCCCTTTGTAATATAGTCTCTGAGTTTCATTCTCCTTATATATACAGTGGAGATAATGCTCCAAAAAGTTCTACTCCAGTGCCTTATTGTGTAATGGAGGTAACACTACGTTTTTGAAGGCTATACCCATAATTTAATAACTCAATCATTTAATCTCAATCATTCAATCATCCTTAAGGAGGTTTGCCTCCTCAAAGGACACAAAGTACAATAGTCAAAGTTCTCCACTCATGGGGCCCAATAAGTTACAAATCAATTACTTATTCAGTCATTGTTCACTTAGTACAATCATTTGGTCAGTCAATCATTCAATTAACTTAATCATTCAATCATCCTTCATCATTCACTATTGAATCATCAGAGAATACACAAACCCTCCACCCCTAGGTTACTAGTAAACTGCAACTTCTCAGTCAGTACACAGTATCCAAGTAAAGTCTTCTTTCAGCTTGACCTGGGGTGGTGTCTCAGAATCCCTGAATCACCTTTCATGGTCCCAGATCCTACCTGGATTCACCAAACTGTCACCTGGGTTCAAAGGCAGACAGCTCCCAGATCCCTGTCCAGCTCTCTGAGCACTTTCTGATCCATGCTGAAACTCACAGCATTTAGTCTGCCCCAACTCTCTCACAGTTTCTGTTCCAGGGAAGTTAAGGCTTAACAAAGCCACAAACAGGTTCATGCAAAGTACCAGCATCACAGTCATGCTTCCTCAGTCTTAAGCAGCCCTTCTGGCCCTCAGAAATCCTCAGCATCTACTCAGCAGCTCTGGCTGGCCCTTGGACTCAGCAGATGTTTCAGCTGGTTCCTAGAATCAAAATCACTTTTTCCAGGGTCTCCAAATCAAAATCATTCTCTCCAGGGGGGTGGGTGGGTGGCTTTCCTCTTCAGCCTTTCCAGCTCCTCTTCAGCCTTTCCAGCTCCTCTTCAGCCTCTTCAGTAGCAGCTGCTTTTGCCTCCATGGAGCTTGCTCCAAGAAGATCTGTCTGACCTAGTAGGGGTTTTTCCTTATATACACACACAGGATTATCTCCTTCCTGTTTCAGCCAACCCTTTCATGTTACATCAGCAACAGGGGTTCACACCCTCTGTTTCTTCAACAGAGGCTTGATTAAATACCTTTCAGCTTTGCCAACACAAAGGGATTGAATTACATTACTATTACACTGTTCCAAACAAAACCAGAAGAAGGAATTTATATTTTGATTAAAGGTGGCTCATAGCTTCTTCTTGGAGAGGCAAATAAAGAAGTTGGTAATTTGTTCTATTCTGTATCCCTAAACAAAAAGAAAGATAATTTCCTGGGACATTTGGTCATCTCATTTTTAAGTACTTATGATAATTATTTGCAAAAAGACCATTGCAAAAATAATTGCAACTTATATACCAACAGTTGTTTCAAAGGATGAAGAAATAGAGAAATTCTATGAAGAACTGAGTAAGATTCTCTAAATGCCCACGTGCTTTGGTACTAGGTGACTTCAATACAAAATTGGGAATAGGTAAGGATGGGGAGAAGTTTGCTGGAAAATATAGAACAAGACTAAGGAATAAAAAATGCCAAAGACTTTTGAACTACACAGAGACCTCTTATTTATGTACCATGACCACTTTGTTTAAAAAGCATTCTATTGAAATCATTTGTCTTTATATCACAACCCTTTCAACCGCCAACCAGATTGAACCTTCGCTTATGACAATGCAAATAATTAACCAGAAAAATTACATTTACTGTATCCTACAATCAAAACAATATATTGTTCTAGTACTCCTCTACCTCCCGATTGTGGGGGCGAGAAGTATGTTTCATTATCTCTCCTTTAGGGTCTTTACTGCATTTTCCAAACCATTGTAGAGCTTGATTTCTTTAGACAATCTTTTCCTTTACATTGTTAGCATCATTATATGTAATTCTCTTAGTACTGCTTATTTTGCTCAGCAGCAGTATATTTAGATCTTGCCATATTTCTCTGAATTTTTCATATTCATAATTTATTGTTTCAGAATAATATCTGGTTACCTTCATATACCACAATTTAAAAGTCATTTACTAATCAAGGGGCACTCACTTTATTTCCCATTTTTTGCTACCACAGAGTGCTGCTATGCATATTTTGGTATATATTAGGCCTCTGTGTTTGTCTTTTGACTTTTTTTTTGTTTTAAATTCAATTTTATTTTCAGTTGTGTTCTCATTTTGCCTTCTCTCCTCCTTTTGGGAAAATAAGAAAACACAAACCTCAGTGGTACACACACACTCTCACATACATGCACATATATGTATGTATGTATAGTCATACAAAACAAATTCTCACATTAGCCGTGTCTCCCTATCTGTCCTATACCAAAAAAGAGAAGAAAAGAAAATGCTTCAATCTGTACTCGGAATCCATCAGCTTTCAGTGTGGAGATAGATAGCACATTTTATCATGAGTCCTTTGACATTGTGGTTGGTCATTGTGTTGGTTGGAATTCCTTAGTCTCAAAGTTGTTATTGTATAATTTGTTCTTCGGGTTCTGCTATTTTTTTCACTTTGTAGCAATTCATACAAATATTTCCATTTTTTTCTTTTTGAAGCTATTACCGTTATTAATCTTTGGCTTCTTTGGAATATATGCCCAGTGGTGGGCTTGCTGAGTTTTCAAAGGGTAGGAATGATCTAGTCACTTTTCTTGACTAATTCCAAAGGGAAATACAAAATGACTGGAATCCTTCATTGCTATGCCAACATTGACTGTTCCCACTGGGTTAGCTCCATTGTATCCCAATTTTATTCCAGGTGCACATTATCATTATAATCTTTTTCCCCCACTAGACATTTCTTTGAAGGGAGAGGAATGAATAGGGCTGGGATTGAATAGCATAATGACTCCAAATGATACTTCTTATACATCTGTGAACTCTTCTGTGGAACATGTTCATTTTCAAATAAGCGTAGGGGAATTTTAGATTTAGAGCATACAAGAGGAGGTAATGAATGTCAAGAAGGACAATCTCATCAACCAGAACTAATGAGAACATTACTCTTAGTTTAAAAAAAATTCACACTATGATGAAATGAAAGAGCTGTAGGCTTTGTGTGTGATGCTATTGATACTACATCCCATAGCTTAAGAGAATATTTCATCCCAAAGATTTCTAAGCATTTATAGCAGTGGTTCTCAACCTCCCTAATGCTGCGACCCTTTAATACTCGTATGTGGGCATATCTGCATGTGGGCAGACCCACCTGGAGACAGATAGAGGAGCGATGTCTCCATTCCTAAGACCATCGGAAATATGTGTTTTCCAATGGTCTTAGGTGACCCTGTTTGACCCCCAAAGGAGTTTCGACCCACTGGTTGAAAACCGCTGATTTATAGGCCCTATGTCTCATGGAAGCATACCTACTAAAGAATTAATATCCTCCTTTTTCTCAAGGGGCTTCAGAGATTCTTGTAGATATCAGGAGGTTTCCACAGTATGGAAAATGAAGTTAGACCAGACAAGGTACTGGGGACGGAGATGGGAAGAGAATCCACACTTCCTCATTAACAGTCTCACACTCTTTAACCATGTCTCTAGAATACACCTCTCCTTTAAAAAAAAAAGGAGTGAAATAATATAACAGTCCCTGAATGTTTAGCAGTTGGAGGTAATGCCTAGAAGTCCTAGAAGGGAGATCAGGAACCCTGGGGAAAGGGACTGGATCTTATTTATACTCTTGCAACACTTTGCATACAGTATGCTTTTGATAAATGCTTATTGAATGAATGAATCCAGGGCTAGAATAAAGCCTTTAATCCTACAGTTGGAGGTAAAAGGCAAATCCCTCAGAGAATTGGTTAGCACATTGGTGTCTTCCATTTCATTTGAAGGAGAAATAACTGATGTCTTTCAGATCCTACTTTGGGGTGTAGGGATTAAATTGTGGGAGGCACTGGGAGAAGATCCCCTTGATAGAGAACCTCTCCAGCTGCATGCTTTTGGTCAATCAAATACTGCTGTTTGCATGCATGCTAATAACTGTAATGAAGACAGAATACTTTAATTCAAGCACAATGAATCATTAGCTTTATAACAGAAATATAAACAGGATCTTAATGAATTTTCTAATGTATTTTCCTTCTGATCTTGTCCATTATTTACTGAAAGCTGATCTGTAGCTAAAGAAAACCCAGGACTACTTTGTTCTTATGATTTCTGCTCCCTCCTCAATATAAAGGTTATATAATTAGTGGTCTTGCCAGTGTTCTTCTATGAGACATTTGTTTTTGTTTTTTTAGTTATTTGATACTATTCCTGGACTCTTGGTATTTAAGTCAAATGATTTTATTATAGATTTATCTTCAGGTTCAGCATTGAAGTACAGTATACTTTCAAGGAGAGGTAGAAGACCCCCTACATGGCCCATACCAAATGCCTCCCTCTGGACTCAGTGATAAGTGATGTTAATTTAACAGAACTCTCTTATTAAAGCATGCAGATTAAGGTTTTTGAGGGCAGGAAAATATCCTACTTTTTTTTTCTAGAATCTAATACAGTGCACACGCTAGGCACTTAATGTTTGTTGATTAAATGAATCTAGGATTCTGTTTATTCTCTACCAGTGAGTTTTTAATTATGAATATTCTGTTGACTTTTTTGTCATATTGCAAAAATTTCATAAAATAGAATTAATTGAAAAGGCTAATATAGCTATTAATTTCTACTTAATCTTCTGTTTCCATTATTTCCCCCTAGGTGTGATTATTGTGCCCAGTGCTGGTGTTGGTATTGTCTTAGGAGGCTACATTATAAAAAAGTTGAAACTTGGTGCCAGAGAATCTGCAAAACTAGCAATGATCTGCAGTGGTGTATCTTTACTGTGTTTTTCAACCCTCTTCATTGTTGGATGTGAGAGTATTAACCTGGGCGGCATAAATATTCCATATACAACAGGGTAAGTATCTCTGAATGCCTGAACAATAAATATTATTACAATCATGGCAAACCTTCTAAACACTTATGTATTCAACTGTGTAGTAGAATCCTAGAATGCTATGTGCCTTTCTAATTGTTCTTAGGTGAATGTTTTATCTCTGCCTAGATAGCAATTTCTTTTAAGGGCAGCAATCATGCTTTCTTACTTGTTTCGTCTCTTTGTCCCTACGAAGTGCTTTCTACAGTACTTTTCACCCAGATGATATCTGCTGATGATGAATGAATAAAATTAAAAAAACTCATCATTTATGTAGCACTTTACAGCTCACAAAGCATTTTCCTCAACAGGAATCCCTTGAGACAAATGGTAAAAATATGACTATCTTCTTCAAATCCATTTCATACATGAGTCAAGACATCACTCCATGATGTCATCGATCCTCTTTGAAAAATAAAACTAAGGACAAACAACAACAATCCTTTTAAAATGAGAAAACTGAGAATCAGGTTGAGTAACCAGGTTGACTGAAGTCATAGAGGTCGTAAATGTTAGAGGCAAGGCTTGAATCCCACTTTCCAGACCTAAGTCTTCTTTTCAGAACTCATAAAAATGCAAACATTCCATCAATCAGGTACATCAGAAGTGTTTCTGTAAGCATTCGTTACATAGGGTTTCAGTGTTTATTTTTAAATATAAGGTTTCAGTTTATGAAGAAAATACTTAGTTACTTTATGATTTTTTTTTACTTCATAGTAGAGAGCCACATTATGATAGATTCCATTTGAAATTAGAATTGTGAAAACTATCTCATTGAGACAATTTAGATTGATGGGGAAACGACATTGATAAAATTATAAGAATGTGTTATGTTATTAAATATTATTTTACTCCTAATATTATTTTTCACATGGGGAAATTTATTTTTCTTAATACTTTGCAAACAGAAATCATGTCTGAGTTGTTCTTTGCTAGGCCCTAGTATTGGACCATGGACAAAAAATAATCTTAAACATGCTTTTTAAGATGAGATATTAAATGTGACATAAAAGGGTTATTGTCACAACTTTTCCTTGACTAAAGCACATAGCCAAGATACCTTGGTATAGTGGTCAAAATTTGAACTTGATGTTGAGAAGACTTGGGCTAAAATCCTGCTCGGGTATTCAGTAACCTAGGACAGTTAGTCAGTCAATAAATAATTATTGAGAATCTACCCTGTGCCAGATACTGTGTTA
Source organism: Pseudocheirus occidentalis (assembly GCA_028646575.1). Taxonomy (NCBI): domain Eukaryota; kingdom Metazoa; phylum Chordata; class Mammalia; order Diprotodontia; family Pseudocheiridae; genus Pseudocheirus; species Pseudocheirus occidentalis. Next base: position 214,999,597 of record CM053594.1, read on the forward strand.
AGCCCCGGAGATACAAAGAGAGGCAAAAGATCAGCCCTTCCTTCAAGGAGCTAATGGGAGGTAATTCTGTTCATTTCTCTGAGTCAACATTTTCTTACCTATAAAAGAAGGAGGTTATATTAAATGGCCCCCAAGGTTCTTTCCAGTTTTCAGGCTGTGATCCTATTGTGCTTTAGACTTTGGCTTATTTAGGCAGAATGTACAATAAAATGCTTTCTAGAGAGATGATCTGGAAAGTAAATAATATATTATTCCAAGAAATAGAATATTGGTTATTTTGCATATACTTCTATTTTGGATAAAACTCAAGCATATTGTACATTGGAGAGACTGTCTAAAACTTGTAAGATGTGGGATAAAATCATTTACTTGATGTGAATTTCCCAGAGAAGTAATTTTTTAAAGCTTGGGAACAGGGCAGCTCAGGCTGCTTTCATTTGAACAGTTTACCCATTTGGATGTGTTGGCAAAACAACCGAGGGAAACAAAGCCCTAAATGATGAGCCACTGATGAGATGTCTGGTTTCTGACTTTAAATACAGCTTTGATTTTCCTCTGGATGTAAATTGAGTTTTATGTACGTATTGCCAAGTTACTTAGGTTGGAAAAAAAGAAACAAAATAAAAACGACTTATCAGGATTACAAGTAAAAGACAAGAGTTTCTTCCTGTGCTTTTCTACATGGTGAAGTCTTCCGAGGTGGTTGTCTGTCAGATCAACCATGGCTTAAAGAACATGGTATAGACATCTATGGATGGCATTCATGGGATACCCATACATGCATATATGCACATATATACATATACACACATACATACATATATACATATATATATATATATATATAATTTTGGGGGTTAAACTGATTCAAAATCTTAATCATGTATGAAAGGTCATATTTATTTCAGAAAAAATTTATTTTAAATGTTCTTTTCTTTTAAAAATTTTGACTTTTAAATTCTCTCCCTCTCCCACTTCTTCCCCACCTGCTGAGAAGGCAAGTAGTATATCAATTATACACACAAAATCATGTAAAACATATTTATATATTAGCCATATTGTAAAAAAGAAAAACAAATAAAATAAATTGTACTTTAGTGTGCACTCAGAGTTCATCAGTTCTCTCTCTGGAGGTGGATAGCTTTTTTTCCTCTTGAGTCCTTTGGAGTTGTCTTGGATCACTGTACTGATCACAGTCTTTTACAGCGGATCATCATTACAGCATTGCTGGTTAATGTGCACAATGATTTCTTGATTCTTTTCAGTTCTCTTCATATCAGTTCATATGATCCATGCTTTGTTTTTCTGATTCCGTCTCCCTCATCAGTCATTTCTTATAGCATAGTATTACTACATAAAATCATATACCACAACTTGTTCAGCTATTTGCAATTGATGAACCAACTGATTTCTTGCCACCACAAAAATGCTGCTCTAAATATTTTTGTGCATTTAGGCCTTTTTCTTTGATCTCTTTGAGATACAGACCTAATAGTAGGGGTATTGCTGAGTCAAAGGGTAGGCACAGGTCTAGTTTTAGTTTTAGTTTTCTTAATAGCAGAGACTTTATTTGCAAAACAATAACAGCTTAGCTCAGGTTAGTTATTTTTTAGAATGAATCTTCATTTCTAGGTTGACAAAATTTGTGCCAAGCCACATATTCAACTGGATCTGTTTGAGGGCAGTTCCAAATTGCTCTCCAGAATGGTTGCACCAGTTCACTACTCCATCCACACTTTATGAGTATACCTATCTTCCCAAGTCCTCTCCAAGTAGTTGTCATTTTTGATAGGCATAAAGTAGTACCTCACAGTTATTTAAATGTTTATTTCTCTAATCAGTAGTGATTGAGAATATTTTTTCATGTGACTATAGATAGCTTTAATTTCTTCTTCTGAACGCTGCCTGTTTATATCCTTTAACCATTTATCAATTGGGGAATGGCTCTTATTTTTATAAATTTGATTCAATTCTATACTCAGTATATATTTGAGAAATGAGGCCTTTATCAGAGAAACTTGCTGTACAATTTTTTGGTATTACTTTATTGTCTTTGATACCTTTTAACAAAATATAGTTTCCCTGATTATTTCTTTTAATCTATTTTTGCTCTTGTTTTGTCTGAGATCCTGATAGCTACCCCTTGTCTTTCTTTTTACTTCAACTGAAGCATATTAGATTCAGCTCTGGGCCTTTCTATTAATTTTGTGCACATCTTTCCATTTCAGGTGTGTCTGCTGTAAAGAATATTGTTGGATTCTTTTACCCACTTCTGTTTTATGAGTGAGCTCATTCCATTCACATTCACTGCTATGATTACTGTGTATTTCTCTCCATCTCATTTTCTCCTACTTATCCTTCTCTCTTTTTTTATACTGTCCCCCCTTAAAAGTTTATTTTGAGTCAACCATTCAACCTTCCTTAATCCTTCCTCCCTTTTATCATTTCTCTTTCCCCTCCTATTTCCCTATTTCAGTATGATAGACTTCTATATACCGCCGGGTATGTATATTTATCTTTCCCTCTTTGAACCAAATCTTATGAGAGTGGGGTTTGAGTAGAGCAGTATGGAGACCATTCCCAGCCTGGCCCAGTGCTTGCCGAGGGGCAACAGTCAAAAGACAGAATGTGATTGTAGAAGGAGGGCCGAGCTTCAGCAGAAAAGAGAAAATTCACGCGTGGCTGTTGGGTCCTTACAGGCTTCCTGGAGATAATGTGAGACAAGGACTTTGGTTGCACAAACTTAAGAACCAAGAAATGTACCAGATGAGGATTTTCTCTTTCAACAAGTTCTGTTCAGATGTGCCTGTTCACTAACAGAGCCTGTAGTGCGACATACTCTGTTCCTCTTACCTAACTACTTCCTGTGTCCTGACTTTTGCCTTGAGCAAAAAGAGGCCAGGGGTTAGTTTTTATTGTTATCTGGTCGTTTTTCAGTTGTGTCCTTTTCATGAACCCCATTTGGGATTTTCTTGGCAGAGATACTGGAGTGATTTGGCATTTCCTTCTCCAGCTCATTTTACAGATGAGGAAAATGAGGCAAACAGGGCTAAGTGGCTTGCCCAGGGTCACTGAGCTAATGTGTGTCTGAGTATAGATTTCAACTCAGGAAGATGAGTCTTCTTGACTCCGGATCTGGCGCTCCAACCATTGCACCATCCAGCTGCTCTAGGGGTTAGTTAGAGGTGGACATAAATCAAAATGAGAGCAGAGTCAAATTTCTACCTAACTGTTAGAACTTTTCCTAACTTGGGGCTCTGAGCTATCATGATCATACTATTAACACTTGGTTTTCTACAAATGCTATATAAAACCAGAGGAGGGGCGACCACCTGAACCAGAGGGCCTATATTGCCCCCAATTACAAAGTATGCTCATTGTTGTAACAGCATATGGCTGATTAAATCTCCCTAGAGAAAGGAGAGCAGAAAGGAGGGGACCTGACTAGAGAAAAGTCGACATCCTAAACTGCTCCCTAGTGAAGAGAGTGGAAAGGTCTCAGAACCTTCAGTTCTGTCCCTGTCTAGCAGGGAAGATGGAGCAGAAAGGGTAGCTTTGGGTACCTGCAGCCAGTGTTATACTCTGCAGCTATATCCGCTGGTTATGTTTACACTGAAAACACACACACACACACACAAGCACACACAGAAACAAATACTACGTTAAATTCATTTTTGTTTATAAGTTTTGCCTCCCCTTCATGAGAATGGCTATTTTCTTTTTAAACAACTAAGTGGCAACACTGACTTCTCTCTGCTAGATCAATACTTTTATCAGAAATGGTTTTATCACTTTTCTCCTTTGCCCTTCCAGGTCTTAAGATTGAAATTTAATATGATAAACAAAGACATCACCTCTGCTGAAGTAGGTGGCTTGCTTTCAGTCATCTTAGCCACTGTATTGCCAGCAGAAGACCGACATGTAGCGTATGGTGATTTAGCCCAGAAATAAACGGAAGGTCTGCAGTTTTCTGGAACAGAAAAATCAACCAGCACATCTGATTGAAACATTTCTGTTTGCTGTGTATTTTACTCAGAGATTTGAATTATTTTAAATTTCATTTAACTTAATTTTGCATGTGCCTCAACCAGAACCAACCCTGCCTTGCTCCTTAGTAGCATCGTAGGGGTAGCAAGGTGGCACAATGGATAGATAAGTGACACAGATGCCAGGCCTGGAGTAAGAAAGATTCCTCCTCCTGAGTTCCAATCTGGCCTTAGATACCTACTAGCTGTGTGGTCCTGGGTAAGTCACTTAACCTTGTTTCCCTCAATTTCCTCATCTGTAAAGTGAGCTGGAGAAGGAAATGGCAAATCACTATGGCATCTTAGCTAAGGAAGCTCCAGATGGGGTCATGAAGAGCTGGACATGACTGAAAAGTGACCAAACAACAACAAAAGGAGTTGGCGTAGTAGACAGAGCGCTTCACCTAGCGTTAGGAAGTTCATACCAGCTGTTTGACCCTGGACAAGTCACTATCAACCTCAGTTTGCTCATCGGTAAAATGGGCTTTTGTAAAAATAACATCACTTCTCTCCAAGGGTTGTTGTGAGAAAAAAAATGAAATCTGTATGGTGCCTTACAAACCTGGAAGTGCTATATAAATCATAATGTTCTATTATTGTTATAATATTTCAAGGGTAGAGATAACCCTGAGTTAGATTTCCCCAAATTTTGGTCTGGGACTCCCTATAATAAGAATCTATGAAATTTTTATAGATTTCAGAGAGCTAGGACAGAAATAGCATCACACAGTGATCCCTAAACTATGGCAGTAATAAAGTTAAATCCTAGTTGAAGTTTTGCTTTATATTCCTGTATTTTTATGCAGATTTTGGGACTTTTATCTTAGGTTTATTGAACAGCTTCTCCAGCAGAATGTAATCTCGTTGAGGGCAAGGACTGTTTTTCATTTTTGACTCATAATAATAGCTAATAAACATTTTTATAGTGCTTACTATGGCGCCGTGCTACGTGCTTTGCAGCTGTTTCATTGAACCTCACAACAACCCTGGGCAGAAGGTGCTATTACTGTTCCCATTGTGAAGAAGAGGGAACTGAGCAAAGAGGGGTCAAATGACTTGTCCAAAGTCATATAGCCCATAAGTGCCTGAGGTCAGATTTGAACTCAGGCTTTCCTGATTCCAGGCCCAACATTCTATCCACTGTGCCATCCATCACAGTGCCTTCTATTCAGTAAGTGTTTAATGAATATATATTCAATTAAACTGAGCTTTTTAAATCGAAGAAGCCACAATAAAGCATTTTTTTTTT
>CM053594.1:215005370-215020974 GCA_028646575.1 Pseudocheirus occidentalis
TATCAGAGAAGAAAGTTTGGTTTAGAAAGATACACTTGAGCCTGAGGGTGCTAGCTGCACCTATAATGTCTGTGTTCTCTGTTCTAAAGCAGTGGTTCTCAACCTTCCTCATGCTGCGACCCTTTAATACAGTTCCTCATGTTGTGGTGACCCCCCCCAACTATAAAATTATTTTCGTTACTACTCCATAACTGTAATTTTGCTACTGTTATGAATCATAATATAAATATCTGATATGCAGGATGTATTTTCATTGTTACAAATTGAATATAACCCACAGATTGAGAACCGCTGTTCTAAAGACTTTGACACAGAAAGAAAAGAATTTCCTATTGAAGATGAGAGGCGTCATAGCTAATATTCTGAAGGCGAGACACAAATCACTCCATAAAGGAAAAAAGGCCAAACAAGTTTTTCCAAGGCAAGACTTTTGCAGGTTCATGGTTCAGGGGCTACATTTTTAAAATGGAGGGAGGGCTCTGGATTTGAGCTAAAAGAACAGAGAGAACCCACATGCCCATTTTTCTCATGAAAATGAAATAGTATTATAGCTGGCTGAAGCCAGAAACTAGAAGCAGAGAAAAACTTAGCCATGTGCCTCCTGAGGTTATACTTGACAACGGTTGACAGACACTGCATCTAACCGGGTGAAATCGGGAGAGAACAGGTGTATGACAAACAGTCCAACGACACCAGCAAGACATCAGCAGCCTTATAGTGTTACTACACATGTACTCCCTGTATGTATGCCTTTCCATGTGTGTTACACACACACACACACACACACAATCATACATACAATCACATTTCTCATTGATGTTATATGTATTTGTAGTAGGATGTACCCCAAGTTTGCGGGGAAAATGGTTTATTCCTAGTTCTCTTACCATACCATTCCATTAAATGCCTTTACCTTATATCCTCTGACCACTTATTAAAGGTAAGTCCATTGGTGGGAGCTCATGAATTGTGGTTTCACTGACTGAGCACCTGGAACCTAAGGTAACCTCTGGAAGATCCATACTCTGGGTAGGGACACACTGCCAGGTGCTATATCAGTAATAAAGTCATAGGCCACAGAAACAATTCAGTAGAGATAAATCTCAGACAACTTTTAATGAAATAAACCACTCTTGACCTTGGTCTCTTCAAATAAAAATTAGGGAATGGAATTTATGATTGCTGATATTTTTCAGTTATGACTTCAAATGTTTTTGTTTAAAAATTCATGATTTTCAAAAAACTTTAAGTTCCAGTACTTCATACATATCCTTTCCAAATCTACGTTTAAACTTCTCCCCCAGGGACGTAAAAACAAAAATGGTATTCATTAGTGAAGCTAATAAGGCTGTAGTGACATCTATTGTGTGAAGAATAAGTCTCAACAAACAACAGTGTATTGGAAATTGCTTCAATGACATTTTTCTTAGTGACTTTTCTTATCTCAGGCCCTTGAAAATTGATTTTCACAACCCAGTAGAACATACCAAACTGCAAAGAGAATGAAGACGATTCTTAATAAAGATCATTTCCAATTGTAGGCTTTCATTATTTTAAACAAAGTATTCACTTCTCCATTATTTTGAGAGCTATTCAATAATACATAAAAGTAAACAAATATTCATTTACAAATGCTGAAAATAACTAATCTAACAAAGTATGTAATCTTATTCTAAAATAATGCAGATCCAAATGTACTTTTGTCTGGAACATACATAGAGAGTAACAAAAACCTAGTATGTAAGTTTAAAGGGGAAAAAGTAGGAAAATTCAAAAACATTGGTCCACATGCTTATTATGTTATATTGCTTCTCTACAGAGGAAAACTTAGGGATCCTGATTTCCTTAAATTTTCATTATAGTGTGATATTAATTGCTTCACAGATAGAGGGATTCACAATGAGACATACGGGAGAGAACTCTGGACTTGGATTCTAAAAGAGCTGAGTCTAAATTCAATCTAATATTTAATGGCTCTGCGAACTGCAGCCACTGCCAGGTACCAATCTCTCGTTTGGTTGCCTTATCTGTAAAACAAGGACAATACCTGAGATGATATTTGTAAAGCACTGAGCACAATTTGGAGCATTTAGAAGACACTTAAAAATATTTCTGTTCTTCCTTCCTTCCTTCCTTCCTTCCTTCCTTCATAGTAGCCACCCCATAAGATACTGGAAGACTAGAAGAAGTTTTAATAGCTTAAAACTACATTGAAACTTTTGGGACACCAGGTATATGTAAAGTACCTTACAAACCTTAAAAGGCTTTATAAATGTCAACTAGTCTTTCATAATATGGTTAAAATGAGACATTACAATTCCTATCACATTGCTATTGTCAAGTTAATTGCCTAATCACATTGGTAAAAAATAGGAGGGTTACACAAATTTAAATGTGTAGACCTTTTTCTTCACGCTATATAATTTCAGAAATTACATTCAAGGCTTAATTTTCCTTTTTCTATATTTCTGGGTAAAAAAAAAGTATCATACTAAAAATAAATTTGGAAAGTCTATTCACCTTGCACCTAGCAAGAGTTCAGAGAAAAACTGAAGTCTTCTTATTTTGTTCTTTGTTTAAACCACTCTGTCACAGTAAAAAGAGTTTCCAATAATGGGGGAGGAAGTGTAGAGGTTAACTCGTTGATTGAGTGATTGAGCCTTTGAATGCTCCACAAATAAATGAACTAGGCAACCCAATTGTTTAACCCAGTTGTAGGAAGCATGTGGCAGAGAGCCTATTCATAGTAACTGTGGTTTGAATGTGGCAGCCTCATCAACTCTATTTCCTCTTAACATCGATAACAGTGGAATCAGGCCCAGCCACTTCCACCTTTTTCCAAATGCTCAGAGGTAAGCTGGAAGGAAGCACTGAGATCTGGGTCCACCCATCCCATAATCCACTGGGCTGGCCATCCATTTGATTTAATCAACTTCCTTCTAGTACAAAATGTACCATTTGGTAAATATTGGAACTGAGTTCCCCATTTCTCAAAGGGTTGGTGGCAAGTTCCCAGATGTGGGTATTCAGCAAAAGCCCCCTGAAATCTCTTCTCATAAGGTCTCCTTCAATGTCAGAAATGTCTTCTTTTTTTGCCTGTATATAACAAGAGAACTAGAATTTAAATTCTTCCTTTGTATTCAAAAGAACATGGTATCAAAATGCATTTAACCATTCCCTGCTCCCAAATTCTGTCTACCCTGTGACCATGTAATTCTTTAAAATAATAGTCAAATTTACTGTTTTGGGGGCAGCTAGGTGGCACACTGAATAGAGCACCAGCCCTGGAGTCAGGAGGACCTGAGTTCAAATCCGACCTCAGACACTTCACACACACACACACACACACACACACAAACTAGCCATTTGACCTACAGCAAGTCTCTTAACCCTACTTGCCCCTCAAAAAAAAAGGCTAAAAACAATTTACTGTTTTTATAATAATAATATGGAACTTTCCTTCAGAATCCTTCAATAAAGATTGTTTTACAAGTTTAAAATATACCATCTGTATTTTTTTTATGTCCTTGTCCCTTTGATCTTGTAGCATTACTGTAAGCTACTTAAAAAGCGAATACCACAGTCCCCATTATACAAAAAGAAAGATTATATCATGGGATATATGGCTATCACATACTACACTGCTAATGATAAAGCTTTGCAAAAATGCCATCATGAAAATAATTGCAGCTTACATACCAACACTGGTTGCTGAGGATAAAATGATAAGAGAAATTCTACAAAGAATTTGATTAAGAAATTACCAGTCAAATTAATATATTCTAATACTTTAGTGCTAAGATGGGAAAAGGTAAAGATGAGAAGAAATATATGATAAAGCATGGTTTAGAAGAAGAAATGAAAGGGGTTAAAAACAGCTTAATTTTAAAAACAGCTTAATAGCAAACACCAAATAATATACCCAAAAATGAAATTTACGACATTTAACACCACAGAAAAGGATCACTATTGATGGGGGAATTGTTATTGAATCACCTAGCTATGCACAGTCAAGCCATTAATTCAAAGCTAAGATCAGAACTTACAATAAACAAGAAGAAACAACAATTATGCTTTTTTTTTAAAAATTAAGATTTGCTCTCTTGGGGACCCTCGATAATCCTTAAGAATGTAAAGGAATCCTGAGACCAAAAAAGCTTAAGAATTACTGCTCTGACTAGCTTCTATGCATTTGGCTATTTTAAAACATTTTCCAATATGTTTTTATTTATTTCATCAAATATTTCCCAAATTCACGTAAAAAATTTTAACATTTACTTTTTTTTTATTTTGAGTTTCAAATCCTTTCCCTCTCTTCCTTTTCTCCTTCCTCTTGTGAAGGCAAGTAATTTGATATCTATTATACATGAGAAGTCATTCAAAATATATTTCCATATTAGCTATATTTATGATTTTGAATATTAATTCCTGCTCTACCAACAATCCCCTTCCCCCAAAGTAGTGCTTTAATTTTAAAAACTTTCCTTATTCTTCAACATTCAAAAAAATTTAATATTTAACCCTGAATTATTTAAACAAGTTATTAAAAATCAAAAATTGGAAATGGAAACAGGAATGACATTGATGCTGACTATAATGATTTACTACAATCAGAAGAGGAAAAAAAGCCTGGAAAGTGTTTAGTCAGCAAACATTGACTTACTCACCAACTGGAGACAGATGGCTGCCAAAGACAGTACTGGGTTAGAATATGCTCTCCACTGTAAAAATGTTACAAAGGATGATTATAAACAGTGTTGTTTCATCAAGTGGAGAGAAGCAAGGAGAATAAGTCAATATAAGGAAAGCTTGACAAGATAGGCACCTAAGCAAAGTCATCCCAAGGGTATTAAAGGATAAAACTGGAAGTAGGACTACAAACAGAGGGAAAATGGAAAATATTTCCAAAAATTACTACAACAAACTGCTTTCTCCAACAAAGACAGTGGAACCACCATGTCTGGACCCTATATCAGAGCCACTGATTTGTCTGCAGAATAAGTAGAAATGGCAATAAAGGGGACAAAAATAAGAAAAGCAGCTTGTTTGGATCAAATAGAAAAGATCCATACTGGAAGTGGCACAATGGTAAAGGGATTGAGGAATTTATTTACAAGGTACAAAAAATAGGGGAAGATAACAAAAATGCGTGAAAAATATCTGACCTTACTGATACTTTAAAAGGGAGTGGATGGGAATGAGATCAAAAAAAAATTAAAAATGACCAATCTCTATGCCTGTACAAAATCTTTATAAAGGTCATCTATACATGAATTTAGGGAATCCTCAATGAGGATGTTAGTAGAGAACAATCAGGTTTTCACAAACAATATTCAACAAGGGGCCATATTTTTACTATCTCAAGACAGACTGAAAGATTTAGAGAATATAAGATCTCATTGTGCTCACTGTTGTTTACCAAAAACAAACAAAAAAAACCTGCTGCCTTACAGGATCTTTTATAACAAAGTATCTCCCATCTATATATGGTCATAGAAGATATGTAACAGCAGAAATAACTCTAATAAATGGTTTTTTGATTATAAACATCAATGGAGGTATAAAACAGGGAGACTGTACATTCACCAAAAGTGAATATCCAACTCCTCCCCCATATAATTCCTGAGTGGGGCCTGAATCAGATTAAAATATCACTGGGAATTATTTAACAAAATAAAAATTCAATGTAATATAGATAATGCTTATTTCTGGTCTTCTAAGTCAACAAATGTTGCAGGGGTCCATTTCTATTTGAGTTTGACACCACTGAGCAAAAATAATCATCACTGGGATAAGGATCCAGAATAGAGTCACGGTCAAGGAGAGACTCTTAGTGAATAGTGGGGTCTTGCAAATGCTCCTGTTTCTGGATGAAACTGTTGCTTGTATCAAGTCTAAAATATTGCTGAGAGATATGATCAGTCAAAAGGGTTTGGCTTACCTGTCTACACAAAAAAGACCAAATGGATGAATGTCTATTACCCAGATTTCAGTACACATGTGAATGTGGGTCCAATAGAGCTCATTCAATAGTATGGGTATCTGGGACAGACAAGACAGATGGACAATGATTTGCCTCCAGATATGGGTCCAGTCTGGGATTGTTTATGGGGAATTGTAAAGCACTTTTACTGACCCCAAGCTTCCCATAAAAGCAAAAACCTGGAGTTTCAATCAAATATTTTACCAGTATTGCTCTATGACAACAAGACTTGGAAGATTCCTTCCTTGGAAGAACAAAAGATATGTATCACACAGAGGGCAGTGGAAAGGCAAATGGTAGGTGTCAGCAAGATGTAATATATAGCCACTGAAGAACTCAAGCATAATAGGAGTAAAAGATATCACCAAGGAATTTTATGACAGAAGGAAAAGATGGTTCATGTGGACTCAGAGGTGGCCAGCCAGAGTGTCTCACTGCTACTCTTAAAATGTCAAGAGAAAGCAAAAAAAAAAGCCTTCAGCACTTTTTGTCACGGTGTGAATGGCAAACTTTTGAAAGACATGAATGAGAGTAACACAGGTTAGACAGATATGGGTAGATTTCCATCTGCAATAATGGAGAAAACTCCTAAATTGATGAGATCACAAAGTCATTTATTATAACTCAAAATGAACAAATATGAGGCACCAGAGAGCATGAGTTCTCTGGTACAACCAATCTTCTAAACAGTCATCTATAACACTTCTTAGATTACTGTAACAACAAATGTGAAGGTGACCAAAAAAAATTTTGTTTGCTAATTTGTCAGCATGTTCAGCAAATTCCCACAATAAAAGAAATTCTTCAATGGTAAGAAACAAGTAAAGCATACACAGAGATATACATACTTGCTTGTAGCCAAGCAGACCACAATGTAAATAGTAGATGAGAGACCTACATAAGAAGTAAGCATTATATTCCTTACTCCTCCTTACTACAGAGAATGAAAACTCAGTGAGCACCAACATGGAAAGGCTACCCATGCTGATGTCTCATAATGATCTTTTGCACTGTATACACGCACACACAAACAAACACACAGTGTATGTCTACATATACAGGTGTGTGTGCAGGTATAGGTATGTGTGTACACATACATATATGTATATGTATGTGTATGTATGTGTGTATGTATGTGTGTAGATAGATAGATGATGGATGGATGGATAGATGATAGAGATAGACAGACAGACAGACAGACAGACAGATAGACAGATAGATAGATGATAGGTAGATAGACAGATAGATAGATAGATAGATTAGACAGATGGATAGATAGACGGATAGACAGATAGACAGACAGAGACAGACAGATATATAGAGAGATAGATAAATGGATGGATGGATAGATAGAGAGAAAGAGATAGAAAGATAGAGAGATGATAGGTAGATAGATAGTCAGGGAATAGAGAAAATACAAACTATGACTGCCAAATAGGGACAGTGAGATGATGATTGTGGAAAGTAACAAGGATGATATGGACAATTAAATGGAGAAAGACTTGTGGTGGGGTCCTATCCATGGTATAGTTAACCAAAACCCCCTTCCCAATGTACTTTGATGGGTGCCTGGAACCTGAAGAAATATTACTGATATGTAGGCATCCTAGAGCCCCAGGGACCTTTCCTGCTATTCCAGATAGGTAATTTTTGCATAAACCCACTACTCCTGGTCTCTTGACCGATCTCCGGGTCATCTGTCCAGCTAGTACAAGCGCACAGCAAGGCAGGTCTTTCGTAAGTATCAGTCTGTGCTTATCAATAAAGAATGTGTGAGGAAATAATGATGGGCTGGAACTTCAGTAATTGGCTGGGGAGGAACTGTGATTATTCACAGAATGACAAGATTGGACACTAGAAGAGATCTTAGAGAGAACTGGAAAATAAGAGTCATTTTACAGATAAGGGAAACTAAAGAGAGAAAGCAACATGTCCAACATGTCCAGCAGAGTTAGAATCCTAGATCCTCTGAATCTAAATCCAGTGGTTTTCTTCCCCTGTGCCAAAGTTCTTTCCATCAAACAAACACTTATTTTAAGTACTTAGAGGACTGCGAGGTGGCGCAGTGAATAGAGCACCAGCCCCAGAGTCAGGAGGACCTGAGTTCAAATACAGCTTCAGACATTTAACACTTACTAGCCGTGTGACCTTGGGCAAGTCACTTAACCCCAATTACCCTGCCTTCCCCTGTCCAAAAAAAAGAAAAGAAATACTTAGAAATGGATAAGACACACAAGACCCAAAGAGAGACAAAACAGAGGGAAAGGAATAAGATGAACATTGTGTCTGTTGTGAGCTAAACATATTTATTTATTAATATCTCATTTCATCCTCATAACTGTATGAGGTAGATATTGATTGCTATTCTTGTTTTACATTTGAGGAAACTGAGGGACAAAGGAAATGTCACTTGCCAAAGTCCACACAACTAGGAAGTATCTGAAACTGGACTGGAACTTGGGTCTTCCTGGCTCCAGGCACAGCACTCTAACCACTGCACTACCAGCTTTCTTCCAGAGCTTCCTTTTAAAGACCTTGTGATCTAGCAGTAGCTCGTGAGGGGAAAGAAGGGAAGGGGATAGAGACAAATAGCCATGGTTATCTTCTTAGAGAGAGGGAGGGTTCTGCAAGGGATCAATCCTGGCAAAATACTGTGAGAAATTGGAGGAAGGAAGGCTTCATGAAGGAGGTGGCAACTAATTTGAAGAAAGCAAACTTCAAAAAATAGTAGTGTTTGAAGAACAACTATAAACAATTCAGTTATTCTGAGTGAATTTGTGTGTGTGTGTGTGTGTGTGTGTTCATATGTAAGTATGGGGCAGCTAGGTGGCACTGCAGATAGGGTGCCAGTCCTGGACTTAGGACAACTGGAGTTTAAATCCAGCCTTAGACACTTAACCCCAATAGCCTCAAAAGAAAAAATAACAAAATAAGCATAAGTAAATGTGTGTGTGTGCATGTTCATATGTAAGTATAGGGGCAGCTAGGTGGCACAGTGGATAGAGCACCAGCCCTGGACTCAGGAGAACTGGAGTTTAAATCTAGCCTTAGACACTTAACCCCAATAGACTCAAAAGAAAAAATAATATAAATAAAATAAGAATAATTAAGTGTGTGTGTGTGTGTGTGTGTGTGTGTGAGAGAGAGAGAGAGAGAGAGAGAGAGAGAGAGAGAGAGAGATGATAGCCTTCAGGGGAGGGGAGAGAGTTCGTAACTTAAACTGTAACAAAAAACATTTATTTTAAAAATAAAAATTTTTAATGGAAATTAGGAGAAATCCATTCCAAGAATGAGAGTTTGAAGGAGCAAAGGCAGGGAGATGAGAGACAACAGAACAAAATCTTTTGTTAGAGAACCTGGGTTGTTTTGGACTTAGATCAGCACCAATACAACTGAAAATTAAGGGGTACAGCAGGCAAAATAACAGCCATCATAATGAGACTTGGCATGATATAAACTCGTGGCAAGTAGGAGGCGCAGTGGACAGAGTGCTAGGCCTAGAGTCGGGAAGATCCAAGTTCAAATCCTACCTCTGACATTTTCTAGCTTTGTGACCCTTGGCAAGCCACTTAACCTGTTTCCTTTATCTGTAAAATGGGGATAATAACAGCACCCACCTCTCAAAATTGTTGTGAGTGTTGAATGAGAGTATATTTATAAAGTACAGTACAATGATTGGCACACAGTAGGAGCTTAATAAATGCTTGTTTCCTTCCTTTGTCAATCACTTGTGTTCTTTCCTCCATAGTATTATCTGCCTGCATTCACACTTTACACATACACACACACACACACACACACACACACACACACACATTTTATAAGTGTTCCTGCCTCCATTTCACAACTTCAACCTTAATCCCTTGAATTTGACAGAACTGATAAATTTTTTGGCTTGAACATCATACAAATGTCCTGGTTCTAGGAGAGAGAAACAAAGCTGTTTATATAAATAATAAACTAGCCCTGGAGCACAGCTTGTACTCCACCCTTTCCCACCTCAGCCAGTATCTTCCTCTCAGACCTGTAAACCACCCTTCATCAAATGTATTTGGAACCGGAGAGGGACCTGACGCTGTTGCACCCTGTCTTTACCTTTGGGAAATCAGCCCCGGGGAAATGACTAGCCCCCTTACATAGCTCATCTATCTAGAATCATAAAAACTAGACTCAACTTTGCATATTTTCCACCACTGTATTAAAAAATAAAAACATAAAAATAAGTAAAGGTTAATATCTGGAATTTATTTTTTAAAAGATGTAAGTCATGTCAAAAGTCAGTATCAAAAATCATCAACCATTGCTGCGAATTTTTTACAGTCACAAAGGACAATAGTAACTCATGTTTCTACAGTGTTGCAAGAATTGAGAAGATCCAAGTTCAAAATCTACCTCAGATATTTTCTATTGCAAATTGCAAGCTGCAAAAGCAAGCAATTTCCTTAAAACAATAAAGTAAAGCAAATCATTCCTTGATTAAGAGTCATAAATAGGACTCTGAAACAGGACAAGTGTCCTCTAATTTACAGAGCTTAGAATATGGAATGCATGCTCTTTGAAGGAAGAGACTGTTGCATTCTTGTCTCTGTATTCAATGAAAGCAGCATAGGATTTGGCGTAGTAGAGTAGGTGCTTCATCTGTAAAGTTAGCTGGAGAAGGAAATGCCAAATCACTACAGTATCTTTGCCCAGAAAAACCCCAAATGGGATCACAAAGTGTCAGGCGTGACTTAAATGACCAAACAACAAGGTCCATCCTAAATGTTTGTTTAATGTAAGCATTTTTGTGCCAAGTCTTTTTTTTTAAGAGGGGGGAAGGCAAGGTAATTGGGGTTAAGTGACTTGCCCAAGGTCACACAGCTCGTGGGGTTTGGGGTGTGTAAAGTGTCTGAGGCTGGATTGAACTCAGGGCCCCTTGATTCCAGGGCCAGTGCTCTATTCACTATGGTACTAGCTGCCCGCAAGTATTTTCTTATATTCAAATTATGTGTGAATTGGTAAGCATTATAACAGTTTTCAGTTAACCAAGATATTCAGTTATTCTCAAGCATTCTATGTCACACCAAGTAGCTACAGCAGCAGTTAGCTAGGTGGTGCAATGGTTAGAGCTCTGGACTTGGAACCCGGAAAATGTGAGTTCAAATCCTGCCTTAGATACTTATCTGTGTGACTAGATGAATCACTTGATTTCTGTCTTCTTTGGTTTCCTCATCTAAAATGTGAGTGATAACAGCACTTACATCCCACAGTTGTTGGGAAGATCAAATAACATATTTGTAAAGCATCTTGAAACCTTAAAGATCTATACAAATGCCAGCTATTACTCTTGTATTAATAGAAGTTTACAATGCATCAGAAAATACCTATTTAAGGACCACTAAGGGAAAGTATGACACTATACAGAGAAGTTCAGAACATGGTTCTTGTCTTCAGGGAGCTTACAATCTAGTTGAGTAGATGAGCAGTATGCGTATAAAAGCAAAAGTAAGAGTACAGAGCAAAATTTAAATGAGTAGTTCCCATTATAAGCAAGAGAGAAATTTAGAAGAAAAGAAAAACAAAGCAGCTTCCATAAATCAGAGTTTGGACCCACTAGGTATCAGATTCATAAGTCTGATTAGTATTCTGTTATCACAAAGGTTCTAATATTGAAAAGAAAACTCCCTGGCATATTTCTCAGACTATGTCTAAGGAACAACAAAGTAGACCAGTATTTCCTGTGATTTCAACAGCAACCTTCAGTTTTTAAAAACAGAAGTTTTATTTGAAATATATTAATATTTTACATTGTACAATACTTCTATAACCCCTAGCCAACATTATTACAAAATTATTTCTAAGGGTTTATTATGTTATTTTTTTCACATTTTTGAATTCTAAAATGAAAATTCTCAGGACCTAGCAACTACAGCAAGTATAAGGATGAATAATGATAAGATGTGATCATATACAAGTTATTATGAAATATCAACAGTTCTACTTGGGAAGTTAGCATTTTTGTTAATATTGTGACCCTGAGTAGTCCCAGAACTGCTCAACACCCCCAGGCAGTTCTCTAAAATTATAAAATGTTACACAGCTGCTGATCTCAATTGGTAGAGAAGTCTCTTCAAAGAAAATTTCCCACACCAACAAAGTCACAGGTAAAAGCATAATAATAATAATGATAATGATAATAATAACTCATCACTTTGAAAACTATTTCCACTCCTACTTAACCAGAGAATTCAGTTAAGCATTCCTGGAGAATCTTTTAGAGAAGAGGTCTCAAACTTCTGGTCTACATAACACCCAAGTGCAACTCAAACCAGATTAAAATGTAATTGGAAAATATTTAACAAAATAAACAAAAATACAACCTAGAATGTGTTAATTGGTGGTTTTCTAAGTCAATATGTCACCCACAAAGGTCAGTCTCTATTTGAGTTTGATACTACCACTCTAGAGGATACAAAATTGGTTTAGAGTAAAGCATCCCAAATATTTCATACAATGTCAGTATCTTGGCAGCAGCTATAACACAGAACTTTGAGATGCAAGCAGATTCTCCAAGGCCTATTTTATCTCATCATAGCTGCCTTGGGATAGACCACCTTGTGTAATTACAGTTGCCCTTTCTGATTTATTTAACTACTGAAGCTTTTCATTGTTCCAATATCCTAATTACTTAAAGCACAATTCTACAAGAAAGTTTTCACCAAGATCATCTCATTATTTCCATATTTGGATTAGTGAGTGACTTATCAACCATAGTGACTAGATGTGTGTATTTTTGCAAACTTCACTCAAACTGTGCCTCCCTTTGGAATCATATAATCTATCTTAATCCATGAACAACAATCATAAGCAGATTAAATGACCTCTCCATCTTTATGGCTTGCCATACCATTTATCCCTAGTACTTTGGGGCCCTGTACTCTTCAATGCACTAGCATTTCATCTGGAAAACTGTTGGTCAAAGTTAAGTGCAATGGTGTTTTTAGAAACATGCCATTACAGGGGATTTCCAAATATCACAAACATTGTAACACATGAAAAACCTGTGGCAATGACAAATTATCATATTGTGGTTTTGATGAACAATCCATTTTAACAACTCCAGTATTACCTGATTATACATGTAATTACAATTATTTTAATATTCATTTACTTCCAACAATGCATCAGACTGAGTAAAAGACTCTATGTGAATATTTTATTACTTAAACAAGATATTTCACAGCTGCCTAATCTTAATTATAGGCCAGGAGAAGCATTTTCACTAAAATAATGGCTTTGTATAATCTAAAATTATCCTTTCACAAATATGACAACCTGGGCTAGAAGGGGCCAGCCTTTCTACAATGATTAAAGTCCTAAACATTTGTGAACCTGGACCAGCAAATAAGTGTGTGCGTAAAGTTATCATCTGGATGAGGGGGTCAAAGAACTTCCCATTTCTCTTTGGGAAGGATATTTTTCAAGCATAATGCAAATGACTCTTTGTAAAAAAAAAAAAAAAGAAAAGAAAAAGAAAAAGAAAAGATACCATCTGCTCAAAACTGCATTCCCGAAACATAACAGCCTGTACCACAGATACATCTTTCAGGTCCTGACCAATTCTTAACACATTATGAGGACTCTGCAAGCCAGATTTTTCCTAGTCCTAAGAAATTCTTTGGTAGTTCATTAGAGAAGGCTCATTAACCCTTTCAGTTTTGTTATTATTTTGTTTTTTACTTTGGGTCTCCCTTTCACTCAGGATAAAAGTATAGCAGCCATGCATGATCCAATCCAGGGGTGGGGAACCTGTGGCCTTGAGGTCAGAACCACACTCAAGGCCCTAAAGGGCCACATGTGGCCTCAAAACCCCAGGTTCCCCACCTTTAGTCCAAACCCACTGCTGATCATCATGGAAGCTTTAACCTGTTCTGTTTGTTTCAGACTTACACCTATTTATCTCACTTTAGGCATCTCATTAACCCATAATTTTCAAAGACTCAAAATGTTGGTGCCAGCTAATACAAACACTAATTAGCTTGGGTCTACTGCAGTTTAGAACTCCAGAACTCAAGCATTCCAGCAACTTCAGCCTCTCCCAAAGACAGGGATTACAAGTATGCGCCATCAGCCAAGTTAATGCTTTCAAAGAAATAGATGAGAAAAAGAAAAAGAAATATGAATGTCCTTACCACCTCTCACCTGGACAATTTCAAGAGCTTTCTGTTTCCTTTATCTTTCCTCCAAAATCTTCCCCTCTTCCAAACTTCCCTATTACCATTAAAGGCACCATCATCCTCCCAAGTACCCCGACTGGTGACCTCAGATTTATCCTCTGCTCCTCACACTCACCTACATATGTAATATGTCACCAAGTCTTGTCATGTCTACCATCACATCTTCCATAGATCCCCTTCTCTTCACTTAACAATCACATTGCTAAAAACACTTGTCTCTGCAAGCCTAGAATACCATATTTAGTCACATAATCGTCACCCCTGCATAATCCTCACATCCTTTTTTTCCAGTCCAAAACTTGGTTTATAATCATTCATTGGGTAATTGTTGCATGGTATAATTCTGTTCTTCACAACACTTAAAAAGCAAACAGAGCAACAATGTATTTACTGGTGGCATGTGGATACACAATTATTTCCAACATATTGTAAGCCTCAAACCTAGAATTCTCAGTGCACACGCACTGTCAGTATGTTTCCAAAAGCCAACTTCCATGGCTTGTTTAGAGCACTGCAGTACTAAAGTTATTGTCACTCAACTCAGTGAAGGGCAGTAGACGCAAAGTGAGCAGGCAGGCAGGTGAAGCTGCCATGAGTAAGTCATGTGATATGGTAAGACTTGCATCTTCCAAATTTTAACAATCACAAGTATCCCATGCATCCTAATGTTGCACCAAAGCTTAATAATAAATGATTTTAAGTAATACTACCAAAATTTTTAAAAGCTTCACATAATGGTTGTACCCCACTTTTTGGTAAAATATTTGGCATAAAATCTATGATAATTATGCAGCAAAATACAGTATCGCAACTGTCTTTTCATGGTTCTCCTTCCCTCAATTCTCTTCCTAATCCAATTTATCATCTACACAATTGCCAAAGTGATTTTCTGAAAGGCTAGATCTGACATTTTCACCCTACTATTCAGTAAACCCTAGTGCTACCCTCTTATCTCTAGGATCAAATATTAAATCCTCTATTTGGCCTATACAAGTTGGCCTCTTCCTATTTTTCCAATCTTTCTATACTTTCCCTTCCACACATTCTACAAACCACCTATATGGTCTATTTGCCGTTACTTCAAGCACAGCACTCTCTCCCATCTCTGTGCCTCACTGGCTGCTGTGCCTTCAGTGCCCTACCCCCTTGTCTCTGCCTCTAAATTTCCTTTACTTCTTTCGAGATTCAGCTCAAAGCCTGCCTTCTATATGAGGCCCTCCCCCATCCTCCAGCTGCTAATACCTTCCCCTCTAAAGTTACCTTCCATCTCTTCTGCATGTTTCTTATATGTACCTAATAATGTATATGTTGTCTTCCCCATTAAAATGTAAGCCCCTTGAGGGCAAAGACTATTTTTTTACCTTTATGCATATCCTCTGCAACTATCATAATACCTGGAACATAG
>CM053594.1:215027934-215039689 GCA_028646575.1 Pseudocheirus occidentalis
AAAAAAGAAAGAAATGGGGAGGAGATGGTCTTCATATTCACCTGGAGAGGCTTATACAAACTGATGCTAAATGAGAAGAGCAGAACCAGGAAAAATTTGTACACAATCACAGACACATCATATGTGTGATGAACAATTTTGATAAACTAGACTCTTCTCAGCAATGCACAGTTATGAGACAACTCTACAAGTCCCAGAATAGAAGGAGATACGACATTAAGAGAAATTTCTAGAAAGAACAGAATTTAAATGGAGACTGCAGTAATCTACATGCTATCGTTCTTTTTCATGTTTGGTTTTCTTTCTTTTTCCCCATTGTTCACTCCATTGGTTACAACCCTTCTATACAATCAGACTACCATTCAATGTGAAAGTATTTGCAGATCCTATACTTGATTGCATGCCACCATGGGGGTGGGGGGTGGGGGGTGAGGGAGGGGAAAAAATTTGAAACTCAAGGGATTGCGGAACTGAATCTTGTAAACTAAAAGTAAATAAACAAATCAATTAAAATTAAAAGAAAAAATTATTCCTAGAAAAGTTGCTGATATTTGAAGTTTCATAACTGAATTATGAGACTGCATTTTCAAAACATTTCTTTCAAATGCACTTTCAAAGTTTATATTTGTATGTATTTTGTATTGCTTTATATGTGAATGTGTTATTTCCACCAAAGAAGGTAAGCTCCTTGAAGGCAGGGACTAATGTGTTTTCATCTTTGTCGTCTTTGTGTTGCCTTGACACAGCGTCTGGCACATAGAAGGCACCTAATAAATGCTTGGTAATTGACTGAATGTTTAAAATTAAGTCTGAGATTAACTACAACTTAGACAAGTAGGAATCAAAATAAAAATTTTTGAGACTGAGCTTCATTATTTCACCCAGACTGGAAATGCCATGACTCCAGCACCACTGGTGTCAACATAGCAGTTTTGACCTGCTCCATTTCTGCCCTGAGCTGGTTTGCCCCTCCTTAAGCAGCCTGGCTGCCCCTTCATGGAGGATCATCATATTGGTGACATACCTACTATGGACCTCCACAGCTTTAGACCTAGTGTAGCTCAAAGCTTTCAAACTCAAGCAATCCAACAGCCTTAGTCTCCCCTAGGAGCAGAGAGAACAGGCATGTACCACCATGCCCAACTCCAAAACTGTATCATTAAAACAACATTGTTGATAATTAAGTAACATTGCTGACATTTTTCATGTTGTGATTGGGCTCTGTAGCCATAGATTTAACAAGGCTAAAAATGAACCAAGAGACATAAACACTTTTAATAGTGGGAGGGGAAAATTGTCCTGTTTTGCATTGGTACGAGGGTGGCTTCATTATACCTTCTTCCTTTTCCTACAGGAAACAGTTGCACACTCAAGACATGGGCGCATATGGCTAACTTTAACATATAAAACATACTATCTGTACATGAAATGATTCTCACATAATCCAAAGGAGACTCATTATGAAAGTATAATTTTGGTCAAAAATTGAATAGGAAGTATTTCTGTTTCATGTAATTAAATTGAGATAAAAACAAAGTAATTTTAATTTTTTTTACAATGGAGAAAATCTTCCCTTCTCTCATTTCAGTTAATGAAATAACATCAAAGATTTGCATTAGAAAGAGGTCTTTAAAAGGATTAGAAGGATCTATCATAAAGACCAGAAATTATTAAGTAGAAATATAGCAGCATTTACTTTCTAGACCCCAGGAAAAAAAGGAAATAAGATTCAAATGTGACATATATAAAACATCTATAATACTGCAATAGGAATGTGTGTGTGCACATATGTGTAATCATAGTATTAAAAAAAAGACAATAGAGGTTCCAGATGGAAATTTTCATTTCTAAGCAAAATAAAACTACTTATTTAATTTTAACAGTAATATCCTCAGCTTTCCACTTTGGAAGCTCATTTGTTCATCTGTGTTGATTCATCAACTACATTTTGATAAAAAGTAGCAAAATCATAATAAGCCAAATCAACTTCCTTCTACCCCAACATATTATGGAGCAGTCATAGCAAGGATGAGTTCCTACCTAAATTTGCTGAGCAATTTATCCCATTCATTTATACTTATTACAACAGAGTCCATTGTAAAAATTATAGCAGTAGTAAAAGTAAGAAACATTTACCTCTGCTGCTCCCTTAGGATTTTTTCCTCCCTCCAGCTCTCTCACGTAGTCTATACCTGGTCTTCTCTCACATTTCACTCCTTCCACCATCAAAAGCCAGCAAAGAACAATACCTGTCCACTCCAACCTCCTCTATCCCCAAATACTTCCAAGAATTAAGCATGGTCTTCACTAATTCCCTTATGCTTGGCACCACTCTCCTGGTCCTTCTATCTACCTGACCTTTCCTTTTGTCTTTACTTGTCCCAGGTGTTCCATTTTCAGTAACTAGTGATCTATTCTGACTGTGATTGACCTCACAGGTCCAGGTACTATGGATATATGAATTTAACAGATTTCATTGACATTTGTTTCTACGTCACCTAGACTTCCTCTGATCTCCCCCTCCTTCTCCTTCTTCCTAGAGATCCAAAACAAATATTTTTCAAGAAAAGAACAACAGAATAAGAGGGGAAAAAGTACACTCAAAAAGCCTTTTATGTAACATTCCCAATCTATAGACCCTTTCACCTATGCAAAGGCTTAGGGAAGAATGTCTTCTTATATTTTTCTTTGGAGTAATATATTAATTTCTACTGATAAAAATTATTTATAACTAGTCCTCTTACATTACTTAGGAAATTGAGGACATTCTACATAAGTTCCCTAATCTATCATTCTCTTCATCTCAAAACTTCTTGACATCATCCCCCTACACACACACTCCCTTCTCTGAAACTTCCTTCAGTCTCTGAAAATGTCATTCCTTCTCCTTGCCAAGGCCAACCTCACAACCTCAACCTCAATCAAAGCAACCTCAATCATTGTTCCCTCTTTCTCTTGAACCTTCAAATTCTAATTCTCATTCTCTCTCTCTCTCTCTCTCTCTTTCCTTCTCTCTCTCTCTCTCGCTCTCGCTCTGTTTCTCTCTTCCCTACTGCCTTCAAACATGCCCAAGTCTCTCTCATCCTTTAAGAAACTTCACTTCACCCTTAAGTTATCATCCTAAATCTCTCCTTTTAAACCAAGCTCCCTGAAAAAAAGTTGAGATCTGGCTCCTGAAATCACCATTCGTTTGAAACTCTTGTCTTCAAAGTTACTAATAATCTCTGAATTGCCAAAGCTGATTCTCTTTTCTCAGTCCTGATCTTTCTCTTTCTCTCCTACATTTGAAATGTTGACCACCCTTTTTTCTACTTTTGTAACCATGTCTTATTTTCCTTTGCTGGTTTGATAAGAAGTTTGTTTCTCTGAAAACTAAAAATAAAATATTAAAAAAGAGAAATATGCGCTTTACCTGTGGATCCCCAAGGCTCTATCTGAGCCTTCTGTCTCCATTCTCTCACTTGGTGACTTCATAAGCTCCCAGGGGCTTAATTCGCATCTCTATGAGGATGACTGACAGATCTATATATCCAGCCCCAGACTCCCTTCTGAATTTCAGTGCCTGGTATCCCCAATTTATGTGCTCTTGAACATCTCAAATGGAATGTCCTGGAGACATCTCAAATTCAAAACACCACTACTCCTCCAAAGAGCTCTCATTATCTTCCTCCTCACAGAAATCCTCCCCTGTTCTAAACTTTCCTGGTTCTGCTGAAGTCACCATCATCCTTCCAAGCTCCCTGCCTCATGTCTCTTCTCACTACAGTCCATCCTTTGCACAGGTACCAAAGTGATTTTCCTTAACTGTTCATCTCACCATGTTATGTCTCTACTCAGTCAACTCCAGTGGCTTCTTATTGCCTCTAAGAAAAAATGTCATCTATTCAGCTCTTAAAAGCCTTCACTACCCAGTTGCAACTTTATTTTAAATTACTACCCCTTCAGCAATCTATGAGAGAATCTAACTGCCTTTTTCCTTCCCCTTTCTCCATGTCTTTACAATAGCAATTCCCTATACCTCAAACATAAATGGGCAGATAGGTGGCACAATGGATAAAGTGCTGGGTCTGGAGTCAGGAGGAGCTGAGTTCAAATCCAGATTCAGACACTTAGTAGGTATGTACCCTGGGCAAGTCACTAAACTTGTTTGCCTCAGTTTCCTCATCTGTAAAATTATCTGGAGAAAGGACAGGCAAACCACTTCAGTATCTTTACCAAGAAAACCCCAAATTGAGTCACAAAAAAATTGAACATGAACAACAAATGCACTCCTTCCTCAGAGAATCATTCTCTTATTCAAGAACTCTCAAACTTAAAGCAATTCATTAGGCTCAGTCTCCCCTAGTAGCAAGGGATTACCAGGCATGCACCATCATGTCAACCTCTAAAACTATATTACTTCCTCCAGGAAGGTTTTCCTAACCCTCACCTACAACTACTAGTGCATTCTTTCCCAAATGATCTTGTATTTAACTCTTTGTATTTATTCTATATATGCACACATACTCATATAGGATCACTCCAAAGAAGACATAGGAGAAAACATCTCTCCCTGCTCCTTTATAGAGGTGGCAGAGTCCACAGGTGGAAAACATTGCTTATAATGCTAATTTTTATAACTATTTTTTCTCTTCTTTTTTTCTAAATCTTTGTCATGGCTTTCCTAGAAGGGGGATGGGAATCTGGATGATATAAAAACAAAACATATTAATAGAATCTATTTTTTTAAATTCATATATCAGTAGCATTTGGACCTGTGAGGTCAATGGTAGTCAAAACAAATCACTGGTTTGAAAAAAGATCACCTAGGACTAGATGAAAGAGAAGGGATGCTCTGATCAAAAGAGTACCAGGAAAGTGATGTTCCAGAAGCTAAATATATGGCTATTTAAAAATATATATAGGACAGAGAGTTATCTATATAGAGTTATATATATAGTTTGTTTGCATATTTATGCACAAATACCTGCATATATACACATATTTGTGCGTATATGTATATATACAAAGATATTATATATGTGCATGTATGTATATACATATATATGTATGACACATAGTAGGCATTTAAGAAAAGCCTTGACAGGTTTGACTGTAGAAATGAGGTTAAGTAGTAGGTGGATCAAGCCTGAATTACCATTATATTATTATTACTTACTATATGCTGAAATTGTAAGTAAATCTCCCATATTGGAAGACTTCTAAGCAAAAGAAACTTTCCTATTAAAAATGTTGTGAAGAAGGAGTCAATAACTACACAACATTTTTAGGTTAACAAAAGAAAAAGGCAGCATGGGGGCAGTAGAAATAGCACTCAATTTGAAACCAGAGGACCTAGGTTCAAATCCCAGCTCAACCATTTGTGTGATCTTGGATATATCGCTTAATTTCTCTAGATGAAAGAGAAGGAATGCTCTGATCAAAAGAGTACCAGGAAAGTGATGTTCCAGAAGCTAAATATATGGCTATTAAAAGCTGAACTATATATATATGTGCATATGTATATATATATATATATATATATATATATATATATATAAAATACAGTTATATACTTATATATATATATATATATATAGTTTGTGTGCTTATGTGCATGTTTATGCACAAATGCTACAAATTTCTCAGTTTCCCTCAATCTGTAAAATGAGAGAACTTACTAGATGACTTCAAATGTCCTTTCTAGCTCTCAATCCAATCAACTACATGAACTAACCCATCAGTTTCCCCTAGGATAACAAGTGCCTATGTCTGTGACTTCTAAGAATCTGGAATATATGCCAAATCCAAAGGCTAATTGTAAGTGTGGAAAAGGCAATCCATTGTGCTAGGTTCACATACCCTAGATAACTAGAAGATTGTCCACAAATTCAGGCATATGCTACCAAACCAATTAGTGTTCTCAAATCTTCAGGAACACTTGAAGAACAGCAACCATATCAATAATGAAGTTATGTCAGAATCAGAAATTTTCTGCAATATAAGCAGAAATAATCACATTCTGCCTTGTGACCTTCACATGGTTACTGGTACTGAAAAGCTGGTGTAGGACAAGAAAAAACTCTGTATACACAGAGGAGTGTGCCCTTCATCTGGAAGTACCAGAGAGGTCATGAGTAGCATTCATATCCCCAACACTAACTATGCATCCAAGACCCAAGTCAGCTATAATTCAGCTCTATCACAAATCATATACTTCAATAAATTTTCAACAGAATATATGTAAATTTTATGTTGAATTTTGCCTTCACTTTTTAATGACACAAGGTACAACTGATCACATAACTCAGATAATATAACATAAAGTACTTTGTATACCTCAAAATGCTCTATAAATCTTAACTTATTATTCCATGCTTAGCATAAAGTAAATGCCTAATAAATATTTTATTGATTAGATTATTTAATTAAAAACAAGAAGCTGATCTACTAATCAGATTTTCCTATGACATAAAAGTGGGTATGGGATGGCAAAATTGGAATTACCCAAATTCCAATATTTTTTTAAATTGGATAAACCTTAAGATTAAAAAATAGCAAAATAAATTTCAAAGTTCAAAATATACCTAAAGAAATATATTATTAAATACAGTGGAATATATTTGCAGTTGATGTGGAAATTCTTTAGTGACAATACTATAAGAATAAATAAAATAAATGAATACATAAATAAATGAACAAATAAATAGATAAATGAATAGATAGATAGATAGATAGATAGATAGATAGATAGATAGATGGATAGATAGATATGAAAATAAATAAAAACAAGAAGCTACTAAATGTCAGGAAATGGAGAGGAGGATTTGCTCACTCCCCACACCTGCAATACTTGGAATTAGCCTCAGGAACCTACAATACTCCTCAGCCATACTACTTTCTCTTTCTGAGTTCTCCACCACCTGGTAGTTTCCTACTGCACTGTATCATCTGATAGTCTGTCAGTTCTCCAAGCAAACCATCCCCTCCCTCACATATGTTCAACATTTTCCTATCTTTAAGCTTTGTCTTATATTGTTTCCTCTCTCTGGATGCTCTATCTCCCAATTTGTTGAAATACACACTATTCTTCAAGGACCAGCTGAAAAGCTCTAACTTCCATGAAGCCTTCTCTATTCTCCTCACACTTACAAGTTGCCTTTTTTTCCTTAGATGTTGCATACAGTTTTCTGCCTCTCTCTAGTAAACTTATAACTTTTATAGTGAGCACTGTGATTGTGATTTGCATGCATATTCTATAATCATTGCATAGTTCTCTGTCCCATACACAGTCCCATAAGGACAAGAACCATGTCTTTATTGTATTTTCATTTCCCCAGATGCAAAACAGTGCTAGTCAAATAATCAGTGATTGAAGAAGGAAAGCTAGAACTAAGATCACTTGACCCATATAGCAACAAAAGCACTGCCTTAGCCATAAGACCAATGGACATCAATGGACTATGTCTAGCCCAATAAGCCTGTTGAGTCTTCTTCCAACTGGCTTATTTGGGCCTGGATTCTACATGGAAAAATTGTGGCAGGAGAAGGTGAGAGGAGAGGAAAAAGAACTATAGTACCAAGGAGGTAGAATCATATAGATTTAGAGATGAAAGGGACCTTCCAGGTTATCTATTCCAACCCTTTGATTTTATTGTTAAGGAAACTGTAGCCTAGAGTGGTTAAGTGACTTGTTTAAGGTAACAAGATAATGAATGAAAGAATGGATTTAAAACTAGGGCCTCCAACAACAAAGTCAGTATTACTCCCTCTGTACCATGCTGCCTTTCAACTGGAAGTGGGCTGGTAGGGGAAAAAAAGAGATAAGGTTACGATTTTAAAATGGGCAGATTTTCTTTAGAATTTTTATGCATATTTTTCTTCTTCCATTTTTCCTCACCCCCAACACCAAAAGGATGATTTTCTAGAATTCCAAATTTAGTCACAGCTTTTCAAAATACAAGTCAGAAGGTAATTATGATTTCCTTCTCCTTTTTCAACTACAAATTTACTTCCAATAACTTGCAACTACAGATGCCATTGTAACAGAGGATGGTTCATGGTGTATTTTTTTTCCTCAGAAAGATTGATTCAATGATGCCTCCCATATAACCTCAAAACCCTAACTCCTCTTCCGGGCCTCACTTAAATTGATGTGAGGACATCCATCCCACCCACTTCCAAACACAGTCTCATATTGCATGCCAATGAGACACTTAAATACCAAAAATATTTCACTTTCTATTTTGAAAATCCAATATGTCACTATCTAGTTTCTGTCAAATATTTCATATCCTTTGTTCATTGGTGACTGGTCAGTTTTATCCATTTTATCCATTTTAGCACTGCGCAGGGATGTAAGCTCCCCTTCATTTCTTTGAAAAATGACCATATTGGTCTTTGTGAAGATGGGCAAAACAATGCTCTTTATTATGATCAAATCCTAGCACATAAGTTCGTGATACTCAACAAAGTGTACTGAGGACACAGTACTTTACTGACATAAAATCATAGAAACAAAAGGCTAATCTACTTCAAATTATTCAAAATATTCCAGAATCACTCCAAAATATACTTATTCTACTCTCTCATCCTCAATTTCATAATCATTGTTCCTTTTTTACATTTTATGCAAAAAGATTTAATTGTATTCATCTGAAAAATATATAGTCACTCATTCAAGAACATTTTATTAAGTAAGTACTATGTCTACGGAGCAGATGGGTGGTAAAGTGAACAGAGCACTGGGCTTAGAATCAAGAAAACTCATCATCTTCAGAAATTCAAATCCAGCCTCAGACACTTAGTAGCTGCACAACCCTAGGCAAGTCACTTCAGCCTGTTTGCTTCAGTTTCCTCATCTGCAAAATGAACTGGAAAAGGAAACAGCAGACCACTCCAGTACCTCTGTCCAGAAAACCCCAAATGCGGTCACAAAGAGCCAGATAATAGTGAAATAAATGAACAACCTCCTATATGTATATCCCTTTGCTAGATGCTAGGAAGAATACAAAGAAAGTAAACTTTCCAAGCTGGAAAAAGAATGAACAGATAACGTGAAACTGCAAGAAAACAGCTCCAGGACAATACTGAGGTTATCTAATTTTAAGCCATAGCAGCTTAAAACGGCACTAAGACTTTTAGAACAACCAGTACAGTATAAGCAATAGTGTAATTGTGTGATATGCACTGTATAAGGTTTATATTATATACAGTAAAGGAACTTATTTAGAACAAAAGAATTTATACACATCCACAAGAATGTTGCATCTTCAAAGTAGTCACTTTGGAAGACTATATACTTAATCCAAAAAGTTTTTTTGGATTTTCTCTTTTTGGGATCTGGCCTTTGAACTAGTGTTGATAGGGACCTTGAAGGAAATCTTAAAATCTGGGATGTATGTAGAAGAGTAAATCACCAAATTGCATGATTATCCTTGTATATTATTGGTCAGGAAGAGGTAGGACTAAATTGCTGGGGTCCACTCCCATGCAATGATTCTGTGTCTAATACTTTTTATTTTTCAAACACAATCTCTTTCCAAACTATTTAGATATTATAATAAGCTCTTATTCCTCTTTATTCTACACCTCCAGGTTTTCAGGCACCATGATGAATTCTATCCTCTGCCCTTGAAGCTTCAATCTGATAAATGCCTAGTTCTCCCCTCCATCCAAAGGTTTCCACTAAATGATGATGATTTAAATTTTACACTTTATAGCTCTCCACATTTTAAGTATTTTTTTATTTAAGTCATTTGATCCTCGTAACAACCCTATGAAGTAAGCAAGGCAGGGATGGTTTTTCTCCGTTTTACACAGGAGGAAACTAAGACTCTGGAATGATAAGTAATTTGACCCAAGTCAGAGCAAATGGTAAAACCAGAAATATAACCCTGGCCTTATGACTCCTAATCCATGTCTCCCTCCAAGGTACTCACCTTACAAGTAACTATATTGTACAGATAATTTTAAAGAATAAATAAATTGTTTATTCATGTATAATTTGCTGACATAAGTGTATGACTCCAGGGCATCTAGTTTGAGATGTTCAATAGGAAATAGTTTATGCTAGGCACCAAGGCTCAAGGGAAAGCCTGGGGCTGTGTGAGTGTGCACTTGCATTGGCGTGTGTGTATGTGCACATGTGCGCATGTGCATGTGTGCATGTGTAATATCTGCAAGTCATCTCCATAGAAATGATAATTAGACCCATGAGAGTTTATGAGTTCCAAGAGAAAGAATGCAAAGGGAGAACAGGATAAAATCTTGTAGAATATTCACAATTAGAAAGGATAATATAGAAAACTGAGACTACAATGAAGACAGGGGGAGGGATCAAACAGTAGAAAGAAGTCAAACCAGGAGAGAGAAGTGTCAATCATCTGAAAAATTCATTCCCTGGTAATATTGGGTAAAAAATGTTATTCCTGAATGTGCCTTAAATTAAAAAAAAAAAGAAGACTACCAGTGGTGCTAGCCAATTAGCAAATTAATTTATTAGGCTCCTAGTTCCTTCACTAAGAACCATTTCTAATGCTTCATTGTAAAGTCAATATGACTCTGAGTTCTCTGATGTTATGGCAACGTGATATAAACTCTAACAGATCCTAACAATCCAGCAAGACTGTGATTGCAGCCCAGTTATAGAACATGTGTCTGCCACCCAAGGAGCAGCCTTGCTCAATTCAGAGAGCCTCATCACCAGAAGGCTGGCCATCACCTGATGAGTTATTTTTAGCCATAGTAGTTCATGAAGAAACTCCAGTGAGGCAGAAAGGACTGCTGCCTACATCAGTACAGAGTGTACTGTTACCTGACAAAATCCAGAGTTTTCTAAAAGTATACTGAATTAAGGGTTCTACTGCAAATTCTAATCTTTTGGTTATTTGAACGAGTTTTCTGGCTTTGTTAGAAACATAAACGCCTTAAGTAAACAATAATACAATTGGATTTCTAAAAATGTATTGAATTTCACCATGTTGTATTTCATTTCTGAGACAAAAGTTCAGTCAGTATTTTTGCATTGTCACTTGAAATCAATATATTTTCCATCCTTCATATTGGAATGTTATTTCATTAATATGACCACAGTTCTTCCCTCATTCACTTGTCAGTCCTCTAGTTACAATATATACAAAGAATCAAATAAAATGTTGCTATTTTAGTTAAGAAATTTGTTTGATTGAAAAATTAAATAACTCATTGCATTTTAATGCAAATTTGGTACACCTAAATCAAGTATCAAAAAGACCTTGGAACAAATACTAATTTGCATTTTGGAAGGAATGTGACCTCTTAGTGGATGGTGAAGAAAAAAACAGACTTTTACAGGAAAGCAACAAGATTTCTGGAAGTAAGCTAAGGAAAATACATCCATGGAAGCAAATCTTCAAAGAGACAGGATGAAAAACTAATGAAACTTAAAGCAAGGGGGCAGAGCCAAGATGGCGGCATAGAAGCAGCAAAGTTTCACAGCTCCCACACAACCATCCTAAATACCCATAAAATACGACTCTAAACAAATTGTAGGGCTCCCAAACTCAAAAAAAACCAGAAAACACAACTCTCACTGAAGGCAGCTCGGCAGAAGGGGCTCATTGACGCAGGCTGGGAGCCGAGGCCAGCCCAGCCTGAAACCAAAAACACAGCCAGGCCCCAGGGGCATCAGGAGGAGCTGAGCCACAGTGTGAGTCTACCAGAGAGCAGATCTGCAGCACCTGGAGCAATCTCCACATTTATCAAGCCAGGAAAAATAAGGATTAGATAAAGGTCA
>CM053594.1:215040189-215073224 GCA_028646575.1 Pseudocheirus occidentalis
ATTTTAAGAGTCCTAACTGAGGAAAGAGTGCCTTCTGGGCAGCCTGTGATGGTGGCACTGGGCACAGAAATGAGAGATGGAGTATCCTGTATGAAAAACAGCAAGAAGGTCATTTGGGCAGGACCAAAGAGTGTATGAAGAGGAGTGATGTTCAATAGGCTGGGAAAGATGAGTCCAGTCTTCACAACTTAATACCACCCTAGAACAACAGGGAGAGAAATAATTAAGAATAATTAATCTATTCTACACATTTATTCATTCATTCAGCATTTGCCATTGGCATGTGCAGAGTAACACACAGGGCACTGGGAAAGGTACACAGTTTAGAAAAGATATCGTCTGTACTTCTAGGAAGTAGATATAACAGGAGGATATGGAACCAACACAGAAAGCTATAATACAGCTTGTTACAAGAAAAGTACCTTAGACTTACACAGGGCAAAGTGGTCTTTTGTTACAAAACAGGGAAGGATGATGAGGTGGGGGATGCCAGCAGGAGGCTCCTGGGGGAAGAGATCTTTCCCTTCTCAGACCTGCCATAATATTCCATATTTATCTGAAATAAAAACACTCAATTCAAAAATATGTGTTAAGTACTTACACTAGACAAACATCATCTCTTCCAGTACGGATTTATATTCTACCAGAGAAACTTAAATTCATATGATAATTATTTGTGAATTGTTGCTGCTGTTCAGTCATTTTCCAGTTTTTCAGTCATGTCTGATTCTTCTCGGCCTCATTTGGGGTTTCTTGATAGATACTGTAATGGTCTGCCATTTCCTTCTCTAGCTCATTTTACAGATGAGGAAACTAAGGCAAACAAGGTTAAGTGACTTGGCCAGGGTCACACAGCTAGTCAGTGTCTGAGGTCAGATTTGAACTCAGGAAGATAAGTCTTCCTGGCTGCAGGTCCAGCACTCTATCCACTGTATCACCTAGCTATCCCCTAATTGATTGGGTGGTCAAAGGGTCCTGCCCTCTTTCATTTATGTTTGTGTATAAAACATTTATTTCCTTACATAAACTTAATAAATATTTAAATTGAGATAATTCCAAAAAGGGAAAAGAAAAGTTATAGATAACTAGATGATAACAAAATGATAAACAATAAAAAAAATCTGGTCATATTTTTCCCCAAAACACAAACCCCATAATACAACAAATTCTTTTTTTATCAAATTACTTAATTAACAGACATTATTACTCCAGTGAGTATCTGGCTGAGACCTGCTAGATGTCATTTCAAATTGCCTCACTATGGAAGGCTCAAAAGACGCAGGAGGAAATTAAAACAGAGTAATGATGAACAAACAGCATTTAAGAGTTAGGGAAGGTCTCAACGGGAGGCCATAAGATTGGTAGTAAGCTTTACTAATGACAAATGTGAAAAAAGATTAATAGCCATCAAATTAAAATTACATATGATGCCAAATAAAAGGGAGGAAGACAAATTTGAAAGGGATAACAAAATAATAAGTCTGATTTTTCAAAGATGTCAAATTATAGCATGATGTGTCATTTGATGTAATAGATGTGTTTCCAGAAAGATCAAATAATGGGTTAAGTATGAAGTAGTCCCCAGTGTACTCAGAGAAAGCAGTGTTATAGAGGATAAGTTCCCAGGTCAGCCCACAAAATCCTTTTTAGCCAAGACCTGTCCAGCACTGCACTGTCCAGCAAAAGATGCAATCATGTTTCTATAAGAAATGGATTCAGAATTGCAACCTCTAACAAAGGAATGGTGATGCACATTTGTAGTACCTGAGTCTAAGAGACTAAGGTTGGTAATTGCTTGAGTTCAGAAGTTATGAACTGCAGTAGCTAAAGTCAACTGGGTATCTGCAAACAATATAGTGAACTCCTAGGAGCACAGGGCCACCAGGCTGCCTAAAAGGGGGCAAACTTTCTGTACTGAATAAACCAAACAGGTTAAAACTTTTGTGCTGATCAGTTTGGGGTTTAAGCATCTAAGCGATTGCTGCATTTCCAGCCTTGGTCAGATAGGGAAATTCAACATGAAAAGCAAAAACAAAACAAAACAAAAAACCTCCAACCGGTACAACAAGAGTAGGGACTCATCTCTCATCTACTGGAGATAGGTGCCTTTGGCCTAGGGCAGGGATTCCAGCAGGTAGAAATGAAGACTGAGGTGTGGCTGAAAGAGAGCTGAGGCCCTTTTGACAGAGTAACCTCTTACTCCCTTTCCTAGACCTGGACCAAGGACTCCAACAAGGCAGGGATGGGGAAGGAGGGATTCCTGGAGGATGGGTGTGGTTGTTTCAACTGGGTCACCACAAACTCCTGGCCCTCCTGCCTTCCTGAGCACAGTGATTGCCCTTTATCAAGGTTATTCTCCTGTCTAGTGGTAAAGACAATTCTCATGACCTTCTAAGTCTTTTTTTGTTGTTCTTAATTTCATCAGAAAGTTTGGCAACCAATCTAATTCAATTCCATTCAACAAACATTTACTAGGTGCCTACTATGGACAAGGCACCTTACGAAATGAATTTTTCTGGCCAGAGAAATTAATAAAAATGGTCTGAATAATGTATAAAGAAGTTATATGTTGGTACAAGGGGAATAACCTATCCTATACCAATGAAATCATAAACCTTTTGGAGAATGTAAATAATGAGGGAACATAGTAAAATGGACTCCCTACTCCTCTCCTTTCTCTACCCATCAACATCCCATCTTTTTCTAGTGGTATGGTGGGTATTTGTACATAAATACCAAAAAAAAGAAAAAAGAACATTTATTTACATTTCATAGGAAAAATCTATTTTCTGGGAATCCCCTTAGTAGGGTGATGCCTAAAAAGAAGACTAGACTTCTCAGATGAGGAAGGAGGAAGAGAACAAATATTTATTAAGTACCTATTATTTACTAGGTCTTATGCTTTATCAGTTTTATCTCATTTGATCTTCATTTTACAGCTGAGGAAGCTGAGGCAGATACAACTTAAATGACTTGACCAGAGTCACATAATTAATAAGAATCTGTAGTGGCAACCACACCAGCATCCCCAGGAGGGCTGCTTGCACAGGCTCTTAGATATGCTCCACTAGGAAAGAGAGCTGTGTAAGGAAGAGTGGATAACAATCTTTTTTAATTACATTCACTAGTTCAGGGGGAAAGTCAACACCCTTAACTTCAGAGAAAATACAGAGAAAATTGTTATGGGAATCTGAAGATCTACCCTTTGATAGGCCCTTTGACACACTTAAGTGGCTCTGAGAACCTTCTCTGATTTGAAAATATATTCTGCCCTCTAATAGGCTGAATGTGGTCACATGGAGCCTGTGGCAGGAAGAATGCCCACATCTTATTACTCTGTGATTGGGCAGTTGGTCAAGAGGGTTGTGACACTCTGATGCAGGAGAAGGCTATATATACCCTGATGTGAGGTTTTGCTTTGGGGCTCACTTTGTAAAGAGTTGTGTGATTTGGCCAGATAAGACTCTGGGAAGTCGTTGAGTCTCCCCTTCCCCTCCCCCTTGAAAACCCAGATGTTGGTGCTTCCATCTCTGGTAATGAACTAGGTATGGATGTAATGATCAGACAGTTAGAAGGCTGCTGATCTGTTTCTTTGTCTGCTTGTAACTTCCGTTTGTATTCTGTTTGTATTCTCTGAAGTTCAGGGTATTCACTTTTCCCCCCAAACTAAGTAAATTATGTATGTTTGATTGTTTAAAGTAAGATTGTTAACCCATTTTTAGTTGCTTTCCTTTAGAAAAGCAGATCTAAGAACCTGTGCTAGCAGCCATTCTGTGTATGTTAGGGCGCTTGCTGATAACAAAAATATAAGCAGAGAAATAAAGACCAAAAGACAGGGCTCTGACTGCCTGAATCAAAGCAATATTGCTATACACTTTACACACATCCTTGAATCAAGAGAGCCTTTACATCTGAGAAGTCGGGGAGCTCTGAACATATGACCATTCAGTAATCTCAACCAGGGAATCACAAGATCCTATAAGCAAGCCCCCAAAGCAAAATACCAACTCAGAGTACATATACACTTCTCAGAACCAGAAGGCATCACAACCCTCGTGATTCATTGCCTAATTAGAAATGAGCAAAAGGTGTGAAAGCCTTCCTATAAGCAAGCCTCCCCTAAGCAAGCTTCCCTTCATGGGCTCCACTTGAGGCCTATTAATGGGTGGGGAAGATCTTAAATTCCATTAACATTACAGTGTCTGAGGGCATATTTGCACTCCTCAATTCACTGCACAACCCAGCAGTAAGAATAAAAGGGGGTGGGGGGGAAGGGAGAAGACAGGAAAGTAGTAGTAAGGAGATCCTATATAACAATTCAAATGAAAGAAAGCCTACCTCTTTAGGTGGTGAGGGTTTCTAAATGTTTTTATTCCTTAATATCATGCTAATTGCGTACAGACACAGAACATTACAAAATCTCCTCAGTGGATTCCATAGAGATATGAAAGACACTAGTCAAACTACTAAAATTGGAAAAACAAAGTGGATGAAAACCACACATTGAGCTATGACACCGTCCCTTTGAAGGAGTTCCATCAAAATGTCAATCTTGAACAAATACTGCAGCATAACAAGTGCTGTTGTAACTTGGACCAAGGATTGAGTAAGAAAAGATCAGGTTGGATTGTATTTCAGTAACTTTATGATGCTTTCAATGATACCAAACTGTTCCCTGTCACAGAAGCCTCTCTTTATAATATTCTCTCACCACAATCTCAGAATAATTAAAATTACAAAAAAAAAAAAGCTCAAAGGGAAAATGGAAGATACACAAGAAGCTTACATAGATCATGGAACATTGAAAATGGCCATTTTTTATAAGTATCATATAAAATATTACTAAAAACATGAAAAACTAGGAAAAAACAAAATATGAAAGTACCTTCTTCCTTTCCTATGCCTCACAGCAAGTGTTGACAGCTGGTTCACCAATGACATTGAGACAAGATGAAAAAAGTTGACTGGCACTCAGACAGGAGCACAAAAAGCAACTTTAGGTTATATGGAAAGGGAAGAGGGGATAGAGCAGAGAAGGGAAATCTCAAGTAGAGGCATAAGTGAAGGGAGTAAAACTTAAGGCAACCTACTATTTAGAGTGACTGTTCTATACAAAGAACATATACACCTGCATGAGGCTTAAGTATGGTGAGAATGATTTGTGCTCAAAGAGCTCAACATCTGAACAAACTCTGCTGAATCCTTTTGTAACATGAGCACTGACTCTACCCTGCCTTTGACAAAAACTTATGTTTTGTAAATTCCAATTTATGTATATCAGATTGATATATACACACACATGCATGTAGGTATACACACACACACACACATATGCAGAGGGAAAATAAGTATCTCACCATCCTTAAGGCTACAGAACAGTCAGGTTGTTAGAAGTTTTGCTCTCTCCTTTACATGTTTCTACTTCTCTTCCCTCCTCCGTCCCCCCTTCCCTTTGGTGTAGCCTGAAGTCACACCTCATACATTCATCTGAGTGCTAGTCAACTTTTATATATAATCTGTATATAATAAAAGGGCTATCAGATTAATTTTGAAAATGTATAATAATTGAGTACAAGCATATGAGCAGAAAAACAACTCGCTGAATCTGGAAGCAAAGGATCTAAGTCTGACTTCTGGCCCTGCCACTTAGGCATGTCATTGAATTGCTCTGGGCTTAATTTCATCATCTCTAAAATGTGGGGCAGGGCAGCATTAAATTTATGCTCTGGTGACTGTAAGTGGCATCTAAAGGACATGTAATAACCACTTAACATTGAGTATATGGAAAGCTGTTAAACTCACGGAGGGAAAATAATTATTTTTGGTTGAAATCCAATTGCTAATGAAACAAGTGTGAAAAATTTGGTTGCTATATAAAGAAGGGACAGACAAGTAATCTATCAGACTGTAGGCAAGTTTCCTGGAAGGAACTGGAAAAGTCACCAAATCACTTGACTCAATTAAAACTTAGTTTGGACTGAACATTTCATTGCCATGCCTCACCAAGGCTAGTTATAAGGTGATAATTATCAACATTATCATTAGGTAAGGATAATTATTGTGTATTCTGTGTGCTATTACAAGACTGGCTCCTAAAAATATGGTAGACACCTTTGCTTGCTGCTTTGCTTCCCATAAGATACCTACACACCATTTTCCAGTCATGGAAAATGAGCAAAGTAGCCAGCAAAGAGCCATAAGTGAAGCACAAACCTGTGTTTCTGAGGTATCAGGTCCCCAGTCACTATAAACAATCTCTATCTACTCTTTCTTTGTAGTACAAAAGCCAAGAAAAATAACAGCATCTAGGTGAGCCACCACCAGATCATGACAATTTTTATTTCTTTAGGCCTTTATAATTTGCATGGTACTTTCCTCAAAAATCTGTTAAGTCAAGAGTGAAAATATTAATGCACCCATTTCACATATGAGGAAACTGAGCCTGAGGAAAGTTGAGTGACTTGCCCTTGGTGACATGGCTACTAAGTTGTAGAGGTGAGATTCCACCTCAGAAGTTGGTAAAGTAGCCCTTCCTCCTCCTGGTGGGAGGTGGTGTACTAGTGGTGCAGAATGAGGCATGCATCATCAAATATGACTGACAAGTTGGTTTATTTTCATTAACTGTATGAAATTCTTAGAAAAGAAAGTTATATGGAGACAGGAGATACAGAAAGCAATAAGTTAGGCGCAGAATAAATTTTTTTTAAATCAATCAAAACCAAGTCTTCTAATTTGGGGAGTACTTTATAGCATATCACACTGTCTCCCAAGAGCCATCCACCCACCCTGAGTCACAAAGGTCTCTATAATTGCCATTTTACTTACAAACTAGTAGACTCACAGAAGGAGACCTTGACAGAGGCTTACAGGAGGTTTGTAGTCTAGAGAGAATTAAAAACAAAAACAAAAAAAATAAAAAGTAATCTATGAGTTGCCCCTACCTTAGATAAGCATATAGATTCTATATAAACGTCTTTCCCCATGTTCCTTAGCAAATATATTTGACCATACTATATAGGTTTTAGCATATTTCTCCAGTCAGTAGCAAAACCACATAATTTGGAAGCTATTTATACCTCCATGGTCTTTGTCTTTCTCCTCCCGATAAACAATCTTTACTTGGTCTGGTAAACATAGATACATGTGAGTAAGCATATAGGAGTAAGAAGAAATAAATCTATGCGGCATTCACATCACCCAGAGGGAACTCCCTACAGAAGAGAGTTTCAGCATTACTCACACTGCTCAGCCAAGAACATCACTGTTTGCTATCTCTGACTTTATGAAACTAATATGTCCTGTTTGCAGACTGGCTCAGGTCCTGTCCATCAGATGGGCACCACTGTCAGCAGTCAAGAAAGTCATGGAATGTAGTTTTTGAGACAGATATCCCATTCTGACAGGTAAAAATGGGGTGGGGGAATGGCTATCTAATTCAAGCTAAGGACAAAAGCCTTTAGCACGTCAGGTCTGATCCATATCAATTTACAAAATTAACAACAGCTTGCTCCATTAACATGAGGAGGATCTAGAACTAGAAGGGGTCTTACAAATCACCTCATCCAACCTCTTCTTTATATAAACAAAAAGAATGAGGACCAGAGGAAGTTAAGTAATTTATCCAAAATCACACCGCAATTTAGGATTGAGTGTGTGTTGAATTATAGACCGGCAATCTACAAAGGTTTAATAGATATACTATATTATCACTACACAATGGGGACACCTCAAAGATTTGAGATCTAAAGTAATGTTTGCCAAAACAGAGATGGAAGAAGCAAAAATTAAAAAAGAAAACAAAAAAAATTCCTGTGGAACATTTGTTCTCTTCTATGGAAGTTCCCCAACCTTTTCTAGACTTATGAACTCAACCTTCAAAGAGTACCTATAGGACCTAAGCAAAAAACAACAAAATGTATCCAGAAGGGGAAATCCTAGGGAAAGGGGGGGGTGGGAAGGGTGTGGAACTGGTGCTTTAAATTGGTTATTATCAACTTTTTTTTGGAGTGGGGAAGGCAAGGCAATTGAGGTTAAGTGACTTGCCCCAGGTCACACAGCTAGTAAGTGTGTCAAGTATCTGAGGTCAAATTTGAACTTAGGTCCTCCTGACTTAACCTTTTAGTGGCCCCAACTGCTCTAAGAATATAATTTGCAGAGCATGTGCTTATCTGCATTGATAGAGGGAATTTCCTTACCTAAAACTGCCCTTCAACAATGAAATCACACATATGTGTGTATTCACATACAGAGCTGATGAAAGGTAACCTGAGAAGGATAGATACTAGC
This sequence comes from Pseudocheirus occidentalis, assembly GCA_028646575.1. NCBI lineage: Eukaryota > Metazoa > Chordata > Mammalia > Diprotodontia > Pseudocheiridae > Pseudocheirus > Pseudocheirus occidentalis. Next base: position 215,048,476 of record CM053594.1, read on the forward strand.
GTCTTGGGGAGACTGAGAAAGACTACTTGCAGAAAGTGGGATGTGAGCTGAGTCTCAAAGGAAGATATGCATTCTAAAGCAGGGACAAGCAGGGAGAGCTCCACAGGCACGGAGGACAGCATTCCATTTTACCCACTGAAATAATGAAGATGTCTTAGAGATTTAAAAAATCCAAGCTGGAAATCACAATTTTAAAGTTTTATGTAGTTAAAATTGAAATTAATCCGTTTCTTCACAGAAAATTACACAGGGGAAAAAAGTATCAAGGAGATTTTGTATCTTGTTAAAAGGTGCTAATGTCTCACACTACACCTGTCCCTTACAGGCAAGTCATTGTAATTCAGTTCAATTCAGGTCAGTTCCCCTGGCAACAGAAATTAAGAGGCAGGAAGAAAACTTTGGGGTGCATAGGTATATTTCTAGATAAACATCAATGATTATCTGTCATCTGCAAATGTGGAGATGCTACACAAATAAGGAACATCATTCCTACTTTACAAATTCTTCAATAAGTCTGAAAAAAATAATAAACTCCAAGATGTATGAGTCCCAATGGCTTACCCTAAGCAGCTAAACAATACTACTTTCCATCCTCATCCTTTCATTTAAAAAGAAAAAGCACATCTTAAATCTCTAGCTCCGCCAGAATTGAATGTCAAGACAAAACCCATTAATAGATTGATAGTCAAGCAATTCTGAATGATGGAAAGTCTTGACTTTCCATCATTTTTTGACTTTTTTTTTTACTTTGTCAAAATAAGTATGTTTTGTTGTTTGTTTGTTTTACATTTCTTTCTAACTGCACATTTTGCCCCAGATGAAATCAGGTTGCGATCAGGCATCTCAGGAGAGATTGTCCTAAAGCAAAAGAAGCAATATGGCACAGAAGAAACAAAGTTAGTCATGAAGTAAGGAAGACTAGCATCTGGTTGACACATACAGGTTTTTTGATCCTAAGCAAATCACTCAATGCCCTAATCAAATAAGACACTAAATTGCAGAAAATGTTCCAGCCTGCACTGGTAGAAAATCCTCACTGGGAGCTCTTTTCACCAATTGAAATCATAGGCCCAGTCAAAACACACACACACACACACACACACACACACACACACACGCACGCACACGCGAGCGCATACAAACCTACTGTCTAAAATGCTTTATCAGGGTACCTAGAATTCCTCCTCAAGCAGTAATAAGTACCTTAGAAAAATATGAGTCACCCTATACAAAAGAAAAAAAAAATGAAGATGTGTTCACTGCCTGATCCTTGTCCTTTAAAGAATCCTGAACACTCAGAACTTGATATATCTGATGGCCAATTCGTTGCTAGCAAAGAAAACTTCCAACTAGTCAACAAGATAAAATCACAGCAACAAATGTCCTTTCATCTGTGTCTGGCTCCATTTTTCTGCTATTGCTGTTAGAATCAACTTTGCCAGGTTCCTTCATCAGTGATTAGGTCATGTAGATTGGCTCATTGGTCACATGAACAAAAATGACCTACTCCAATATCTTTGCTTTACAGCTGAGGAAACTAGGACTTAACATGGAGGTCAAGTACATTATCCAAGGTCAAGAGCTGGCTAGTGGAAGATTTGGAACTTGGTTCCCAACGTCCTTTTCAGGGAGACAAAAACATGGGATATTATCTTGCATACTAGACTTGGTGAAGACCTAAATTCAAAACCCTCCTCCAGTACTTTCTGACTGATTCCACAGATACTTCATTTGACCTGACTCAATTTCCTTACCTGTAAAAATAGAGGTAATAACAGCTAACATTTATACAATGCTTACTATGTATTAGGCAACGTGCTAAGTGCTTTACAAATATTCTCATTTGATCCTCACAACCACCTCAAAAATAAGTGTTATTATTATCCATATATAACAGATGAGGAAACTCAGGCAAACAGTAGTTAAGTGACTTGCCCAGGGTGACACAGCTATAAGTGTCTGAGGTCAGATTTGAGCTTGTCTTCCTGACCCCACTGTGCCACCCAGCTACCCCTAATACCTGTGGTAGCTGACACACAAAATTACTACGAGGCTCCAAAGATATACATTTTGCAAACGTTAAAATACTGCAGCAATCAATCAATTAACATTTCTTTAAAAACTATATGGGAGTATCTGCCAGGTGCTTGGTGCTAGGAATACAAAGACAAAAACAAAATAAGAATTACTACCTTTAAGGAAATTATCTTTTACGAGAATGGAGCATATACGTACATATGTATGTACGTGTATGTGTAAAGTTCTATCATATAAAAAGGTAGGTCGCCTAGGAAAAACTATGGTGCATTCAATACACACAAAGTTAGCAGACAGTTTATTTCTTAGTATTTTGACTGGTAAAGCAATTATAACAATCTTCTAATATGCTTAGTATTGTTCAATGAATGGATGAATAAATGTTATTAGGCCAGGATATAAATCTTCTAAAGGGATCTTATCCCAAGTCAATCCTCTTTTTCCCTCCAACGCCAAAGGTCAAAACTTAGTTCGAAATCTAGCTTTATTCTGTATTCCATTCCCAGAATATAGGTAGACCTAAATGGTCTTCCTGGATATATCAGGTGATCAACAGGTTCTTCCCTGTTAAATTTGATTCCTTCCATTTTTTTCCCTCAATTGAGAAGGTGAATTCATGTAAACTTCCACAACTCATGGGTTATCCAAGACAAATACACATTAACATGGAAAAAGTTCTGCTTCCAAGATTGGGGCTAGATTTGTGATTTTCATTTATATAGAAATCTCCTAGATGAAATGACACTTACTATCAACACAAGTCATCATTTTATAATCTAAGAGTTGCTTAGAATAGTAAGGGATTACATGACTTCCCTAGAATCACAAAACCAGTGCATGTCAAGAGGCTGGTCTTCCTGAGTTGGAAGTCAACTCTATCACATCAACCTGACTCTCTGAGGAGAACCACACTGAAAGAGACTCCAAGGTAACAAAACTACCACTCAGAGAGGAACAAAGACAATTTAAAGGTGCAACAAATTAATACCAAAAGGAATTCTCTATGCCCAGTACCTCTTGGTAAGGTCAAAAAACAGCCTTCGAAGCTATTTGGAACTATGCCCAAAGGGCTATAAAAATGTACATATCTTTTGACCTTGCAATACCACTTCTAGGTCTGTATATCAAAGAGATCATACAAATAGAAAAAGAACCCACTTATACAAAAATATTATAACAGCTGTTTTGTGGTAGCAAAGAATTAGAAATTGAAGGGATGCCCATCAACGGGGAATGGTTGAACAAGTTATGGTATATGAATGTAATGTAATATTACTGTGCTGTAAGAAATGATGAGCAAGAGGACTTCAGAAAAACTGGGAAAGATTTATATGAACTGATGCTGAGTGTGGGGAGCAGAACCAAGAGAACATTGTACACAGTAACAGACACATTGGGTAATGACTAACTTTGAAAAAATTGGCTCTTCTCAGCAAAGCAAGATTCTAAGTCAACTCCAAAAAAGCTCATGATAGAAAATGCTGTCCACGTCCAGAGAAAGAATTACGGAATCTGAATGCAGATCAAAGCATACTATTTTGTCTCCATAGTTTTGCTTTGTTTCTTCTTTCTCATGGTTTGTTCCATTGGTTATAATTCTTCTTTGCAACATAACTAATGTGAAAATATGTGTAATGTGAATGTATATGTAGAACCTATATCAGACTGCATGCCATCTTGGGAAGAGGAAAAGTGAAGGAGGGGGAGAAAATTTGGAACTCAAATGCTTGTGGAACTGAATATTGCAAATTAAAATTTTTTTAATTAAAAAAACACAATAGCTCTCCAAAGCTGCTTTCAGTCAGTGAGCTTTTTAGAGGCCACAACGTGGTACTACTATGGTACTGCAGGAACCAATAGCAATTGACAAACCAACTGAGAAAACAGCCACCACAAATAAAATGGCCCATTTAGTGAGAAAAGCCTCCTTCACCCCACATAAAGCAATAAAGCAGGCTGTTACCGTTTTACATGTAGTAGAAACACAAACCACAACTGAAAGGAATGGCTACTAGGGAACTTTCCTATTCTGTCACACCTTCCCACTAATCATCACTCGATTTATGATGTTATACATGAAAACCATATATTGTATCTCCAGTGCCACCAATATTGCTGCTAATTGCTCCATTACGGGGATGATTGAGAGGTTATTCTGTCCAAGTATGAGAGGGTTTTACAATCCATAACTCATTCTGTTATGTAGAATGGATGGCAATCCAGCCCAAGGCAGAACTAGAAATTCTGGTACCTGAAGGTAATTTAATTGCTTGGGGGATGACACAGAGGACAATCCGTTGTGGTAAGTAAGGTGTGTTTGTATCAGGGGTAGGGGTAGCCTATCTCTCAAGGAATCTAATCCCAGACCATGTAGAAAGGCTGAAGACCACAAACCTCAGGAAGCAAGCAGAGAGAGGAGATAAGGTACACAAGAGGCCTGGCAGTAAGGGAAGGTGGTAATAAGAAAGGAATGAGAACCATGGGGTGGTGGGAACCTACAGGGTAGAGAACCAACCACAAAGTACTGAGTCCACAACAAGGAGAAAGCATGCCCTCCTACAAGGTGCTGGTGCCCTGGGCATAAAGCCCTTTAGTTATAGCTCTGTGGCCAATGTTAATTTTGGACATATTAATAGTCATGAGGGATCACTATAAGAATGAATCAATTTCACTACTATTGAGAGATAAAAGGAAATGATTTGCCCTTTTGCAGATTTCTTGTCCCAAGTATGCCCCAGACTCACAATTATCTCAACAACGTGGTTCTAAATAGTTATCTGATTATTAATACAGACCAAGCTATTAATGTTGTTTTACAGAGGCACAGAAACCAAGTTGTATCACTTTGTGCTTTTTCAATTGTCTCCAAATATTTCTTCTTTTTACTCACTCTTTGGCTACCCTCATTTCAGCTCACTAGAGAGGACCATGTATTAATTCTCAGTGGGGACTAAATTGAGACTTTGCAAGGTATCATATATTATAATTTTTTAATTCATTTTACTTTTAGAAGATATAATAAATTAATATCAGGAATTTATTCAAATAGTAACTTTGAGGCATTCCCTGGGGTCAATTAACATAATCCTAATTTGTACTTCTCCAGTCCATTCTAATGAACTAACTCAGAATAACCACTCTGAAGCATTATAAGCATTTTAGTAATCAAAAATAATTAAATTTTGTTCATTATGTTATACTAAAACAAGAAAGTAGACTATTATATTTTAGATAAAACCTAAAGAAGGATTGAAAAACATAAGAAGTTGGGATTAGTTTCAATTAGAGAACTCAGTGAGACCACTATAATACCTTGTCACTAAAAAGTTTCCGTGTAAAATATATTTAAGGTGACATTTACTGTCTTCTCCAAAAAAAATGGAGGGTCCAAATTTGCTTTCAACTTTTGTGGTTAGTTTAAGAATCTACCTCCTCTCTTCCCTTTCTTTCTCTCTGCTTCCCCTCACACTAATCTAGTCTTCCCCCTTTTTTCTCTTTTGGTCTCTGTTTTCCTGTAATTATGGAGTCATTTCCTCTCCCCCCAAAAAAAAATCACCTTTTTTCCCCCCATTTGAAAATATAAGAATTAATACTGATCTAAATGATTCTTCCTAATTCCAGATTGCTTTTTAATACCAAAACATGATTGGTTAGTATTTCACATATTTAGTAATAAAAACTCTATATCTTATCTGTAATTACCCATTTTTCTAAAATGACCTCCATGTATGAACATGGGTATTTTAAAAGACCAAGATTAATCTCTGAGCCTTTACTGGTATTCAGATTGCCTCCAATTCCTAAAATCTCTATCTGTGTTTGACTTTTCTTTGAGGGAGTCCTTAAAATTGCTTATAAACGGCTTGGAGAATGGTTGTATTACTGTTCAAGGCCTCAATCATCATTTCAAAAATTCTGCACCTTCTGTACATGGCCTTACTGATCTACTGTATATTCGAACACGTGTTTCAGTTTCTTTGTACTTTGTGTGCCTGAGAATCTCAGGTTTCTTAAAGGTAAGTAATTCAAAAAGCCTCAGTCCAAAATTTCCCCAAATGTCTCAAAAAAACCCCAAAACAACCCCACCACCACAAGACCAAATGTAACATCACTATATATAGTACACTTTCCTCCTTCCATAACCCCAATTTTGAAAAGGCATATGGAAGATTTTTTTCTTTACACACTGGGGTCTGTCATAGTCAATATACGAGAATGATCTCTTAAAGTTAATATAAGTATTCACATTTTAAGATCTACAGTTTATCAGTGACATCAAGATTTCATGTTATTTTCTTTACCAAAATAAGCCTGTGATGTAGTTGCTATTAGTATTATTATTATTCTCATTTTACAGGACAGGAAACTGAGGCTCAGCAAGACTTACTGACTTGTTATCTAGTAAGAAACTGTAATTTGAACCCAAATCACCTAATTTCAGGTCTAGTACTCTTTCCACTACTTCCTGCTCCCTAGATGTTAAAACTTTAGGATAGGTTGTCTGTGACACTGTATGTAACAAATTCTGGCAATACTTATCTATCTATATCTTTTAGAGAGTTGTTATTTTCTTTTCCTGCTGTTTAGGGAGAGAAAAAGTTAGGTCTCTGCCTCACAGGGCTTTGTCTTTTAGATACTGATACAGTTTCTCACTTATAAGGGAAGTTCATTGATGCCAACCGAATTAAATTCATGTCAGCGGAATGCTTGAAAGACTGGGGTTTTTCCCTGTGTTTTAAGAGCAGTTTGAGTCAAAGGGATGAGTGAAATCATTCTATCCTGCTCCCTTAATATTCCCCAGATCCTTTCTCTGAGAATGAAAATAAAACCTAAGGGTCTGTTCTCTAATATGATTGAACAACTCCTACACCTTACCTGTAGCAGATTCTGGCAATAATTATCTCTGTTCTGGGTGAAAGATTATATAATCTGAATGCATCTGCATGGTTACTAGTAGCCTCTGAAATTTCCAAAACCCTGGACAATTCGTACATATAAATAAATAACTAAATCTAATTAATACTCTGGAGTGTTAGGCCCTCTAAAAATAATATCCCTTCACTACAGATAGTGAAAAGAAGAAAAGACTTCAGTAGAAAAACTTTGGGCATATTCACCTCCTCACCTACTCTTATAAATCTCCATATACAGGACTCAGTTCTAAAGTAGACTGCTGGTAGAGACACTCAGTTACCCTATCAAGGAGGAATTAGGCTTACAGTTGTACTGGCTGCCAGGGTTCACACCATTCTTGAAGTAATGTCATCTTATATATTCCTCTCTGTTCTCAACAAGAAAAAGAAGGGGTGGGGGAATAGGGGTGAATTTTGCAGCAGCTACACAGCTGAATATTAACATCTAAAAGTCACTTCTTGGCAAAAAATATAGTATAATTCAGTAGTCATAAAGTTAACAATCTAAAGTAAGTTAATTAGTCTAATGTAAGTTAGTGAACTTGATGTCATTCAAGATTTTTTCCCAGAGGCAGAAGCAAAATGCATTTATTCATATACATATATGTATGTACACACATTTATATAGTGTATGCATGCAAAATATACACACACAGACATATATGTATAACATATATACATGTGTGTATTATAGCACATATATGGCTGCAATAAAGCTAATTTCATTGCAGTTAATTTTTGCTTATCCTGGTATTATGAGAAGGGATGAAATAAAAGCAACAAACAGTCCAAAATTCAGCTCACTGCTGCACTCCCACACAGATCCTTAAATCAGTCATTTCTGAGCACAACTGACTGATCTGAGTTTCTCCAAAAACAATGCAAAATAGAAGGGGAGAAGAAGCAAGGAGCATAACCTGGAGAGGAAAATCATCATTCTCATTATCATCTCCATTCACATCAAAAGTCATCTGTGGTTGAGAATGAAATAATTAGTTTGAAAACTTATTCACTGTACCCTGGATGACAACGGTCATTCCAAATTAAGTCCAAGAAAACAGGACCGATGTGGCACAAAAAAAAAAAAGAAGCATCACCCTCAAACTAAGTCAAATAGTCTGAAAATTTGTGGTAGTAAGGGGGCAAGGTGGTTTCTTAAAAGAAAACACATTTTGGTCATTGGTTTTGAAGGTGGATACGGTTAAAGACCACAAGAATGCCTTACCTAGGTACAATGATGCATTTTCTTTCTTGACATTGTCATCTAAGTAGGTTGGTCCCAAAGTATAAATAGGAGTGGAGCCCATACCAATGAGAACCTGTGCACCAATGAATAAAGCTACATAGAGCGAGTGATCATTACCGCCAGAGTCCTTCCAACAGGCAGATGACTCCAAAAAGTCCCTGGCACTGCTGTTGCCATTCAAACACAAACCCTCGTTGGAAACTGAGGAGTTCAGTTCTTGAATCTGGTACGGTGGAGAGATGAAATGAGGTAAAGAAAACAGGGCAGCCCCCAGTGCAATGAAGAGTCCACCCACTGCAAGCCACAGAGGCCGCCTGCCTCGGCCTCCAAAGTAACTGATGAAAACAACCACAACCAGGCTCCCAATGTCAAAACAGCTGACCAGCAGCCCGGACTCTGAGCTTTTCAAGCTGTAGCGCCTCTCGATGGTGGTGATGACACTGCTGAGGTACCCTGAGACCATCAATGACTGGATAAAGGTCAGGAAGCACATGCAAACCAAAAAGCAACGCGAATCCGTCAAAACCACGTGGAGGCATCTTCTACTTTGTAGGGTTGCCAGGGTGGAGGAAACTGACAGGCCTTGAGTGGAGGAAACCGACAGACTTTTGCCTATGGCTACCACGTGGTTGCAGTCTAAGGCCCCAACCATCCCTGAAGAGATGGAAGGGGTGCAGGAAAACACAGTGCGGGAAGAGGCTGAGCGGCTGGGCCCCAGCTGAACCTGAACCGGGTCAATGCATTGCCTCACCTCAGTGCCCCCTGAGAAATCATAAAAGCCCGATTTGGGTCTTCTAAAGGAGCTATACCTTTTATCTGCCCTCCGGTAGCTGGGGTCCCGCCTGCCAGCGAAGGTCAGAATTGGCAAACTCTTAGACCTACGGGTCTCATGTTTGTCCTCTTCCAGGGCAGCAGAGGCGGCTGTTCCCTCCTTCTGCTCTTCCACCTGAAGCTTCATTATGCCTTTGCCCTCAGGCACAGCCATGGCAAGTCTAATTCAGATTAAGTTAGTGATTGACCCCACGCGAGGACCTTGCTGAAGCTCTTCAGCCACCCTGCACAGGGCGCCAAAGCCGGGCCCATTCGGGAGCGCCGTGGCACAGGGACTGGAGACCCTGAGCAGCAGGGCAGAACATAGTAACTAGCAGACGGAAGCCAAATGCATCCCGGGGTCAGAGGGAACCCCACAGGCTCCAGGCTGCATGCCCCAAGCTGTCCTCCAAAGAGCCCTGACTGAATACCACCTCTCGTCAGCAGCTCGCAGGGGGCGCCTTGCCTGCCCCGGGTGCATCCCCTCCCTCTCTCACTCTCAAAAGGCAATCAGTGTGACCCCTCCGGCCCCCAGCGCAGGTTACGCCGAGGCACAAAGTGCTAGAACAGTGCGGGGGCACTGGACGGACCGTGGCTAGGCTGCGGCTGAACAGGGCTCTCTCGGCTAGTCGTCATCCCTTGTCCACCTTACTTTCCAGCGAAGCTGAGCTGCCTTGCTCCTAAAACCCCCGAGGGGAAAAACTTCCAACCTGAAAGGCACAGAGAGAAAAAGAGAAATGAAAGGTCAGAGAGGCCAGAAGCTTTTGTCCGGCTTCGTGAAGTGGGGAGCACAGGGGATCTGCTGGACCACCCAGAGAAGAGAGAGGGGATAGGACGATGCTATGGGACCAGAACCTGCAGGAGAGGGGGAGGGAGGGTGCTGTCGGGCTCAGTCTTTAGACTCCGGAACAATAAGAGCCAGGCGGCAGAGATCCTCTCTCATTGTCTACGGGGCGGACGTCCCCAGCCCTGCCCCGCCCCCTTGGCAATGGGCAGCACATCTGTTTTAACATGTTAATAATTATTAATCTGTCGCTATGACTCAGAAGCAGCTTCCTTTTATTTGGGGGAACTAATTGTAACCTTTCCTACTCCTACTGCATTTCCCAAAATAGAAAATATCCATAAGAACAAAGGAAAGTTAACACAGGATTCTTTTTGGGATTCTCTTAAAAAAAAAAAACCAATCTTTAAGAGTGTGTAAGAATGTACATACACTTGTGCAAACACACGTGCACGCTACTGGATATGTCTGTTGAATTCATCAATTAAGAGACGCTTTTATTTAAAGCCAAAAGCCATAGCAAAAGGTCAGCATGCCTGCGCCTTTATTTCCAATACTAAAAATAAACCCCACGGAAAGAAATATTCAATTACAAATATCAAGGGCATTCAAGGCTGCATCCCACACTGAGCCTGTCTCTGGGGGGCATGGTGCCACAAGAAACCGGGCATCTTAAAAGCAGGAACTCTCAACGCTGAAGAAAGGGAGGGTAATGTCAAGAAACAAAGAAATAGCGGTAGGGGAAGCCTGTTGTAGACTGAACCACTGTCTACCTAGAACAGTTCCGGACTTATATCTGCGACATACACAGAACTATATAAAATGAGTGCTGGCACGGTAAGTACGGAAGAAGCTTCATAATTACACAAAGTGAACGTACAGACTGTGTACGCCAGTGGCGTGTGCATGCGTGTACACACACACACACACACACACACAATTTAACATATACAGATGGATGAACTGCTCCAAAACAAACAACGTACACATTACTAGCTTGGATTAGCAGGATTGTACTGAGTGGCGGTGCTGTCTTTGTAAATCCCCACAACCAGCTCCCAAGCCTCATGTTAGTCCTCGGGTCACAGAAATACGTGCAGCCAAAGAGAGAGCAGGGGGTGGGGGTAGGAGTGGGGGATGGGATTAGGGAGGGGAGAGCTTTGCTCTGCTCCAGTCTAATCTTGATGTCAATGTTCAAGCTCTGCCTTTGTGCTGCTGGATTTTAAATAAATAAATAACCCTGTGGAGAGGCGACTGAAACGAAGAAACTGTCTGGCAGCAACCACTTTGCTCCTCAACCGGACTCTAACTCACTTCCTCCAGCATGTTTGCAGCGTAGGGGTCCTAAAGCCTCACAAAGCCGGGTTTCCCCCACCCGTGCTCCTACAGGAGCTGCGCTCCTGGGGAACCCACCGGCTGCTGAAGCACCGATCTGGGGAATCCCAGCAAACTTCCATCCTGGGCAGGGTGAATGTCAGCCACAAGAATGACACAGGAAGGATCATTAACACAGGTTTGAGAGAGCTACATCCAACGGACAGAAGAGCCGGGGAGGCCCTATGAGTGAGGATGCTAGTGAGCAAGTGTTATTCGATAGAGCCGCCCAGGGAGAGAAAGAACAGCAAAATGAGAGAAAGATAATGCTGCTAAGGAACACAATCAACAGCTACTCACTCGTGTGTCTGTCTGCCTGAGAGTGGGGCACCGGGATGGGGAAGGGAAAGGTGGAGGCTGAGGAGATGCGTGCTGTTTAGGGAGGCTGCCTCTTGCCTTCAGTCCTGGCGCCGGTAAATCAGTGAACGAGACTATGCATGACTCCAGCTGAACTCTTCCTCCACCTCCTGTCACCTAACACTCCTCCCCTCTAAATACACACACACACAAAAAGACAGAGAGCAGCAGCAGCAGAGGGCGCAGGCGTGCACGGTAGCCCTATCCGAACTCTTAGAATAGCTAGCAGGAGGAATGAATTCCTCCTAGTCTGAAGCATGTGGTGACCATGAGAAGAGGAACAGCCCCCTACGAGAAGAGGAACGGTCCATCATGAGAAGAGGAACAGTTCTTCGTGAGAAGAGGAACATCCTCTTGCATTCCCATAATCCCCCTTCACCTACCAAGGAGGGAAAAAATAGATTTTAAAAAAATTCTCACAGTAATAAACTTGTATTGTTAACCCCATTTTACAGATGACGTGTAAAATGACTAATAGCATCATGCATCAAGAGATGGAAGGGGCTTCAGAAGTCAGCTAGTCCAAACCCTCAATTTTCCAGATGAAAGTGAGGTCTAAGATCATAAAGGGAGTGTCAAAATTTGAAGCCAGGTCCTGTGACTTCAAAGCTAGTATTTTAGAGTCAGAGCACAGATTTAATCCCCAGATCTAACTGCAATTTCAGTGCTCTTTCCACTGAACCATGATGTATTTCTGCTGTAAGGTATGTATCCATACTTGTAATCAGAGAGGGAAAAAAGTTAGGGGAACCAAAATGGAAGAGAACACAGAAAGAAACTGATAGGCTCTTATCATTTGATGTATGTGGAAGGTCTACTAAAATAGAATTTCTTAAGTTTCATTAGAATGGTCCTGATGGAGACATTAAGAAAAATGTGCCACAACTTAAAATGTATATTAAAGATAGTTTTCATTCACAGTGATACAGATGTAGTAATATAGCTGCTCCTATTCACTTATTCCTGACATTGTTTAGAATTTGGAACTTTACAGAGTTACCTGTTTTTAAAAAATTTTTTTTAAATGTGGCAAAAATTGAGTATGAAGTTGTACTGACCAGAGACCAAGTTAGAATTCAAAAGATGCTATTAAAAGTCAAAAAATCATGTACTGAGTTTACATTTAGTTAATTAAAAACACATTGAGCACTTCATCTGTATTTCATTTCCAACAACTGTGTAAGAAAATAAACCAAATTAACAAAATGTTCTCAGTTTTATACCACCAATAACTCTACAGGTGAACAGTTTCCAAGTCCTTTCTTCCATTTAGGAATAAATACTTTTTGTGTATTTCGCAGGGTCATAGATTTAGAACAGAAAGGAGCCTTAGAAGCCATGGAATCTAACCCCTTCAGTTTACAGATAAGGAAACTGGAGCCCAGAGAAGTTAAGTGGCTTGTTCAGGATCACATAGCTAAAACAAAACAAAACAAAAAAAAAAAAACAAAACCTACAGCAGGATTTTCACTTACATCTTCTTGATTTCAAGTTCAGGGTCCTATCTACTGCATCTCTATTTTCTAAGTCTGATCTCAAAATAATCAGTGTGTCTCAATACTATCATGTCAGCTGTAGATGGGCATGATAGAAAAGTTCTCTGCAGCAATCAACAAGAGGAAAACAAGAAAAGATGCTAAACCTGAAGCAGAATTTTGATCTCACAGCCTTGAGAAATCTCTTTTCCAACAGCTATTTGCAAACCCCAGTCTTTGTCTAATTTATTAATTTCCCATTCATCAATAAAGTGATTTTGTTGCATAATTATAATCATTTCCCAATGGCCTTTCTTCCCAACAATCAGTGTTTTTCCATCTTTGCTAAGAAGATATTTGTCCATAGAGTTGTTGTTGTTGTTTTAAAGAAACTAGCTTCCAATAGTTTCTATTGATTGGGGGGGAGGGGAGAGGAAATCAAGTTAACTCTCCTCCAATAATACCCTGGAATAAGAGCAAATAAGGCAGACAATAAAATGAGGGCATAACACTCAGGAAGGTATAATGACGGACATTTTAAAATACTGCTTCAAAAAAAACCTACAAACTTTCAATGACAGAAAACTTCATACGTATCACAAATATATATTGTGTGATATCAAGTCGCATAGTTTCCGATAAATCCCAAGGGAAAACAACATAATAGAGACCGTTTTTCAAGTCCTCCCTGAAACACACAAGTTTTGATTCCCCACACTGCTTTCTTACTCTTCCTCCTCAGCCCCTAATACCAACTCTCAAAGAAAAATAACATCATAAACTAATTTATACATGAATTTGTGTTACCTGGGGATATTTTATTTGAATTGAGGGCCACAGAGACAGGGCAATTATGAGGCCAAAAGGAATCAATCTCTAATGTTAGAATTTCAAATATTATTATACCTAGATAAGAGAAATATATTTGAAAATAATCTTCTTCTTTCAAAATTATACCATACCATTTGCACAGTCTTTCCTAGATCCCTATTTTGCTACAATAAATTAATATTTACAAAGTGACAGTTTAGTAAACAATACAACTAATATCTATATAGTAACCTAATGACTACTACTAACTTCGGATGATTTCTATAGACACCCGTGATACAACTAGAAAGACTCCAGAAACATTATTAAGGATTATGAAGACTTGCGCAATAAAATCAAGACATTAAGGGCGCAGGTGGCATTTTCATTACTGTTGCTGATTGAAGATAACAGCTTCAGAAAAGAAAAAACAATTTCAGAAGTGAAGAGCTGCTTAAGATGATGGTATCCAAAAGCCAGTTCTGGTTCCTCAAACCCAGCTTAAAATACAGGATAGAAGTCTCTTATAAATGCTGATGTATATTTGCCTGGACTCTTGCAAATCTAAATGAAATATATTAAAAAATAAAAAAGAACAAACTAGGAGAAAACTAGCTCCATAAGTACATCAAACTACTTACAAAAGAGAATAGCTACAATGTAAGAAAGATAACAGTATGCGTGCCCAGAAATCCATAGAAGAAAAAAATCCAAAAAGAAACCAGGAATATAAAATATGATCTTATGTGTTTACTTAGAAACACACAAAGTATTGAGAACAAGGTGAACTAAGATCATAACCCAAGGAGGCAAATGACCTCTGAGGTTTCACTAAAGCTTGGTAAGATGAGACTTTGAACTGGAAAATGACTCTTCAAAAGAATCCTCTCAAAAGAAAATAGATTAAAGAGATGGTAGAGTAGTATCTATATTAAGATGATACATTCCTATGTGGAACTCCAGAGAGGGAAAGCATGGAATAATAGAGCATTTAAGTGAAAATTATTGGATGCAGAAAGAAGTATATTATCACTATTTATCACAGAATACCTTGACAGGAGTGAATGAATGAGAAGTTTGGGAAACAGATTACAATCTGGGCACAAAGGCATTCTATAGTAATGATTGGGGGCATGGGTAGACTTAAATTATTTGGACATCTGCTAGAATTCTCTGTATGCCAAAAGTACATCAGCTAAATTCTTGGCTTACTTTAATTAAAATTTCTTCTTTCTAAAGATAGAGGAATCAATCAGGGAAAATTGTTATTCTGGATCTAATATTAACCAAAGAACTGTATGAAGTAGGAATGATGGCAGAACCTAGGGAAAGTGACCATAAAAACCTAAAGAACATGCAAGATAATGTCCACCTTTCCTCAAGCACACATTCTAAGGACCAGAGAAAGACACGTAAGATATCATGGCAAATAATTCTATAAGGGATTGCTCTTTGGAGAGGGGGAAGAAAAACTGGAAATTATAGATGATACTTTTTTAAAGTTATCAATAGAAATTTATTTCTTTTAAAGAGAAAAAATGGGAGAGCAAGAGGTAGTTTCAGACTCAGCATTTAGGAATATAAATTTTTATAGGGTACAGGAATAGGTGCCAAATGAAAGCTATCATTTACAACCCAGCCAGAGGTCATCACCCCAGGTAGCTGAAGAGGAAACCTGCACCTATCGATGGCATCCATTTAAGAAATAATAGTCCTAGACTGGGTTCCCAGAGCAAGAAACATTTGTGAGACTCAAATTCCAGGAGTGTACTGGGGTCTTAGTTCCAGCTTCCAGGCCAATCAGAAGCCTGTAAAGGAATAAACATGGCAAGAACCACAGACCAAAGGGAATCCTACAAGTCTATTACTCTGAATCAGCAGAACTTTCCAGCTGGCTAGCTGCAATCTACTGTTCAGTTCAGTTGCAATCTACTAGAACTCCAAACAGGATAAGCCCATAAGCCTTTTGCTCAGACTCAAACCCAGGTCAGGAGTGTACAGAACTCAGACCATGTAAGCAGCAATCAGATTTGTTTTGGGAGAGCTGAAAACTTGCCAAGTCCCCTCCTGAGCTGTCCCAGAGATCCTAGAATAATGTAACACTCAATACCCCCATGATCGTCATATCATATGTAAGAAATTATAAAAGAAAACTGCCCAGATCCCTTAAAACCAGAAGACTTTCTGAAAGAATCTCTGAAATGAAAACTTCCACATTATATCCAAAACTCTGAGCTTGCAGGTCAAAGGAAAAATAGAGCAAGCAGCCAGAAAGAAAGATGTCAAGTACTAAGGAGTCCCAGTCAGGATCACACATGATTTAACAACTACCACTATAAAGAAGCTAAGAGTTTGGAAAATTATATTTTAGAAGGCAAAAACAACTTAGTCAGCAAAAAAAAGAGCATAATCCTACAGGGGGAAAATAGGCTTTTAAAGAAAGAGAAAACTTCTAATTATTCCTGATGAAAAGAGTAGAACTTCATAGAAATTCTGAAGTGCAAGCACATAAATCAAGAGAAACATAAAAAGGTAAACATGAACAAACTAAATGAACAAAGTACTAAACAAGGATAAACTGCTTACATTCTAATTTGGAAAGATAATAAATGTGTCCCCTCTAAACTCTATGATCATCAGGGGTCATAAAGGGAGTCTAACTGAATGGAAGGCCTGGGAGTGACTGTGTTACATCTTGAGGATCCTAAAAGAGCTGAAGGGTAGGGAAAGGGAATACACTGGAAGGGAGATGGGAAAGGAAAGTTTCAGAAAATTATTTCACAATTATACTGCACAAGTAAAAGTCTATACAAATAAGGAAGAAAGGGTGGGAGGGAGGAGCTAGCCCTTGAACCTCACTCTTATTTAAAGTGGTAAAAGGAGGAAAGAACACACACACATACACACACACACACACACACACACACAGAATTGGGTGCAGAAATGGATTTCACTCAAAAGGGAAATAAGAGGAAAAGGAAAGAAGGGAGAAGAGGTGAACAGAGGGAATGTAGATTAAATGAGGGATTAGTCCTAAGCAAAATAAACTCTAAGGATATACAAAAATATTTAGATTTCTTTTGGGGTGGCAAAGAATTGGAAACTGAGGGGGTATCCATCAGTTGAGGAATAGACAAACAAGTTTTAGTAAATAAATTTGATGGAATATAATTGTACTATAGGAAATTATGAAGGAGATGGTTTCAGAGAAATTTGGGAAGACTTGTATAAACTGATACAGACAGCAGTGAGCATAACCAGAACAATTTATATAATGTAAAGACAAACAACTTTGAAAGACTTAGGAATTCTAATCACTCATGATTCCAGAGGACTAAAGATGAAGCATGCGACCCACCTCCTAATAGAGATAAGTGGCTCAAAGTACAGAATGAAACATTATTCTTAGACTCAGACAATGTGGACATTTGTTTTGCTTGACTCTACATGTTTGTAACAAGAGCTATATTTTTCTTTTCTTCATAGTTTGGTTGGGGAGGAATGAAAGAGTATGAGAAGACAGATTTTTGCTGATTAAAAAAAAATAAAATGGAAAAAGAGAGAGAAGATGGAAACAAGGTCAAGTAATGAAGTGTATCAGCTACCGTCAAATGGATGCTTAATGACAAGGACAGTTTTTCTTCTCATTTGTATTCCCAATACCTAGAACAGTGTCTACACATATGTGCTTAATAAATGCCTGTTGAATTTGACTAGATTGGATGGAGTATAAATATAAAAGCAGGATATGCTCCTGGAAGAATACTGCTAGAATGCTAAAGCTCATCATCAGTGAATTCAAGATAATGGTAGCCACTAACAGAGAGAATTTCAAATTTTTATTTTACCTTTTTTTTCCCTTGCCTAAGGAGAATAGTCTTTGGACTGAAAAGGACAGGACAAAAGTGGCCAATAAAGAGTTGAAATCCAAGATAAGTCACAAGATGCACCTAACTACCTTTGATGAAGTCACCATTCTTAGAAAAATCAAACCCCATGGTACTGAAAGAACTGGAAAATTTGATTATGGACACATCATCATTGCTATGTGAAAGATCTTTGAGGATAGAAGAATGTCATTGGAATGGAGAAGGGCAATGTCTCACCTTATAATGTGGCTGTGATAGAGGAACAGATACAGCACAGAAAAACAAAAGAATGTTGTTATTGATTATACTCATTCATATTTTGCTATAGTGGAAGGACTAGATTTAGTGTGAGAGAACCTGAGTTCATGTCCCACCTCTTCTACTTAATACCTGAATAATCTTGGGCAAATCATTTCCCCTCACCAATCCCTCAATTTCCTCATCTGTAATAGTAAAAGGTTAGACTAAATGACTTCTATAGCCCCTTCTGGCTTTAAATTCTATGATCCTGTCAGCCTCTGGCATACCATGAAAGGAAATAACTACTTGGAAGCAAACAGCTATATGAAAGAATGACTGCCTACATAGGCTTGTAGGTTTGAAACTGGAAAAGTCATCTAATTTAACTCCCTCATTTTAAATATGAGGAAATCAAAACCCAGAGAACAAATGTAAAAAGTAACAGAAGGATTTGAATTCCTATTGTAGGTAAAAAAGAAATTGGCTTTTAATGTTATTGTTGATATCATAACTTTTCTATTATAGCTATACAATTCTGAAAAGGGGAAAGGGGGGAAAAGAAATTTACATGATAACTTCATTATATATTTATTGTATCATATATTATATTATATATAATTGTATATTATTTATTATATATTTAAAAGGAAGAACAAGTTGTACATAAAAGATGTGCGGTGTCATACACAGTCGTCTTTTTTTATTATACTGTTACAGAAATGCTTGTTTTATTCCATAAATTAAAAATAAAACAAAAAATTTAAATTTATGTTGGTTGTTTTAGGTGGGAGTAGAGATGGGATACCTAAGAGGGGAATCATCAAAAAACAATAAGGGAAGTGAGCACAGCTGGTAATCTAAGCCAAGGAAGGAATGTTCAGTCTCATTGTGCTCTATACATCTCTAAACAGGCTAAAAGCACTGCAGGTTTTCCTCAGGCAGGAAACAGGAACTTAGTGTGTGGACTAACACAGGGGTGAGAACTCTGAAACAGGATCTAATTTAATTCCCTGTGTGACCATAAGTAAGTCAAATACCTTCTTTATGTTTCAGTCTCCTCATCTGCCAAGTAAAGGAGAGTTGGACTAGATAAATGATGTTTACAATCCAAGGTTAGTAAACTTGGGGATTTGGTGATTCTATAAGGAAATAGACATGTCACTGGCTGTTGAAAGATGCTAATGTGGTGCAGACAAGATCTGGGGAGTGGGGTGGTAGCACTTGATATCAAATAGATTTACCCACTGGAAACATCATACACTCAGTTCAAATGCTAGAGTACTAAGTAAAGAGTTGAGCTTCGGTTCATCCTAGAGTGGGCTTATGACAGAGTAGTGAATTTACCTCAAGCACACTAAGGAGGAAAAAAAGGATTAACTAAAGTGAGAGAACAGCGCTTCAAAAGCCATAGAAACCACGTGGAGAAAAATAATTAAGAGGTCAGTAGAAAATAGCTTAAATCCCATCTCTGAAGGCCCAATGACAAGAATTTCCCCATCCAAGGGGCTAGGAAATAGGACAGTGGTTCTCAACCTTCCTAATGCTGGGACTCTTTTTAATACTTATATGTGGGAGTATCTGCATGTGGGTGGACTTCCCTAGAGAGAGATAGAGGAGCGGTGTCTCAGTTCCTAAGACCATGGGAAATATGTGTTTTCCGATGGTCTTTGGAAACCCCTGTGACCCCTGTCAAAGGGTCGTTCGATCCCCAAAGGACTCACAGGTTGAGAACCATTTTACGACAAGACCAAGAGTGACAGGAGAGCAGTGGAATGGAAGTACAGCAACCCTTCAGATCAGTGGCAATGTGCCAGGACTCCACAGTCAAGCAATAGGACAAGGAAGCAAGCGGGTTCTGGAAGAGACAGAATTCTGCCAGACCTAGCACAGTGAATCCAACCCAAATCTGCCTTGAGCTAAATGGCTGAATAGACTGACCTGGTATTCATTCCAGACCAGGTTAAGTCAAAGAATTGGAATGCTAGAGTTAAGAGGCTCCTATTCTACTTTAAAAAAAATTAATAACTCATTGCCTTCAAGGTATTTGGAAAGGAAACATCATAATACTCATACATACCACCGGAGCAGTAACTGGGAATTTTTTTCTGCTTGTGGCAAGGGAAGCATACCTAGAACATAGTTGCCAGGAAGAAGCATGTCCTAGGACATGAGATTTCCACCTTGCAGAAACACTGGCTGCTACTGGAGAGTTTCCAGATCAATATGGTTGGGTGAGTGGTCAACAAAAGTAAGAAGCAAATGTTTCTATTGGCACCTAGGGACAAAGTCCCAGTTTACCCTACCCTAGTTAGAGCTCTGCACACTACTACTGCTCTTACTCAACTTTAGGAAGAACAATAGGCTTTGGAAAAGAAGGCAGCAATGGCCACCTAACTAGACTAAGAAGATTAATTTCTGTTATTAAAACATTTGGAAGATCTCAATTCAAAACTCACTTCTCCAACTTAAAAGGGAGCAGTACACACCTAGTCCACAGTGACCAACAGATATTTCGTGCAGATTGGAATGCAGATGGGGTAGTTTTACCTCCAGCCAATAAGGAAAATCTAGGAGTAGTCTGCAGAGATAAACTTGGATAAGTGTTTAAATTATAGACCACATACTCATAAAATTTGAAGATGACAAAGCTAGGAGGTATCTCTGACACACCAGATGATAAAGTCAGGACCAAAAAGATTCTAGCTGCTAGAGCATTAAGCTGAATCTAATAAGTTGAAACTGATACACCTGCCTACAAAAATAATCAAATTCATAAGTACAAAATGAAGGAGACAATGTCATTCTGAAAAAGATCTGGGGGATTTGTGTACTACATGATATGAGTCAACAGTGTGATGCGACAGCCAAAAAAGTTAATGTACCATGGACTACATTAAGAGGCATAGCTTCTGTGAATAGGAAGAGATAGTCCCAATTGTACTCTATCCTGTCCAGACAATATTCAAAGTATTGTCTTCAGCTCAGGGAGCCCCAGTTTAGGAAAAACATCAATAAGTTGGGGACTGTCCAGAGAAAGATAACCAGGCTGGTAAAAGGAGTTGAGTTCAAAGTCATATAAGGATCAGTTGAAGAAAATGGGCAAGTTTAACCTTGTAAAGAGATGACCTGAGGGGTCATGATAGCAGTCTTCTAATATTTGAAGGGATGTCACATAGAAGCAAGATTAGACTTGTTCTCTTTGGTACCAGAGGGTAGTGATACTTAGATTGATTTTTTTCCTTTTCTTTTCTTTTCTTTTTTGTGTTAGGGTCAATGAATGAGTGGAAATTGCAAAGAAGCCAAGTTAGGCTTCTTACCAGTGAAAAAAAAATTTTTTTTAACTTCCTAACAATTAAACCTGAAACAGATCCTTCCTCCACCCACACTATCTCCCTTCCTTAGAGAAAGAGGTCTTCAATCAGAGGCTGACCACTTATCTGGTATATTATGTGTGGATTTTTTTTCACATGTGGATCATACTTAATGGATGCTAGGTCTTTTCCAGCCATCAAATAAGTAATTCTGTGATTCATAGTCCATCAGATTTGTATCTGAAAACTTTCTAACTTTTTTCCCTTCTCTTGTAATAGATTTTGGGAATTCAGGGATGCTTCCAGACCATGAGGAAGAACTGAAATCAAGGCATCAGTCCTATTCCAAAATGCTGTTGTCCTTAGATAGAGGAGGTATCATATACTATTTCAATAATGAGAACAGATATAATGACTTTATGTAGTGAATATTTAAACCAATATAATGTGCAAAACACATAATAAAGATGACAACATATGTATATAAGTAAATACAATTTGAATATACTACAAATAAGTCTTCAAGTAAAATATAACTATGACAATAATAAAACATTATTTTTTAAAATTAATGTGAGCATGTCTTGATATTTAAAATATTGACATGAAACCTTAAGATAAAAACTTATAAATATCAAATATATAAAGTAAATATAATGATAACAGAAAGTCACTAAAAGCTCTTTAATAAAATGTAGTCATACCCTGATTCCTATCTACTCTTACTAAGTTATCAAACTGCTTTACTCCAATAATCTATTCAACATAAATATCTCCATCTAATGGCATTATGAACCATCTGTTTGTATATTAATTGACAACATCTCAACCCTAATTTGAAACTTGACAGCTTGGGTTCATTACCAGGAGCCATGAAACCCCCCCCCCAATCAATGCATCATATAATATACTCTGAAACATTCTTGAGCCAAATGTTGAACCACTAATTAATATTTAGATTTTTTTTTTGCCAGCTCTGGTATTCTCAAAAGTTTTCAAAGGAAACTAGTACCTATGATGATAGTTGGCAAAGTCTTGGTCTAAAATCATCAAGTCCAAACAAAGCCTTTTTCTAAATCCAAAAACTATCTGATTGGCATGGATCTCAGGGATATCAGGCAGTTTGATGGCCTTCAACAACCAGTCCAATAATGAATTATGTCCATGGGTTATGGCATTATTTAAACAATGATAACATTGTTCAGTACATGATGTCCACAGCTACAGCAATTTATCCCAGAACCAGAGAGTCATACACCACTTAAAGAAGCATAAAATAGCCTTGCTAAATAACACATAGTCATTTAGCAAAACAAATAAAAATATCCTCACATTAAAAGAAATAGAAGCCAAGGTAACAGTAGATACTGCCTATATTTTTGCTTTTTTGGACTTATTATGAATCAGTTTTTGCCTCTAGCATTAGTAAATGACTAGACTGAATCAGTCTTCCGCTCCTTCAGCTGCCGATGGGCATCAGCAGACTGAGCCATAACACAGTACTCTCATGGCTTGTCGTTCAGTTTTAATTTTTGTTCATAAATGGCAGTAGCCACATGAAAGAATGCCTAATATAAGATAAAATCTTTTTGGATGGCAAAAATCACCCTCCATTTAGTCATTAAGCTACTCAACAAGCCGCCCTGGCTGGGATCAGGCCTCCCTCTGTTCCTGACTCATCTCCCAAAGAAGGTGATGGGACAATTAACCCTAATCCAGTGATACCGGTAATCTCAGTCCAGATAATGATGGAATCTTCAGTCAATGGCAAACAAATTAACCAGATACTCTCATAAGATAAGTAAAGGGATCAATGTAGCTCTCTAGGGGGAGGGGGGAGGAGATTGAACCATTTTCTGTCTGCATTTCTAACAGCTCTATCTAGGCGCCAAAAGTGCTGTTGGAAAATTTGCTATTCTTTAAGTGAAATGTGATGCTCAGAAGAATAAAAATTGACTATACCAATTTTTTTTTGGTCAGGGTGCCAGTTCTAACCATTTAATCAACTATCATACTGCTGTCATTTTAGCTATGGCATATTTACTGACTGATTCAGGAATATGGTTTCCTATGGGAATTCCCAAGGAGATATAGGTGTTTTCTTCTATTGTGATGAGACATACTTGTGATATGGATTAAACTGTATGAGAATTAATCTCTTTTTTTGACTATCAGTTAGTAAAGATGCACTTCTTGGCACTAAACTGAAATTTTACCCATGAGGCAACTTTGTAACCGAAAAACATAGAAAAAAGCATTTGCAGAAAGTCTCCTAGGGCAATATGATCTCCATAAACCAGAATTGTGAACACTTGACTAATCAATCAATCAACCAATCAATAATTATTTATTAAGCATTAAGATTTTGTGCTCAGCTCTGGAGAGACAAATAAAGGCCGAAACAGCCCCTGTGCTCAAGAAGCTTATATTCTAATAAGGGATAAAATATGTAGCCCAGCTGTTCTCAACCTGTGGGTCATGACCCCGTTGGGGGTAGAATGACCCTTTCACAGGGGTCGCCCAAGACCATTGGAAAACATATTTCCAATGGTCTTAGGAATTGAGACACGGCTCCTCCGTCTCCAGGTGGGTCCGCCCACATGCAGATATGCCCACATACGAGTATTACAGGGTCGGGCATTAGGAAGGTTGAGAACCACTGATGTAGATGATGAGATACCTACAAAGAACATACAAAGGTTACCTTAGAGGGGAAGGCACTAGCAGCTGGGGAAACTGGGAAAAGTCTCCCATAAAAGGTGCTATTTGAGCTGAGTCATGAAGGAAGCTGGGTAGAGGTGAGTAGAGGGGCCTGGGAAACAAAAACTGTAATTCATGGAGATGAGAAATAGCTATGTCCAAGGAACAGCAAAACAGAAGTGGGAGGGTGCAGGTATTTCTTCCACATCATGGGGGTTAGTGGCACAGCACCCCTGCTGTGTCTGTCTGAAAAATCCAAGTAAAGTTTTTTAGCTCTCCTTTCATAGCAAGGTAGCAGTCTATTTTTTTTTCCTTTTTCTTTTTCTTTTTCTTTTTCTTTTATGGGGTATTCACAGTACCTTATAGTAAAATTTGGGTTGATATTATATATTATACTATAGTCTATATATGCTATACATATATTTTATGTATTTCCAAGTTTCTAAACTTTTTATGTGTTGTCTCCTTGTAAAGCCAATCAGCAGTAGATTCCTGAGGGAATGCTACTGTGAAGAGCTTTTAAGATTCGGATTACATAGTATTAGTGAACACTCTGTTTATTCCATTACAAATCTTTGTTCAGTACAATGTTCACAGTTTCAACAGTTCCCAATATTATATACAATCTTCAGAACAAGGAAAGTCTCTATATTATATCTTATTTCAGAAAGACACAATATTTAGAACAAGGAACAAAAGAATACCCTAAGGGAGAAACCAGCTTAACACTTAAAGATTCACTCAATCTAATCAGAGATCCAATCACTCACTTAACAAAGGAATGACCTAGTTTCCCTACAAGGGAGTTGATTCAATTAACAAT
>CM053594.1:215073724-215090449 GCA_028646575.1 Pseudocheirus occidentalis
GGCTGCGGGTCCCAGACTGCTGCGAAGAGCCCCGCCTGCTGCGCTGCCTGTAGCAACAGATGTGCTTTCTGTCTTGTGGAGAGTTTTGGAGCTTGAAAATCTGTTTAGCGTCCCATTTTATGAGTTTTAAGCGTGTTTGTGTGGGAGCTATGGTCCTTTGCTGCTTCTACGCCGCCATCTTGGCTCCGCTCCCCCACATTTGCAGTTTAAAACAGCCTCACTTATGTAGAAAATATATCTTGTGAAGTAAGGAGGCAGAGAACATTTATTTCTTTTTTTTGTTGCTTTTTTGAACGGGCAATTGGGGTTAAGTGACTTGCCCAAAGTCACCCAGCTAGTAAGTGTTAAATGCCTGAGGCCGCAATTGAACTCAGGTTGTCCTGACTTCAGGGCCAATGCTCTGTTCACTGTGGCACCTAGCCACCCAACAGAGAGTAAATATTAACAGAGTCTACAAAATATGATTTGAAGAACACATAGAGGATGCTTTCCTCATGTTCTAAGTGTGGAAAGAACATTCAGTTTTGTATCCATACTTGCACAGATGAAAAGTTCAGTGTCAATTTCAAATAAACAAGTGAGTTTTGTGGCCAAGGATTGTGAAGGGTCCATTCCATAATTGAGAATGTTACTTCTGTTCACTGTGGTTGAACGGGTTAAGACTTTTTTTCAGAAAAAAGATGAATCTGCCCTTGTGATTGTGGAACTAAAAATTGTCAATATGATTGTGATCATTAGCATTTCACAAATTGAGAAGCAGTATGACCTAGTAAAGAACTGGCATTGGAGCTAGGAAGACCAGAGTTCAAATCCTGTCTTTGACACATGCTAGCCCTGGGCAAATCATTTAATGTCCCAGTGCAGTTCTCTAATATAATGTAAGCTGCAGAGAAGGTGATAGCCTGCACTGGTAAGTAAGTTCTTTACACTAATGAGATAACCGGTCCAGTTCCAATTCCTGAGAGATTATTATTAGTAATAGTAATGCTCTATAAAAAGTAGGACATGCTTGGGTCTGCATGTGTAGGAGGGTGAGGGGAGAGGCTGAGCAGCTGCGGTGTAGAGCTTATAATTAGTGATTCTACCTTATTGTCATCTTCCAAGGAGAGGAGAAGGATGGAGCTGTTAAGTGTTGGTGACTGCTGGGTGGTCCTTTATCAGAATTTCCTTTTGTTTGTCTCTGACACACTGATGAGACTAGACAAAGAGAGGGGCATAAAAAGCAAAAAAATTAGATATCAACATGTTCAAGGAAACGCATATCTATATACATGTCAGGTTTGTTAGACTTGGACTGTAGAATAAGTGATACATACTCCTAGGTAACTAGGTGGTGCAGCGAATGGAGCACTGAATCTGAAGTCAGTAGGTCCTGCATTGAAATCCAGTCTTAGCTGCATACTGACTTTGTGTCCCTGGGCGAGTCACTCAGTTGCTCTCAGTCTCAGTTTTGTCATCTGCAGAATGGGGATAATAATAGCACCTACTTCACGGCTTGTTGTGAAGATCAAGTGAGATAATATTGGCAAAGCGCTTTGTGTACCTTAAAGTGTTGTGCATTATTATTAGCATTATTGTTACTATAAACACTTATACTTAGGGTGTGCTCACTTTCCCCATCCCTTTAAAATATCAGAAGACTTTAATGTTTAAAAATAGTTTGACCTTAAGAATCAGCTATAAGATAAATAAATGAATAAATAAACATTAACATAGGAAGCCCAAGAGCTTCTCTTACACAGTATCAAATTCTGTCTTCATTCAGCTACAGTTTAAAAACAGGTGCAATGTCATGTGGCCGGTTTGCACTTACTAAATATTTATGGTTTCATATGAAATTATTATATTGCTAAAATAGTATTTCTTTGTTTTTTTTAACCCTAAATTGTTCTTAGGAATGGTAAGTTAACAAAGGTCCAAATTTTTGTCACGTTGAAGCTACTGTTGCAGAACAATATTCGACCTTAAATTTTTATAACTCTTTGTTTTACAACATTTTCATTTCAAAATATTTTCCACCCTCTCCCCTCCCCAGAGAGCTATTCCTTTCAATAAAAAATTTAAAAAGGAGGACAAAAAAGCAGCTCAGCAAAATTTACCAAGAGAAATCAGCTGAATCCGACAATATATGCAATGCTCTACACCCATAACCCCTTACTTCCAAAAAGAAGGGAGGGAGATGCATTTTTTCCCTCTCTTCTTTAGGGCCAGATTATGTTAATTTTTTGCTGCTGCTGTTTCTGCTGCTACCTACTCTTTCTATTCATTTCCCCCCTCTCTTCTCTTTCTCATTCCTTCTTTTTCCTCTTCTTTCCTTCTTATTTAATAAGCTTAAATAACTACGCAATGGCAGAAAACTTCAACACTTCAGTAGGTTCTTCATTTCCTTACAGGGGATATTGCCTCTACCAGTACAGATCATAACTGCACTGTGCCATAATATAGTGATTTTTTTTTTATGTTTCTGTGACTAAAAAAATTTTTTCCCTGGTGGCCAATCTTCTAGTGATGTGTCTTTCCGCTTATTTGGGCTGGTCCTTAGTCTCCCTCCCTTCTTTCTGGAGGTTAAGGGTTATGGGTGTAGAGCATTGTATATATTGCAGGATTCAGCTGATTTTTGTTGCTTAATTTTGCTGAGCTGCTTCCCCCCCCCCTTTAAAATTCTTTATTGAAAGGAATAGCTTTCTGGGGAGGGGAGAGGGTGGAATATATTTTGAAATGAAAGTGTTGTAAAACAAAAAGTTATAAAAATTTAAGGTAGAATATTCTGGACCTTTGTCCATATATGCAAGGCTGGATTCATGTTCAGGGCCTTTCCGGCTTGTCAGGACCTGCCGGAGATGAATTCTACTAGGATAGCCTTCAGAAACAGGGGTCACCTTCAAACTATCATGAATCATCAGAATCATAAGAAGTTGGTGGAGGTATGAAAGAATAGGAGAGCACTGTCAGAAATTAGGAAAATTTTATGGCTAATAGAATTTCCATATAATGAAGAACAAATGCATGAGCAGAAGATGTGCATGCTGTATGGAGGCATATGTCTATAATTAACTCATGCTGCTGTCTCTTGATTTGCTATTTCTTTATTTTAAGTAGATAATAGTAGAATTAGGGTTGTAAATAATGAGATTTTTCTCATTCCCCTCTAACAATCATCCATTCTTTTGTCAGATTTGCAGTTCTGAAGCATAAGTCTGTACTTTCCATCTCACATCATGTTACTTTTCTTTAGTCTCATTCACACCTGAAGAATTCTTGTCCTAGCAGTGAACTCATCCTTTTGTTCTTTTGGTCTCCTTTAGCAAAATGCTTTTTTCCATCCATCAAACCACTCTTCTCTGCTCATTCTACTAGCCCATTTCCAGTTTTACCTCTTCCATGACGTTTTTCCCCTCTGCTAGAAATAACCTCTCCCTCTTCTGATCTCTGATAAAACATTGTTCCTCTACAATGCATATCATTTTATTATGTTTGTATCCATGTCTTATCTTCCCTACCAGACTATAAATTCTTTGAGGGCAGGGGCCCTGTTCTTTTCATCTTTCTATTTCTCAATACCTTGTATATGCATGATAGGTGCTTTACAGTGTTTGTTTATTGAAGACTTTCTCCACATCCCACTTCAAAGAAGAAACATCTTCTAAAAGGTTTAGGTAAGGCTTTTTTCCTCTCTTCAAAATTTCCTCTATTGATTACTGTACAATTGATGAAGATAATTCTCCTTAACTAGATACACTTAAGAAATTCCAACTAGGAAATAAAATAGAAGGCAAAATCAGAAAGCAATAACTAACCATAGGGAACAAGCAGTGGGTTCCCAAAGTACCTGCTTGTGTGATGTGATAGGGATGCCTGAAATTAGAATATGAGCACCTAAAAGGCCACATCTTGTTATCATATATCCTTTGTGCAGTCAGTACCTGGTGCATTGAGGACATTAGGTAAATTGTAGCAACACTAACAACAATATATGGCTTTCTTTGGGACAGTTTCTTACTGAATATCTGTTTGCAGCCATAGGTGACTTGTTTTTCAGTATAGAAAACCTTGGCTACTCAGAGGTTCAACTAGACTTCTTTGTAAAGGTAGCTAGGGTCTGGTTTGTTGATTTATTTTTTTAAATCCTGAAGAGTTCCCTAGTTGCTTGGATGAGCTAATTGCTAGGGCAAGAATTCTTACCCGTTTTTAGTGCCTTGGACACCTTTGGTAGTTTGGTGAAGCTTTATGGACCCTTTCTCACAATTGTGCTTTTAAATGCATAAAATGAAATCTATAAGATTACAAAGAAAAGTAATTCTATTGAAATATAGTTATCAAAATATATCTTTATAAAACATTTCTCGACCTCTGGATAAGAACACCTGCTAGAGTTTCCAAAGGTGACTGACACATGACCTGGGATTCATTTGGGAGAATCTGGTTTGCTTTCTACACAACGCTTCCATTGTAGAACCATAACAAAATAGACATCCTATTTTTTCCAAGTACATTAGAGCATATTTCAAGTATATTTTTTTGTAGCATAGTAGAGGTAGCAAGGAGCAGCTAGGTGGCACAGTAGATAGTACTGGCCCTGGAGTCAGCAGGACCTGAGTCCAAATTTGGCCTCGGACACTTACTAAAGCTGTGTGACCCTGGACAAGATATCTGTTTGCCTTAGCTTCCTCATCTGTAAAATGAGCTGGAGAAGAAAATGGCAAACCACTCTGTTCTCTTTTCCATGAAAACCCCAAATGGGGTCACAAAGAATAGGACATGACTAATTGATGTTCCCCCCCCCCAAAAAAAAAGACTGCATATTAGAAAGGGGTTGGCAGCGGTTGAGGAGATAAGCATTAAGAAGTGAACACTGACAGACTGTGAGAGAGGAGATAGAAAGATTGCACAAGTAGATGGGTGACACAGTGCATAGAGTGCCAGGCCTAAAAGTGAGGAAGACTCATCTTCTGGAGTTCAAATTTGGCTTCAGACACTTGCTAACTATGTGACCCTGGGCAAGTCACTTAACCCTGTTTGCCTCAGTTTTCTCCTCTGAAAATGAGTTGGAGGAATATCTTTCCAGGGTCTTTTCCAAGAAAACCCCAAATGGGGTCATGAAGAGTCAGATATGGCTGAAGTGACTGAATAACAAAAGATACAGACTCAAACCTGGCAGATAGTAGAGGAGAAAAGAGTTCATTGCAAATCAACAGGAGGAATAAAAATAGTGGAATGAAAAGAGGACTGGCTGGGAGTGGGATGACTTAGCTTTGTATCCTGCAACTACATCTAGAGCAGTGGTTCTCAACCTTCCTAATGCTGCGCCCCTTTAACACCGTTCCTCGTGTTGTGGTGACCCTCAACCATCAAGTTATTTTCGTTGCTACTTCATAACTGTAATTTTGCTGCTGTTATGAATTGTAATGTAAATATCTGATATGCAGGATGTATTTTCATTGTTACAAATTGAACATAACCCACACACAGGTTGAAAACTGCTGATCTAGAGATACAGCTGTGATGTTTGCTAAGAATTTTAAATATATGATTCCATTTGGCCCTCTTGAGGCTTAGAGATTTGCCTAAGGTTGTATCACTAATTGGGATCAAAAGCAGGGTTTGAATTGAGCTCTCCTTGACTCCAAAACCAGCATTTTACTGCCTGCTCTGTCATCCTGCCTCTCTTGTAACCTAAGTGATACTGGACAAATAATTTCTTTTCTCTGGGCCACAGGGAAAAGTGGCCTTTCTGTAAAGTAAGGGGATTTTGGACCAGATGGTTCCTAAGGTTTCTTCCAGATCCAAGTTCAATATGGCCTAGTTCAAAACTTTACTACTTCAAAGGAAATCTTGAAGCTAAATGTAAATTTGTGGATATTAAAAGTGATCTGTAGCCATTCTGTTAGTGTACTTGCCTGAATATCATCTGTAAAGGATTTAATGATCTTGTTAAATGCTTTTTAAAGGAAATATAGGGAGCAATTGATAGATACAATAAGTATTTTTTTTGTTTCCTTGAATTTTATTATATTGTTTTTGACAGCATTCCTATTTTTATCCTGTAGTAAAAATTGCCTTTCTGCAGTGAATTAGGTTTTAAGAATTTTAAAACATCATTTACATTATTGCAAAAATGGATTTTTGCATTTTAACTTAATAACATTTCATTTTGTGTTATTTTGGTATGTACTTCATCATTGAGCTAGTTTTCTGCCAGTATATAGTAAGTGATGCTAATATGCTTTATTCCCCAATACAAAAAGGATATCTCTTTATAATTTATCAATTCAAATACCTTTATTTCATAAATTTATATCAATTTTTTTCTTTGAACATGACAAAAGGGGAATTTTGTTAACTTTGTTGAAATTTTGTTAAGTAGCTCTTAATCCTCTCTCCCCTCCCCCCCCCCAACTCTTAATTATAAACTAAACTGTCTCTTTATGGCCAAGAGAAAAGAGAAGGAAGAAATCATTTATCTTTTAGGCAACTTGGCCAATTTTGAAATGAGTAGAATTTCTTCTTAAAAACAATTTATTAATTTAGATGGAAACTGTCCAACTGTCCCTATTATCTGTATGGATAGTTACATTGTAAATGTATCATCTTCTTTGAATTTTATAATATAACTTTTATTTTTATTGACTTCCTTTACTATACCAACTAATTTTAATATTGATTTTAGGGGCGGCTAGGTGGCGCAGTGAATAGAGCACCGGCCCTGGAGTCAGGAGTACCTTAGTTCAAATCCGGCCTCAGACACTTAACACAAAAACTAGCCATGTGACCTTGGGCAAGTCACTTAACCCCAACTGCCCTCTAAAAAAAAAGCAAAAAAAATATTGATTTTAAAATGTTATATAGAATTGAAGGGCAGTATAGTATAGTGGATAGAAGACTAGCCTTGGAGCGGGTGGTCTGAAGGCTGAGAAGATCAAGGTTCTAGTCCACCCTCCCACAGATACCGGCTCTGTGACCTATACAAGTCACGACCTCTCAGTATCTTAGTCAATTAATTATCTAAGACTCAAATTGCAGAGTAGATACTGATCTGAGTTAGAAAAAGGAGTTTCTACATCAGGGAGTTCTGATGAAATTGCAAGTCTGGACTCCCCCCAGAGTTGTTCTCCTGACTTTTTAATCCTGGTGTTCTGGAGAAGAAGTTTTAAATTATATGCTTTTTTTTTCTTTTCTGGAGGGGGGAAAGCAGGGCAGTTGGGGTTAAATGACTTGCCCATTGTCACACAGCTAATAAATGTTAAATGTCTGAAGCCAGATTTGAACTCAGGTCCTCCTGACTCCAGGGTCAGTGCTGTATTCGCTGTGCCACCTAGCCACTTCTAAATTATATACTCTCAAAGAGATTTATTTTTTATTAAGGACCTTGATTGCAGCTATTGCATAAGATACCAAACCATTTTTGAAATGACTATATATATTAAAAAAATAATCCCTCATAATGTCTTATCATTTGAAGTATGAGAGAAATGAGAAAATCCATGATTAGGAAAATAAAAACATAGGCATTACCTAGTCCCCAGTGACCCAGATAGGTGAATAGACAGTAGGGAGGCATCCCCAAGCTCCACATTCTCTCCCTGTTTCTCCTTGGGGGGAGATCTCCTACCCTTTTAATTCAGAGCACTTGGGAAGTGATTGACTTGGAGTGCTATCTTCCCTTATGCAAATACATAGTTATTGATGAGGTAAGACCTTTCCTTAGGATACCACTGGGATGGAATGGGAAGCAAGAGAAGAGGGAAGGAGGTATGGTCTTGGTATCTGGAGTTGTGACTCAATGAATTTTCCAAATGATGGAATTACATAGTTGGAGTAATAATGCTATTAATATCCTACAATAGGTACTTTGTTGGTTAAATAGGCTCTTGTGGGCTAGCCTAGGAACTAACCACCATTTATCACATTCTTTCTATGGAAAAACATTTTTAAATTGAGAATAATTGACTTAGAAATACACTTTTGGAATATAACTTGTTTGTTCAGTGGGATCTTTTATGGTGATTGTGGACATATTTTTGAAATGTTTTGTAACATTTTATTAGACTTCTTTATCCTATTTGAGAAAAAAGTACCATAAATATGTGTCTAACAGAAACAATTTTCACTCAGACATCTTTTTTTTCTTTTTCTTTTTATAAAGACTCAGTGATTATTGACAGTTCATTTAGAAGATGATTCATTTTGGATTTGATTTCCCATCCCTTCGTGATAACATTCATTTGTCATTTTTTTTTTGTTGTCATTTTGTAGACCTACCAAGAGCAGCTGTCAGGATCTTAAGCAACATGACATTCCTTTTTGTGAGTTTGTCATACACAGCTGAGAGTGCCATTGTCACCGCCTTTATCACCTTCATTCCCAAGTTCATCGAATCACAGTTTGGCATCCCAGCTTCCAGTGCCAGCATCTACACTGGTAAGACATTGCCATTTGGGATACCTGAAAGTGTCACATTTGGTCATCAGACGAATAAATTGAGAGGAAGTTAAGCCCAAATTCAAAACATAATTTCTATCATCTTAACACCGTCACACTAAGGAGGGAGAAAGTCTAGAAACACCAGCTTCATTTCAGAAAAAAAATAATTTTTTTTGCTTTTATTACGATTTCAAATGATAATTTTTTCCTGCTTCAATTGAAGATTTGTTCATTCTTCTGCATTTAAGACTTTTTTTTTTGCTTTTTGGAGAGGGTAAGGCAGGGCAATTGAGGTTAAGTGACTTCCCCAAGGTCACACAGCTAGTTTTTGTGTTAAGTGTCTGAGGTTGGATTTGAACACAGGTCCTCCTGACTCTAGGGCCGGTGCTCTGTTCGCTCTGCCACCTTGCTGCCCCGAGACTTTTGTTCTTAAAAAAAAGGAGAGGGCGTGGTAGTAGAAGGGAGAAAAGGGTGCACCTAGGAGGTCTTCTTGTTCCTCTGGACCTGGAGTCAGGAATATCTGTAGCCTTCAACACCTGCTAATTGTGTGATTTTGGATGAGTCACTTAACTTTTGTTTGTCTCAGTGTCCTCCTCTCTGACATGGGGGTAGCAACAGGACTTTCCTACAGGGATGTTTTGAGAATCAGACGAGATGATGTCTGCAAAGTGCTTAGTCCAGGGCCTGACACATAGCAGGTCTCATGTAAATGTGAACTATTATGGTTACTAGGGAGCAGCTCTCGGTATCAGGAAGACTTGGGTTCTAGTGCTGCCTCTGCCATGTATTCATTGACTTAAACCTCTCAGAGTTCCAGGCAACTCTCCGTTATAAGTTGCAGATAATTTGCTCACCTATGTTGTTGTTGTTGGTTGTTTTAGTCACGTCCAACTCTTTGTCACCCCATTGAGGGTTTTATTGGAAAAGACAGTCTGCCACTTCCTTTTCCAGCTCATTTTACAGATGAAGGAACTGAGACAAACTGGATTAAGTGACTCACCCAGTGTCACACAGCTAGTAAGTACCCGAGGTTGGATTTGAACTGATGAATGTGAGTCTCCTGGACTCCAGGCCCAGCACTCTGTGCACTATGGCGCCACCTAGTGGTCCACATTACTAGAAGTTTCCTACTGGGAGTTTCCTACCACACTTAAATCATAGATCCAATCTAAATGACAATGAAAAGGGAGTAGCACTGAAATCTTGCATAGGCCTTTTATAGGTTGGCATGAAACCTTAGCATTCACGTTAAAAACAACAAAATTAACTGAAGCATTTGCTTATTGTTATACCAGCATTTCCCCCCATTTATTTATCATAGTATCATAGGATTAGTGTTGTCGGGGACTTCATCTAGGTCCTAGAATCCATCTCCTTATGTTGGAAAGGAGAAAATGGAACCATTTCTCAGCATTAAACGTCTTATCTAAAGTCAAACAGTTAGTGTGTGAGGCCACATTTGAACTCAGGCCTTTCTCACTCCAGGCCCAGGGCTCTATCCAGTGAGGCACCCAGCTACCATCTCTGATAATAAATGACTCGTCTAAGGTCACACATGGGTAACAAGTAGCAGGACTAGAACCCAGGTTCCCAAATGTCAAATGCATGTCCCTTTCTGCTGAATCACATTTATTCCCAGGCAACTGTCCTTGATAAAATGAAAAGACTTTTAACTGAATGATTAGAATTTGCTAAAATCTGAAAAGACATGAATGGATTTCATTTTAGAAGTTTTTTTAAGTCTCTGTAATCCATAAACACACATATTCTTTGGTTCCTAGGGAAGTTTGATATCTAGGACAATAGTAATAGTATTTAATATTCAAGCTTCCCTCCTTAGTAATTTAGGTGCCTAGGAAAGTGGTGGAATTAACTTTTTCAGACTTTGCAGGGGTGGAGAACCTGTGACCTCAAGGCCACATACGGACGGCACTTGGACTGAATGCAAACTTCACACAACTTCACACACACTTGAGGACGTAGAGGGTCACATGTGGCCTCAAGGCTGCAAGTTCCCCCACCCGTACTTGAGGGTAATTTTTAGCAGTTCCTGAATCAGTGTACACTACAATCTATTTTATCGGATTGAAAAATTAACACATCTCCCTAAGGGCTGCCATTTATTACCAGGGACCTAGGCTTGTAAGTAGGGTTTTGGAATAATCACATTACAATGTATCAATACCCATATCCCTATTTGGCTTAATAATTATGATGTTGATGAGAAGTAATACATCTTTAAAGTTAGCAAAGTAGTAGATACATATTTTTGCACATATGTATGTCTATCTATAAAATCTTATTTGATTCTTACAATAACCTGCTGTAAGGCAGCTAGATGGGACAGTGGATAGAGTGCTGGACCGGAGTCAGGAAGACCTGAGTTCAAATCCAGCTTCAGACTTTTACCAGACATGAGACCTTGGATAAAACACTTATACCCCTGTTTGTCTCAGTTTCTACAACAGCAAAATGGTGATAATAATAGTGTCTATTTCAAGGGGTTGTGGGGAGAGTCAAATGAGATATTTGTGAAGGTCCTGGCATGTGGTATGTGCTGTGTAAATGCAGCTATTATTTATCTTTTAGGCAACTTGGTCAATTTTGAAATGAGTAGATTTTCTTCTTAAAAACAATTTATTAATTTAGATGGAAACTGTCCAACTGTACCTATTATCTGTACGGATAGTTACATTGTAAATGTATCATCTTCTTTGAATTTTATAATATAACTTGTGAAGTAGATGATTTTTATCCCTAAGGAAACTATGACAGGAGATTAAATGAATTTTGCCTATAGTTATATAGCTAGAAAATGTCTGAGGGAAGATTCGAATTCAGAACTTCCTGACTCAGAAGTCCAGCTCTCTCTCTATCCATTATACCCCCTAGCTGCCTAATTATCTAACAGTTATTAGTAAAAAAAGTCTTTTTTTTTTTTTTGGCTAAAGATTGGCAGGATTAACTTTAAATTACCTGGATAATTACCTCCCTCTCTACTTTTATCTTATTTATTTATTATTTATTAATTTAGATTTTAATATTTTATTAATACTTCTTAAATAGCACTTTCACTTCCCAATGAACTTATATCAATGAAGAATAGAGCAAACACCAGCCATGCCAGCATGTGTGTGCATCAGTACCCACTCGTAGCCTCACCACCCCCTCTGCCAAGAAGAGGAAAATATCGTCTATCCCCACCCCTCTGGCATTAGTGATAGTTACTCCATCATTCTGTACCAGTGTGTGGTTTTTTTTTTTTGCTTTTTTTTTTGGAACCAGTGTGTGTTTTAACCCTGTTTTAAGCGTACAGTGCTGTGGTGATTGTCTTCGCTTCATTTTGCAAACTTGGTTATGATGGAAGGTGATAGGAAGCAGTTTGTTAGATAACAGACTGGCATGGTCATATAACAGGTTCTGTCTGGGCTTGCAGTGCCTATTGGTTCTGGTAATATTGATTGGGATTCCCCAGACTGCTCTCTTGCCTGGCTGTCAGGGAGTCTGAGTGGCTGTTCCAGACTCTTCTGTAATGCCGCGTAGAGCAGTTGCTCAAGCTGGGGAGCCAGGGGAAGTAGTAGATATCCTTTTCATAGAGTTATCAGGTTTTAGAGCCAGAAGGGGGTATTCCAGATGATCAGGTTTTAGAGCCAGAAGGGGGTATTCCAGATGATCAAGTTCAACTCCCTTCTTTCATTTTGAAGTCACTTTTTATCGACAGCTTTTATTTTTCACATCACCCTCATTTCTGAATGGAGAGTGGCCATGCGGCTTAGTAGGGAGAGAGGTAGCCTCACAGTCGGGAAGACCTTGGGTCACGCTTCCTTTTGACACATACAGGCTGTGTGACCCTAGGCGAGTCATGGGGACAGGGGAAGGGGAACAGGAAAGGGATAAGTATTTATACAGTCCTTCCTGGGTGTCCAACACTGTGCTAAGTGCTTTTTTTTTTTTTTAAACAAATACCATCTCATTTGATCCTCACAAGAACCCTGGGAGGCAGGTAATATTATTATCCCATTTTTAAGTTTGGGAAACTGAGGCAAACAGAGGTTAAGGGACTCACACAGAGTTACACATGTAGTAGAAATCTGAGGTTGAATTTGAACTCATGACTTTCTGACTCTAAGAGGCAGCTAGGCGGCACAGTGGATAGAGCACTGGGCCTGGAGTCAGGAGGACCTGAGTTCAAATGTGACCTCAGGCACTTATTAGCTAACCCTGCTTGCTTCAGTTTCCCCATGGGTAAAAATGACTTGGAGAAGGAACAGTAAGCCACTCTAGTATCTTTGCCAAGAAAACCCCCAAAATGGGCTTGGACATGACTGAAAAAACAAAATGACAGCAATTTCTTGACTCCAGGGCCAGTGCTCTAACCACTGTGCTATTTCTAAGTGCTCTAGCAAACTCTCTAAGACTTAAGTTTCACAGAGAAGTTCTGACTTGTATTGACACAGGGAATTTTGTTACATAAAGATTCCTATACTAATGAAAGCTGGAGTACCAGTCCATGTCCTAAATATAATAACGACGTCGGCTTCCCAGTTATTCATGAGAATCAAATTATTCTATCCTCTCCTCCCCAGAAAGCCATCCCTGTAACAAAAAATAAATAGGAGAAAAAAAGAAATTAGGTAAAACTAATGGACCCATCAACCAAATCTGATGGTATGTGAAATGTTTTCCACCTTAGACTCTCAGCTTTACAAAGAAAGGAAAGTGCTTGCCAGATTGTAGCAACTCTTCTAAGCATTGACATGTGGGGTGGCCAGCTTCCTCCCACCAGGATTCTGGGTTTGCCTTCTCCCTGGTCCCAAGCTCACTGTGGAGCTTAGCCTGAATTTACATTATCCTGCTCTGTCTCATTGCAGCGATCTCCAGAGAGAGTGGCTGGAGATAGACCTCAGTGTGGGGGAAAATAGACATGAAGGTTTCTGCTAGGTTGGGCTTTCTTGTTGGGTGTAACTGTAGTGGTAACATGGGCTATGCAGTGAGAGGAGGCCCCATTAGTGAGATCTGGGATCCAAGGGCTGAATGATACTTTTGCCTGTTGAGGGCATGTATCTGGTTTGTCAGTGCCATGATTAGGAAAGCAACATATCATTCTACAGAAATAGTCGTCTGCATTTCATTCTTGTCATGAGCTTTTCCATAGTTTCCCATTCTTTGCATTCTTGCTGTCTGTGTTGCAATCTCAAATGCATATGGCCTTCTTCTGGTGCTAGTATGCTCCAAAAGACTGTATTTCCTTTTCTATCCCACTTACAATTTCCTTCCAAAACAAAGAACAAGTAGTAATAGTCAGGGGTTGTGTAGTGCAGTGGAAGGGGCACAG
The DNA here is from genome assembly GCA_028646575.1 of Pseudocheirus occidentalis. Taxonomy (NCBI): domain Eukaryota; kingdom Metazoa; phylum Chordata; class Mammalia; order Diprotodontia; family Pseudocheiridae; genus Pseudocheirus; species Pseudocheirus occidentalis. Next base: position 215,087,481 of record CM053594.1, read on the forward strand.
ATTTGGAGCCAGAAGACATGGGTTTGAATCTCTGTGCCATCACTTACGGTTTGTGTGACTTCAGGTAAGTGTTTAGTCTCACTGAGCTGGACTTTCCTCATCTGTCAAATGAGGAATGTGGTGCTAGATGATCTATAAGGACCCTGCTAGCTCTGTGTCATTGACCCAGTAGAGACTGATCTGTCTGCTTTGTATAGAAAGTCTTGCTGCTTCTTTCTGTCTTAAAAAGGGCGCAGTAACTTGGTGGAATAAGTGCTGGATGTGGATTGGGGGACGTGGGTTTGAATCCTGTTGCACTTTGGGCAAATCAATGACTGTGACCTCTCTGAGCCTCAACTTCCTTATCTACAAAATGGAGATAATTATATCACAGGGTTATTGTTGGGATTAAAATAGTTATTGAGTGTATAAGCATTTCCTAACTTGTAAAGTATTATACAAATGCCATCTATTATTATTAGGTGATACATTGGGTAATATAGGGCAGCTAGGTGGCACAGCAGATAGAATGCTGGGCTTAGAGTCAGGGAGACCTGTTCAAATCCAGCCTCAGACACATACTAGCTCTGTGACCCTGTGCAAGTCACTTAACCCTGTTTGCCTCAGTTTCCTCATTTGTAAAATCAGCCGCAGAAGGAAATGGCAAACCACTTTGGTATCTGTGTCAAAAAAATCCCAAATGGGGTCACAAAGAGTCAGACATAACTGAAACAATTGAGCAACATCAATATTGGGTAAGAACAAAGTATTAGAGTCAGGAAGAGTGGACTTCAAGTATCAGCTCAGTCACTTACTAGCTGTGTGACCCTGGACTGACTGTCATCATCAATTTCCTCATCTATAAAATGGGAATAATAATAACAGCTACTTCACAGAGTTTTTGAGGATCAAATGATGCATCATATATACAGTGCTTGGCAAACTCTACAGCGCTATTGAAAGCTACTATTACTTGAAATTCCCCTGGTTTTAAAATTTTGATGTATTTTATTCTAAATAATTATACACATTTTTCTTTAGTTGTCTAACTCAGCCTCCATTTGTATTTTCTCTAGTAAACATAGACAAAAGAAGCTTGTAGAATGTTATGTGATTAATTGAAAGACCTTTTAAGACCTTAACAATAGACTTAAATAAACTACATTCATACGTTTGCTTTCCAACACTTTTCTCCTTTGTTCTGTCCCATTATGTTTACTTTGGCTTAGATGTACAATATAATTAGATGATACTTGTTCTCTTTTTTGAATAGAATTGATGACCGCAATTATTAGGTGAGCACTGTTTCTGTCTGGGATGGCCTGTAAATCCCCAGGGATTTACCAGGGCAGCCCTCACTTAAACAGGTTAGTATAAGAGGCCAGAACATCCCTAATTTCATTGTTGCATAGCCTCTATATATTTACCTGTGCTGATTTGTATTCCTGTTAGTCTCTGTATAGATGGGACTGTCAGTCTTTCTGCTAATTCAGATGTGACCACATTTATTAGGTGAAAATAAATGCTAGATATTTTATGCCATTCCCACAATAAATATTCAAAATACTTAAATGAATCTGTGATCTTATTAACTAGGATGCTCCCTCAAATAGTACAGGTCATAAGCCTTACTCCTACCATTAGATATTTTATCTAAGTCTTTCTAGAAATTTCCTTCAAGGGGTTCAGTCATTGTTCTGAAGACCTCCCCCTCCCCCGCCACCATCCTAAGGACAGAACTAGAGCACTTGGGCTATTCCTCTGTCATCCCTGGCCACTAACATGTTACTGTCCCATATTCTCTTCCTAGCACACATTTTCCTGATATTCTGTTCTTCAGAATTCTTTGTTGGTTATGTTAGAGCCTGTTTATACCCACCATGTTTATCTTTATTGCCCTTTATATGATAATAATTTTTAATTCTTTGAAAGTTATGATGTTCCATGTCTAACAACCATACAAGAGCCAGGTAGAATCTTAATATTAAAGAGACAAACCTTTGTTTCTGGGAGAAGCTTTGAGTAAATAAAGGGACTTTTAAATTTTCTTAAGATACTTTAGTCAGTTTTGTTTAATTCTGGGTCCAGTTTGTGGTTCATTTGTACTGTCTGTTCCTCATATACATTCTAATGGACAAGCTCAATAGATTGTTTATTTAATTGTATGTCATAATCTGGGCAATATGCATTTTTTTCATCCATTTGTCTTTTCCTGTGTGGACAGTCACCGAAAATTATTTTGAGTAATTATGTATTTCTTTTTTTTTTTAAAAAATTCATTGACTTCTTTATTTACTTTTGGTTTATAAGATTTATTTACAGAATCACTTGAGTTTCAGATTTTCTCCCCTCCCTTCTTCCCCCTGCCCCTCCCCCCCGCATGGTGGCATATAATCATGTATGGGATCTGCAAACACTTTCACATTGTACAATAGTCTTGTTGTATAGAAGTGTTGTAACCAATGGAGCGAATAATGTAAAAAGAAAGAAAAAAAAAGAAACACAGCCAAACATGGAAAAGAACAATAGCAAATGTTGATTTATTCTCCATTTAAACTCTGGTCTTTCTAGATCTTTCTCTGAGTGTAGGTATCTCCCTCCATTCTGAGACTTGTAAAGTTGTCTTTTAACTGTATGTTGCTGAGAAGAGTCCAGTTTATCAAGGTTGTCATCATACATATGATGTGTCTGTGACTGTGTACAAATTTTTCCTAGTTCTGCTCTTCTCACTTAGCATCAATTTGTATAAGCCTCTCCAGGTAAATATGAAGTCCCACTCCTTCCCATTTTTTTATAGCACAATAGTATTCCATTACATTCATATACCATAACTTGTTCAACCATTCCCCAGTTGATGGGCATCCCCTAAGTTTCCAGTTTTTTGCCACCACAAACAGGGCTGCAATGAATGTTTTTGTACATATGGGTTCTTTTCCCACTTCTATGATCTCTTTGGGATACAACCCCCAAAGTGGTATTACTAGGTCAAA
>CM053594.1:215096294-215106642 GCA_028646575.1 Pseudocheirus occidentalis
TCTGTGTCTGTGTCTGTCTGTCTGTCTCTTTCTCTGTCTCTCCACTGGGATGTGTGAGTGATAAGCTTATTTAGAGTTCTGTTCTCAGCATCAACCTTCCCAGACTCTGTTCAGATGCCTTTGACTTTGGTCTTGAATTCATTGTTAGACTTAGGCAGGCAGAATGCCAAGTGCAAAGAATAGTTTTGTAGAATGATCAAAAAACTTTTTTTTTCAGTTGCAGGGTATCAGGTTGATGCCTGCGACATTATATTTAATAAGTCAAGGTCAGGTTATTAACCAAGCATTTGGGATCCATCTGTTCAGCTAATGATTGGCATTTAACTGAACAGCCTCAAAGCAAGGCTGCTTATTAAATAACAATGAGCTAAACTTGTGAACTATTCAAATTGCTGCATCTTTAGGTTCAAAAGAAAATGCAAATAGGATAGCACTTTTCTTTATATAAGTTTTTTTTCAGATGTAGCAAGTGCTAAATTTATTTAGATACTTTAATTTTTTCTGTTTAGGTTAATCTCAGGATTTAAAAAAATCAATTTTCTATTATGTAGAACTCAGTATTTAAAATGAAATTAATAAATAGAAATGGGGTTTTACAAGTAGAAGGGATCATAAAAATCAACTAGTACTGATCTCTTTTTGTTATGAAGTCTCAAGCTGAGGTTCTAGTAGGGAACTTATCTAAGGTCACACAGTTAGTGTGAGTCAGACTAGAATTAGAGCCCAAATCTCTTGACTCACAATCTAACAGTTTACCATATCCTCCCTAGGCAGCCAGATGGCACAATGGATAGGATGTTGGATCTGGAATCAGGAAGACCTGAGTTCAAAATCATTCTCACACTTAACTCTGTAACCCTGGGCAAATCATTTAACCGTAGTTTGCCTCAGTTTCCTTGTTCCCTTCTCTCTTCAGTTCTAAATACAAAAATAACTTGTTTCTTTAAAATTTATTTATACTCAGTGAGGAAAAGTGAACAAAAGAGAATGGGTAGTGTACTTTTCTTTAGCATCGTTAGAAAATTGTGCATGTATGAATTTCTGGAGAGGACTGTTAGATTTATCTCTTACTTCATGAAGCAGTATTAATGTTGGTACAAGAATTCTAGACTTCTATAGTTGTATGCTTTAGCCTTTTCAGCTTTCCAAAGAGATCAGTAAAGTGTTTATAAATCAGCTTCTTTCCTCCCAGGAACTGCTATAGATTGTCAAACATACAGGCATGGGCTCATCTTTTTAATTTTTTTAAGAGGGCATTGACAAAGACCATATCCAGAAGCTAGATGCCTCTGGGTGGCAAATGGCCTTGAAACTGTGTCATATGAGGAACAGTTAAAGGAGGTGGGGCTTTTTAATATAAAGAAGGGGAAGGAGAATGAATGGGGGAGGGGGAGATGTATAGTTACATCAAATATCTGTAGCCTATCCTGAAAGAATTAGACTTAGTCTGGATGACTCTAGAACCAGTAAGTAGGTGCTTTGTAAATCTTAAGGTACTATATAAATGCTAGGTATAATTAGTATGTCAGCAAAGTTACTCAATGGATAGAGTGCTGGAGCCAGACTGAGAAAGATATGAGTTCAAAACCTGCCTCAGACACTCCCTTCATGACCCTGGGCAAATTATTTAACCTCTTTCTGCCTCAATTTTCTCACCGGTAAAATAAAGTTAATGATATAATAATAGTACCTTCCTCCTAGGATTGTTGTGAAGAAAAAAAATGAGATAATATTTGTAAAGTGCTTTGCAAAGCTTAAAGCATTATATAAGCAATCTCCTCCTTCTCCTCTTTTTTCCGTCTCCTTAGCCTCTTTGTTTTTATCCTCCTCCACCTTCCCCTCCTCCTATTTTCCTTCTCTTCCTCCTTTTTCTTCTCCTCTTCCTCCATAATTTCATGTAAAGGTTGGACAATCACTTCTTATTAATACTGTCAAGGGGATTCATGAATGCAATAGAGTTGCATGATATGATATCTAAGATTCATTCCATCACTAGACTTCTGTGATTCTGTATGAAAATAGTTAGAACATGTATAAGGACCTAAATGGAAAAAAGTGCTCTGCATTGGAGTAGAAAGATAGAGATGCTAATAGAAATAAACTATTCCACTTTCTTCAGGGTTCATAAACATATCTGTAAATGGTGTCATTAAAAAAAGAGAGAGTAGGCTATTGCAATTTTTGCTTTGCCATCTCCAGGGTTTTCCTATATGAACAAAGCTTGCATAATTGTTAACATTTGTGAATTTCACTGAGAATGTAAATCTTAGACTTCACTTTTAAAAAATCATCATTAGAAATGCAAGATAGGAAGTTTCAGTGGTTAGAAATTTATTGGAAAAGAATCTTTGGTTTTTAATAAATCATAAGCTCAGTATGAGTCAACAGTGTGATTTTTTTTTTGTTGTGGATCTGTGATTTCACTGACAGCTCATAAGCAGCTCATAGAATCATTGATATGGATCTCAAAGGAAAAGTGTGCTGGTAAATGTTTAGCAACTGTTTCTCTGGGAAAAAAGGTATACATGAGACTTAAATTTAATCTGTATTATTGACAATCAATGAAATAGTTTAATGATGCCCTAATTGTATCCTCTGCTGACTTCTCAATTTATTAAGTACCTACTAAGTGCTGAGGATAAAACAATAAAGAGGGAAAAGTTTGTCTCTTACCTGAAGGCACTCATAATCTAATCATGATTTTTGAGGTGTAAATGCGCATACTGAAAATTTAACAATTATAGCCTATTTGATCTATCTTCTCTAATCCATTGCTAGAAGGGACCTCAAAAACCATCTACTCTATCCCATCATTTTACAGATAAGGAAACTGAGACCCAATGAAGTTCTCAGTATCTTGTCTAAGGTTTCACAAGTAGTGCGTCCAGAGTTGAGATTTGAAACTAGGTCTTTCTGACTCATAAACAAGACACACTGGTCAATTTCACACAATTTTGTATACTGCCTGTCTTAAAAATTATGACAGAGCAATCAAAATAGTTTATACAATTTTAGATTGCATTAAGATGGGCATACTGTTCAGAGCTAGGGACCTGGCCTGTGCCATTGTCTGACCACAGCTCCACAGATAAAAAAAATAATAGTGATAGGTGGAAAATGGAAAGAAGAAAACTTAAGAGTGCTTTTAGCAAGGAACTTGAACTCTCTGCGATATTTTTTTTCTGTAAAATAAAATTAATCTCTAAGATCCTTGCTCTAGTCTGTTCTAAATGAAGGCAGCTTATATATAATGTGCCATTTCTAAGAGGTGCTGTATTTAAATGACATCATAGTCCATGAGCTAAAGAAACCAACAACAAAAGAAGAGGACTGTTTCAGTATTCTTAAAATAATAAGGCATTAGGCTAGGAAGGCAGCAGATTCCTGTAATCTCTGCTACTGGGGAGGCTGAGGCCGGTGGGTCTTTTGAACTGGGAATTCTGAGCTACATGAGAGGACATGATTAGGTATCCCTTCCCAAGTATGGTACAAATATAGTGAGTCCCTGGTGGGAGGGTGGGTTGCGAATAGGGGGAACAGACTGTTCAAGGAGTGGAGAACTGATCCAAGTTCAAAATAGAACAGGTCAAGGCTTTTATATTGATCATTATTTGGATCTGGCCTATGAGTACATCCATTGAATTTCTAGCCTAGGCAAAATAGGAAGACCTAGTCTCAATAATAAAAGAAAAGAAAACAAAAACACATTAGAAACCATCTATAAGTGGGGATAACTAGCTGTAGGGGTGGGAGAAAGTTGATGTTGGCCATGGTTCTTGACTGTGCTTTTCTCCTTTTGCTTTAGGTGTGCCAGAGAAATCAGAGAAGTCCCTCATTTGGAGGGCTTGAAAGGCAAACTAAGGCTTTTCTTATAATAGCTATCAGTATCTTAAGCAAGGTGAATAGAAAGAAAAACCACTGCTGGCAGTGTTTCCTTTGACTCAGCTACACTTACAATATGGGAAGATAATCATGAAACATCTTTACTATTTGTCTCACATAATTGCAAGTAAACAGACACATGGCCTTAAAGAATGTTGCAAAGCTTTCCCAATATTCTCCTCTGCCCAGAATCCTCCTCTGAGTCACCCTCATTTCTAGATCTTAGTTTATTTCTGGTCTCTGAGCTCCTACACTTTTAGTTTGTCTGAAATTCATTCCCACTAATGAATTCCTTCTCCCAAGCAGAAGGAATTCATTAGATCATTTTTCAAATTGTGAAGTCAAAAGATTTCAAAGGTGGGTACTTTAATGGAAAGAGGACAGGATTTGAGATCAAAGGACCTGGCTTCAAATCCATTCTTTCCTATTTACTTGTAATGTCATCTTAGGCAAGGCATTCAACTTTTCTGGCCTCTGTTGCTTCATCTATAAAACAGAGGGCAGTGACTCCTATACTTTTAAGATACTTAGACTCATAGAATCTTGAGTTGGAAGGGACTTCAGAAATCATTGAATGCAAACTATTCCTGAAGTGGTGAACCAGTAGACCAGTGGCCACATGCTTGACAAGTGATTATGTGGCATTTCCTTTGAAGGCCACTGGTGATATCTCCTGATGCAATTTGCTCCATTTCCAGTTAGTGGTAGTTTGAACTATGTCCTGATTAGTGTGAACAATGAATCCAGTGAAGGGGGGTTATTATTCAGATTCATATCACATATCTCCTTGGAACTGGAACTAGTTATCATATTGTACATAATTATAACTTTCAATAGCACAGATTCAGATATATGTGACCAACTTCAAGTGATTGGTTATTTGCACTAATTTGGACCAAACAATTGGAAAATCCACACTTATGTTAAGCCAAAAATTTTCCTCCCTATAATTTTCATACATTGGTTCCATTTCTGTTCTCTGGAGTTAAAGAAAGTTAGTAAATCTTTAATAATCAATAAAAATTTATTAAACATTTACTACGTGATAGTACTAAGTAACAGACAAAGTCTGTTCCTCTTCTCAAGGAACTCTCAGTCTAATGGGGGAGACATGACAATAAATATGTACAGATAAGCTTTATACAAGATAAATAAATTGGAGAAAATCAACAGAGGGGAAGGCACTAGCGTTAAGAGGGTAGTGAAAGATTTCTTGTATGTAGAAGGTGAGATTTTAGCTGGGACAGGAAGGAAGCAAAGGAGTAAGAGAGGGGAGGGGGGAGAGAGGGAGAGGGAGAAATAGAGTTTGTTCCAGGCATGTGGCCAGAGCCTTATGTGAAGAACAGCAAGGGAGCTGGTGTCACTGGATCTCAGAGTATGTAGGGGAGATAAGTAAGGTATAAGAAGACTAGAAAGGCAGGAAGAGGCCAGGTTGTGAAAAGCTTTTAATGTCAATCAGAGGATTTTATATGTGATCCTGGAAGTGATAAAGAGCCACTGCAATTTAATTTGACAGCCAAATGGAGGACAGACTGAAGTGGGAAGAATCTTGAGGCAGAGAGACCAGCCAGCAGGCTATTGCAATAGTCCAGGCATGTGGTGATGAGCACATGTGTCAGGCTAGTGACAGTGTCTGGGAAGAGAAGGGAGTACTTATGAGAGATGTTACTAAGGCAGAAATGATAGGGCTTGGCAACTCATTGGATATGGGTGTGGTGGTGAGAGAAAATGAGGAAGTAGGGATAACAGCTTCAGTGATCGAGAAGATGGTAGAGAATTCTCTACTAATAGTCAAGTTAGGAAGAGAGGAGGGTTTTTTTTGAGAAAGATAATGAGTTCATTTTGGACTTGAGTTTAAGATGTCTACTGGATATCCATTTTGGAATCTCTGAAAGGCAGTAGGTTCTTTATCAATCCTGGACTGATTTGAATCAAAATAGATTAAATGATGGCAGACATCACAGACACCTCCAGTGTACCGAGCTCCCCAGACAAGTAGTATGATGATTCCCTAACCCTCAATTAACCAGAATTCAGTTCACCAGAACATTCCCATTCCCCCAAGAATTCTAATTAATTCAAATTTTACTGTGTTATTTTGGATAGTTAACTCAGAATGCTTCCATATCTATTGAGTGCTAGCCTCCCTTTATTCCTTTGGATTTTTTTTCTGCTGCTTCCCTTGGGCATAGTGGTGGCATTGGATTCAAAGGTTATATTAGTCAAACTCAAGCTCTACATACATATGCTGATGAAGTCACAAATCCTTACAGAACTGAAGTATTCTCTCTTGAGTTCTCAGAGAGACAGTGGCTGTCTTTTGGAGGTGGGGGTGGGGAGGGGACTCTAGGAATGGAACAGATAGAATCAGTTCTCTTGAGCCCTCAGGGATCTTTTCCTAGCCAGGTTTTCTTCTTAACAGATGTTTTCTATTTGTGTAGAAGATGAGAGGTGGTATTTGTTCCCTTTGCTAGGACACTTTAGGCTTCCTTGCATCCTGATGCTAGTCTCACCCAGCGATGGAAAATTAAATAAACTTGGCAGACAGAGTAGTGCAGGGGAAAGATTATAGTTTTGGGAGTCAGAAGACCTGGGTTAAAGGCCACTTACTACCTGTGTGACCTCAGGAAGTCACTTAGCTTCTCTAGGTCTTTGTTTCCTCATTTGTAAAAGGAATACATTGGACTAAATTGTCTTTTAGTTTAATTTTAATTCTTTAATTTGACAGCTTTAATTCTATGTTTCTGTGTTTCATTGGTCAACCAGTCAGCAAACGATTCCTATGGTGTTAAAGGTCCTGAGGAAGATACACAGTTTAGATAAGAAATAGTACCTACCCTCACAGAACTTACAGGTTTTTTTTTTTAGGGAGATAAGATACAAAGAAAGATTGACTATAATAAACAATATTACATGATAATCTTTCTTAAAAAGCATTTTTATTTAAAGTTTTAAGTTCCAAATTCTTTCCCTTTTTCCCTTCCTCCCTTTCCCTTTCCCTGATATAGTAAGCAATCAGATATAAGTTACATATGTGCAATTATGGAAAACATTTCCATGTTAGTCATTTTGTATAAAAAGACAAGAACAAAAGAAAAAGAAAGAGTGAAAATTAATATGCTTCAGTCTGTATTCAATCAATATCAGTTCCTTCTCTGAAGGTGGATAATAAGCTTCATCATTAGTCCTTTGGGATTGTTCTTGGATTATTGTCTTGCTGAGAATAGCTAAGTCGTTCACAGTTTTTTATTAAACAATATTGCTGTTACTGTTTATAACTCTCTTGGTTCTGTTTACTTCACTTAGCATCAGTTCATCTAAGTCTCTACAAGTTTTTTTTTCTGAAATCATCCTGCTTATCATTTCTTATAGCACAATAATATTCCATTACAACCATATATAACAGCTCATTTAGCTGTTCTCCAATTGATGGGCATCTCTTCAATTTCCAGTTCTTTCCCATCACAAAAAGAGCTGCTAAAAATATTTGGTACAGATAGGTCCTTTTCCCTTTTTTGGTATGTCTTTGGGATATAGACCTGGCAGTGGTATTGCTGGACATAATAATCTTACTATGGAGATTCATAACAAACTTCTCTGCAAAGTCTAAGGCAAAAGGTCTTTGCCAATCCCTGGGATTCGGGGAAGGCTTTGTGGGAGAAAGTGACATTGGGTTTGTATTTTAAGGAATAGGTAGAAATCCAACACATGAAGAGGGAGGGGAGGGCATTGAAGGCATAAGTAACATAATGAGCAAAAGTAACATGGGGATGGAATAGCATAGGACATATAAGGGGTCAGAGAATTATATAGTTTGATTGAAGCATAGAGCACATGGAGGAGAGTAATATGATAAAAGGTAGAAAAGAAATGATGATACCAGATTGTGAAAGCCCTTAAATGCCAGTCAGTTTCAACTATATTTAGGATGTAGTAATGGTCCATTGGAGTTTTTGTTTGTTTGTTTTTAGTGGAGAAGTGACATGAACAGATTTATGCATAAGAAAGTTGGTGGTAAAATTTAAAAGATGTATGTTTTTCATTGTGCTGGGAAGACTTACAAGGAATCTAATATTAAAGTTATCCATTTATATTGATAAGATTCTCATTTGAAAGGGGTTAAAAGAGGAGGGCTGGTATTCTTCTTCTCATTCTACAATGGGCAAAACTGAGGAAAAACAAAGTTGATTTTTTTTTGCCTAATTGTCATGCAGTTGGTTCTACACCCAAGCCTAGAAGCACAATATTCTTTTTCCCAGCCTGATCCAAAAGACTAGCTTGAATTCCCTGACAGCATAACAGAATTTCCCTTTAATTTGTAGGAATCCCATTCTGGGCTAATGAGTATCTTGGCCTTTAAGTGTCTCCAGGATATCATCATTACCATGCAGACAGGAAGTACACTTCTCTTTTCATCTAAATAATGAAACATGTGCTTGGATATTATCAGAAGTTGAAGTCATGGTCTTTTTGTAACTTGAACTAGCCCAGGAAGGGCCACAGATAATTTGTTCAGCTGCCAGTGTATCAGCTCTCTGTCATGGCATTTCCCCATTGGTTAGGAAGGGAGGGCATGTAGTTTCTCTGGAGTTTTTCCTAGAAATAGATGGACCAAGGATTCAAACAGTTACTTCACTGACTCTAGATTCACACTTAAACTGTACTAGAGAAACTGAGTATAATTTTCTCATGTCCCTATTTACAGCAGATAATTATAGCATCTTAATGTTGGAAAGGACCTTAACTCTAGTCCCAGCCAGAGAAGAGATCATTGTTGGCACTACATGTCATTAAAACAAGTTATTTAGAAAGAATGTAAGTGCACAGTCTCCTTATTCACAGAAGAATATTCTTAAAATAAAAATAATAGTTGTTAATTTTATGTAATAGTTCATTTCATCTTAGAAATTGCTTCTGTGAATTTTTCCAGCATAATTTCCATGCCAAATTCCAAACCTAGCTATCTTCCCCCCCCCCCCACAAATGTAACTGAATGTAGTAGACCTTGTGAGAGATAGTATATGTAAGCTCAGTCTGTGAAGGCAGATAGATATTTTTTTTTCTCTAACCAGACTTAATTTAGACACTTTGAGTGTCTTCTCTGAACTAAAATAGTTTTTTAAAAATGATTTTTAATGTTAGCAAATTATCTACTATGGGTTCTCAGAAGAAGAGTATTTCATTTTTTTTTTTAAAAACACAGTCAGATCTCTTTAATTGTGATACTGGATTAAGTTTACCTTTGTTTAACAAACTGCTTTAGATAGAGGTCCGATAAGTACTGTAATCACATATAAAAATTTATTATGGGGTAACTCTTTTCAGGAATGCAAAGATCTAAGACAACTGCAAAGGATTCACATTAGAAAATGTGATACACATCCAGAAAAAGAACTTAGGAGACTGAATGCAGATGGAAGCATACTGTTTGTTCTCCTTTTCTTTTGTTGTTTTGTTTCTTCTCTCTCATGGTTCCTCCCATTAGTTCTAATTCTTCTTTACATCATGGCTAATGTGAAGACATGTTTAATATGAATGTCTAAGTAGAGCCTATATCAGACTGTATGCCATCTTGGGTAGGAGAAAGAGGGAAAGAAAACTCAAAACTCAAAATCTTTTGGAAGTGAATATTGAAAACTAAAAATAAAGAAATTAATTAGAAAAAATTTTATGGGGATGTTTAAAATATTTGAGAGAACAAATTTCTTGAGCAGCCTCAAGCACTTCTCTTAAAAATACAATTTTTATTCCAGTAATTGATATGCCACCTGTAAGAGAACTTGATAGTGACTCTGAAGTGCTGCTCTTTGACTATGACGTTCTGACTAGGGGGCTTGCTTAATGAGGTATCAGGCTACATGGGTGGCCCTGATGGGGGTATAGTGATATCAGGAAGAAGAGAATAAGGAACCCTAGCATGCTAGGTGGATTCTCTGTGATGGACTTATTTATGGCACAGCATGGGCAAGAGTTTCACAGGATAAATATGCAAGGATATGTTTTAATTTGTCATACAAAATTGGAACAAATTGGTTTTTTTATATTCAGTTTACTTCAGTTTTTAAAGACACATTTGAATCATAAGAGGAAAAGAGATTCATTTGAGATTTTTTTTTTATGTTCCAAAATTCAATCCATGAAATATATACTCTTGCAAGGGATCGATAATACTTTGTAGGAGGCAGCAAGGTGATACAATAGATACAGTGCTGGTCCTGGAGTCAGGAAAACCCAAGTTCAGGTGTATCCTCAGACACTTTTACTAGCTGTGAAACTGGCTAAGTCACTTAATTGCTTTCTGCCTTAGTTTCCTCAGCTGTAAAATGTAGAAAATAATGGCACCTGCCTCTCAGGGTTGTTGTGAGGATCAAATGAGCTAATATTTGTAAAGCACTTAGCATAGTGTCTGGCACATAGTAGGCACTTAATAAGTGCTTCCTCCCTCTCTCCCTCCCTCCCTCCCTCC
>CM053594.1:215107142-215122557 GCA_028646575.1 Pseudocheirus occidentalis
CCTATGGAGTCTACAGGCTAGGGGCTCTGAAGCAGGTCACTGGGGGCCGCTGTCGGTTCCAGCAGTTCCCCTCTCCCACTGCTTCCTTGCCCCGGGGGGCAGATTGGCCAAACTGCTTTTCCTCCCCCAAATTAATTTTCAAAGTTTCACTTTCACTTTCACTGACCGTCTAATCCTGGTTTGGTGGATGTGAAGATTCCCTCAGGTGCAATAGATCTTTGAAGTAGAGTCAGGCTGCGGCTTGGGAGGCTCTGATCCTCCTGGCCGCCCTGGGGCCTGGCCTGGCTGTGGCTGCAGTTTTGGGCTGGGCCGGTCTCTGCTCCAGCACCAGCTGCCCCTCTCCTGTCCCTGTTCCTCATGCCTTGGCAGATGTGGAGGTGCTGGAGGCTGTAGATCCTCTCTTCTGAAGACTGGCTGTGGTGCAGCTCAGCTCAGCCTGCCTCTTTCCCACCACCCTGGACCTGGCTGCGGTCTCAGCTTCAGGCTGGCCCAGCCTCCACTCCTGGCCGCCATGATGAGCCCCTGCTGCCAAGCTGCCTTCAGCAAGAGATGTGTTTTCTGTATTTTTGTGAGTCTGAGAGTACTAGACTTTGTCTGGGGTCATATTTTATGGGTTTTTAGGGTGGCGGTGTGGGAGCTGCGGGACCTTGCTGCTTCTACGCCGCCATCTTGGCTCCGCACCCCTCCCTGACCCTCTTTATTGAGAAAGCAAGAGCAATAAAATCTTTTAAAAATATGTGCAAGCAAAAAAAATTCCCACATTGACCATGTCTAAACAAAATAAGCCTTAATCTGTACTGAGTCTTATCATCTGTCTGGAGGTAGGTAGCATGTTTGACTCATTATGAGTCATCTCCTCTGACTTGGTCTTTGTGTTAATATCTTTGGAAAACATTATATTTCTTTTTTTTTTTAGTTACGTGTGACTTTTATTACTTTAGTACATAAACCAAAATGTATGCAACCAGAGTAGAGGCTGCGGATGATTCATATTTCCCATTGGGTGGGAGCACTCTCTTGGTCTTGTAGTAACAAGCCAGCTGATGAATTCGGCTCTCATTCAGAATCAGAAGGAATTTAGAGCTCTTATCCTTTCTGTTTCTCTCAAGATGCTGTCTAATAGCAACAGCTTTCTTGATCAAATGATAAAAGTCTTCAGGAAGATCAGGGGCAAGACACTTGGACTTTAGAATTCTCAAAATTTTGTTGCCAGTTACAAAGCGGACTTGTGCCACGCCATGAAAATTCCTCAGGGTCACACCCATCTGGCAGGACATCAGACCCTTCTTGGCCAACTTGTAGATCTGCTCCTTCACGTTGTCCAAGGTGAGCTTCAGCCATGTGGGCATGCTGCAGCAGTACAGCTGAGCCGACTGGGACAGGCCCTTCCAGGGAGCGTGCATGCGACCCATGATGGTGACAAGCAGCCAGCAAAAGAGAGCGGGACGCGGGGAGCGGAGCAGGAAATCCAAAACATTATATTTTTGAAGGGATATTTCTTTCCCTCTTATAGGAGGTTCTCAATTCTTTTTGTGCCAAAGATCCTTTTCTGGCTTTATTGCTGTAACTGTCATGTCTAGTATGATACTGAATAATAATGGTAACAATGGACATCCTTGCTTCACCTCTGACCTCATTGGAAAGACTTCTAGTTTATTACCATTACATATAAGTTTACGAAGGGATGATACTTTAAAAGGCAAAATTCTGAGGTGGGAGAGGGCTAGAATGAGAGGAGACAGGGAGAGACAAAATGAACTTAATCATCCCATATAGAAGAGGCAAGGGATAACTGTTACAACTTTACTTTCATTTACTTTCATTGAATTTGGCTTAGGAAAGGAATGACATAAACTCTAAACTGGGTATCATGCCAAACAGGAGAGTAGGGAGGATGGGGACGAGAGGTGGGATCATGGAGGGGAGGGCAGTGGGGGTGGGTGACAAGGGAGGAACCAAAAGAATCTCGAATTTAAAGCTCTATAATCAAATGTTAAAAAACAAAACATATATATAATATATGTGTGTGTGTATACACACGTATTATTATTATTATTAACTACATGCAACTGGGCATTAAGATATACAGAGACTGAGGTAGAGAGACCCTCCCTGCCCTTCCAGAAAGTTAGAGTGGTGCTGGAGGAGGGCATAAAAGAGAGCAGTTTGGGGGAGGGGCTTTACAGTGGGATACTGCTTTGGGGGTTGGGATAGGGGAATGATGGGGAGAAAATTTGTAACTCAAAATCTTGTGAAAGTAATTATGTAAACAAGAAAATTTTAAAAATTAATTAAAAATTAAAAACAAATAAAAAATAGTTTACATAATATTGGAATTAATTATTCTTTAAATGTTTCATAGAATTCATTTGTAAATCCATCTGGTCCTGGGGAATTTTTTTTAGCTCATTTATGGCTTGTTCAGTATTTTCCTATGATAAGGTTATTTAAGCATTTGCTTTCTCTTCTGTTAATAAGAGTAATTAATATTTTTTATAAATATTCATCCATTTCATTTATATTGTCAGTTTTATTGACATATAATTGGGCAAAATATCTCCTAATAAGACCTTTAATTTCATCTTCATTAGTTTTGCATTTACCCTTTTCATTTTTGTCAATGGTAATTTTTTTTTTAAATTAAATTAGCCAATGGTTTATTCATTTATTGTTATTCCTCCCTCACCCCACAGAAAATGAGCTGCTAGTTATATTTATTGGTCCAATGCTTTTTAAAAAATTTTCAATTTTATTAATCTCTGGATTTTAAGGATTTCTATTTTATTGTTTAATTGGGAATTTTAAATTTCTTCTTGTTTTAGTTTTTTTTAAATTTGCATGCCCAATTCATTGACCTTTTCTTTCTCTCTTTTCTCGATGTAAGCATTTGGAGATACAATTTCCTCCTAAGTAGTTTTGTCTGCATCTCACAAATTTTGGTATGTTGTTTCTTTGTTGTAAAATTAAAGTAAAAAGAATGTTGTCATTCTTTTTACTGAAATTATTGAGTTTCTATGAATTATTCTTTGTCACACTCGTTCTTTAGGATTAGATTATTTAATTTCCAGTCAATTTTTTAGTCTGTGCTCTAAAGCTCTTTATTAAATGTAATTTTTATTGACTTATGGTCTGAAAGGAGGTACATTTACTATTTCTGTTTTTCTCCGTTTGTTTGTGAGATTTTTCTACCCTATTACACAGTCAATTTTGGTGAAAGTACCAAATAAAGCTGAGAAAAAGGCATAGTCCTTTCTCTTTCCATGCAGTGTTTTCCAGAGCTAGCATATCTAACTTTTCTAAAATACTATTCCTGTCCTTAAATTCTTTCTCTCTTATTTTATGTTAGGTTTGTCTAAGTCTAAGAGGGATAAATTGAGGTCTTCCATCAGTATAGGTTTTTTTTTTGTTTGTTTTTTGGAGGGCAGTTGGGGTTAAGTGACTTGCCCAAGCTCACACGGCTAGCTTTTTGTGTTAAGTGTATTTGAACTCAGGTACTCCTGACTCCAGGGCCGGTGCTCTACTCACTGCACCACCTAGCCGCCCCCATCAGTATAGTTTTATTGTCTATTTTTTCTTGTAATTAATTTAACTTTTTCTTTAAGAATTTGGATTCAATGTCATTTGTTGCATATATGTTTACATTATTATTATTTTATTGTTATATTATTATAATACAATAGAATTATAATATGATATATTATTACATAATAATTATATATTGTTATTATTTCATTGCCAATGTACCTTTTAGCAAAATGAAGTTTCCCTGATTATCCATTTTAAGTAATTTTAATTTTGCTTTTGCCTTATCTGAAATTATGATTGCTACCCCTGCCTTTTTTACTTCAACTCAAACATAATAGATTCTGTTCCAGCCTCTTATTTTACCTCTTGGCATGTCTTTCTGTTTCAAGTGTGTTTCTTGTAAACAATATATTGCTGGATTCTAGTTTCCAATCCATTCTGCTATTCATTTCTGTTTTATGAGTGAATTTAGCCCATTTACATTCATAACTGCTACATATTTCCTTACATCCTATGTACTTCTGTTTCTCTTTTTTGACCCTGTCCTCTCCTCAAAGATCTATTTAACTTTTGATCACTGTCTCCCTTAAACTACCCTCACTTGTAGTCATTCCCTACCCCCACCTCCCCAGCTCCCACCCCCTTCTCTTTCTCCTTCCCTCTCTTACTTGCTTGTTAGATCATATGGATTTCTGTGTCTCTGTCTCTCTTCTTACCAGTTTGAAATAGTTCAGATGAGAATGAGGTTCAAGCATTTCCCATCCTCCTTCATTTTCCCCTCTAATGTGAAAACTCTTCCTTTTGTGCCTCATTTATATGAGATAAGTTTCTCCATTTACCCTCCTTTTTCATCCTTCTCTCAATATATTTGTTTCACCCTTCCATTTTTTTTTTGAGATCACTCCAATATAATAGACTTATACCCATATTTCCTAAGTAGACTCCTTCTAACTGCTCTAATAATGATAAAGTTCTTGGGAATTATATGTAGCATCTTCCCTTATGATTTATCATTCATATTTACTTTTTTCTGTTTCTCTTGCATCTTGATTTTGAATATTCAACTGTTATCTTTTCATCAGAAATATTTGAAAGTTCTCTATTTCATGGAATATCCATCTCCTTCCCACACCATATTCCATCACCTTTGATGACTATATTCAGTTTTACTGGATTGTAATCTTGATTGTAATCCATCTCCTTTGTCTTTTGGAATATCATATTCCTAGTCCTCTGCTCCTTTATAGTGGTAGCTGCTAAATTTTGTGTGATCTTGACTATGGTTCTATGATATTTGAATTATTTCTTTCTGGCTGCTTGCAGTATTTTCTTCTTGAATTAGGATCCCTGGAATTTGGCTATAATATTCCAGGGATTTTTCATTTGAGGATCTCTTTCAGGAGATGATCAGTAGATTCTTTCAATTTCTACTTTACCCTCTGGTTCTATGATATCTGGGGAGTTTTACTTTATGTAAGATCTAGGATTCTTTTTTATCATGACTTTCAGGTAGTCAGTAATTCTTAAATTAAGGGTGGCTAAGTGGCACAGTGAAGGGAGCACTGGCCCTGGAGTCAGGAGGACCTGAGTTCAAATTTGGCCTCAGACACTTAACGTGTACTAGCCATGTGACCTTGGACAAGTCACTTAACCCCAATTTCCCTGCCCTCCCCCCTCCAAAAACAAAAAAAGCCCAATTCTTAAATTATCTCTCCCTGATCCATTTTCTAGGTATTTTTTCCCTGATGAGAAAGTTCACATTTTCTTCCATTAAAAAATAATTTTTTTGCCTTTGTTTTTATTGTTTCTTGATGTCTCATGGAATCATTAGCTTCCAATTGATCAATTTTAATTTTTAAGAAGTTATTTTCTTCAGTGAGCTTTTGTACCTCTTATCAACCTGTTCACTCTCTTTTTGTAATTTTTTTCTATTTCTCTCTTTTCCAAATTTTTTCCTCTGCTGCTCTTATTTGATTTTTAAAATCCTTTCTTTAAAAAAAAATCTCTTTCTTTAGCTCTTTTTGGAATTTTTTTCAGGTGTCCAACTTGAATTTTTATTTGAGGCTTTCCTTATAAATACTTTCAAGTTGCTGTCTTCTTCTGAATTTGTCTGGAACTGTTTATGGTCAGGTTCCTTCTGTGTGGCTTGCTCATTTTGCCAGCCTACTACTTGACTTTGGATTTTATGTTAGAGTTAGGTTCTGTTCAGTTCTGGCAAACATGGCTAGGCTGAGCTTCTCTAGCTTGTTCTATGGGCATGTAGGTTTTTGGTACTTTCCAGGTGGTATCATCTGAGGAGAGTTCTGGTCACTGCCCTCCTGTTTTGCCCTCTGGTCCTTATTCATGTAGGGCCCCTCATCCCTTGGGATCATGACCACTTGTCTTCTCTGAGTGAAAGAGCTGCCAAATAGCACCTGGTCCTGCATGCAGGCCTGGCAATACAATCTCCTGGAATCTTTTTGACCAGATGTTCAGTTGCTTTACCATCCCTGGATGTTGGGTATGCCTCATACTCTTAGTGCTGATATTACAGCTGCTACCTCAAAGGCCTGTGGCCATTACAGCTTCTACTGTAAACCCATGCGCTGTGCTCTGGGCCACTTCCCACCCTGATATCAACAGACCTCTTTTTCTTTCTGTCTAAGCTCCCCTGAGCTGGAACAATGATTCACTCTGACTTTTTGTTAGTTTTTTGCTCAGAATTCAATTTGGCATTTTCTGTGGTCATTTTGTAGGAGAGGTTTTAGGGAAAGTTTGACAGGTATGACCTTTCACTCTGTCATTTAGACTGACGTTTGATTTTTTGTTATATAGTTGTTTTCATTTACATTATTTTAATTACTGTTTTTACTGTTTTCTTGGCTTTGCTTACTTCATTTTTCAATAGTTCATAAATATCTTTCCATGCTTTTCTTATGTTTTTCACACATATAATTTCTTATAGGACAATAATATTCACATACCACAAAATTTGTTTATCCTTTCCTTAGTTCATGGGCATGTACTTTGTTTCTAATTCTTTATTACAAAAAGTGTTGCTATAAATATTTTGGTGTATATGGAGACTTTTTTCTTATTGATGGCTCCTTTGGAGGATAAACCAGTAATAGCATATCTGGTTTAAAGGGTATGGGTTATTTGCATAATTCCAAATGCTTTCTAAAATGGTTGTACTTGTTCTAATATTTTTTTCTTATCTCATGAAGTCATTGATTTCTGACTAGTCTCTTCTGTAAATTTCTTCTAGAGATTCATATCTTGGGTAAGGTTTGCCACTTTCTCTTCTAAACTACTTATTCTCTCTCTAATAGTTTCCTCAAGAGCCTTTGTTTGAATTGTTAAAATATTTGCTTAATTTCTTCTAGGTATTCATGTCATCTTTGTGGAAAAACCATTTTTTTCTTTAAGTCTGCTCGCAGTTGTGTAGCTAGATTTTTGTTTTTGGTTTTAAAATATATATTTTGTTTTCTCCCAAATTACATATTAAAACTTTTTTTTTAACATTCACTTTAAAAAAAGTTTTGAGTTCCAAATTCTATCCCTCCTTAGTCCCCAGAACATAGGTTATACACATGCCATCATGTAAAACATTTCCATTAGTCATTTTGTACAAGAAGACTTAAATAAAAGATAGAAAGTAAAAAATACGCTTCAGTCTGTATTCCAACAGTATCATTTCTTTCTCTTCAGGTGGATAATACGCTTCATAATTAGTCATTTAGGATTGTCTTGGATCATTGTATTTCTGACAATAGCTAAGTCATTCACAATTCATTGAACAAAATTGCTGTTACTGAATATAACATTCTCCTTGTTCTGCGTGGAGCCAGATTTATAAGAAATTTTGATACTGAGTGATTTTTAAAAAAAATTACGGACCACCACATTTTAAATTTCTGAGTTGGAGCTTTGTGTGAGAGCCAGGCTATGTCCTTTGCAACAATCATGGGTGGGATCAGTGGTTCTCAACCTGTGGGTCACGACCCTTTTGGGATGGAAAAACCCTTTCACAGGGATCACAGGGGTCACCTATGACCATTGGAAAACACATATTTCTGATGGTCTTAGGAACTGAGACACTGCTCCTCTATTTGTCTCCAGGTGGGTCCACCCACATGCAGATATTCCCAGATTCGACTATTAAAGGATCTTGGCATTAGGAAAGTTGAGGACCACTAGTGGGGTGGTCAGCCTTGCTTGTTCTAACCTTGGGGATCTCCTGGGTCTCTGAGCTACCTTTGGTTTCTTAGGGTTAGGCTCCTTCCCAGACTTTTGAGGTTCTTTATGAACTTCTGTGGTATCACAGGACAAATGGCTAAGAGTATGGAGCATCTTGATCCGAGCCACACTCATACTGGTCACTGACATACCCATGCTCCTTGCTGGTTGCCAGGGTTTCCAATAGCCCTGCTGTGGGTTAACAGTCCCTGGGGACCTTTCTTATGGGGAGTCCTCTGCTCTTGATGCCTATGGACAGAGAGCCCTGCAGGCAACACATCTCTTTGGCCTTCTTCTGGTCATGATGGGAGGCAAAAGGCTTATCTGCCCATCCTGATAAAAATTTTGCTGATAGGCCCTTTTTCTATTGCCTATGGGCTGCCAGCTGACTTTTTATGGTGTTGTTTTTTTTTTTTGGGGGGGGAACACCAACATTTATTGTATTGTAGTTTTTAATTGGATTTCTTGGAAATTACTTGCTCTTGTATGAATTTTAGGATTTTGATGGAGTAGGTATGGGAGAGCTGGGTAGCCATTTTGGGTAGAAGACCTCTATTGATTAAGTCTATAAGGAAGATAAGGTTTCTGAGATGAGATGAGAATATATTCTAGGCATGGACTATGCACATACTTGTAAATGTCAGCTTGTGATGTATCAGAAACATACTGAGAAGAAATAAAACAAGGTTGTGAGACATATGCTAATATATTTGGAAAGGTTTGTTAACGAGCTAATGACTGAGAAGCAAGAAACAAGATACTGAGTAATGTAATAAAGGACCTGAGAGATTATCTCATCTGAACCTCATTTTATAGATGAGGAAATTCAGGCTTTAGGACCCATAGTAAAATCACTTGCCTAAAGTTTCACAGAACCCAATAGAACTCAAACCACAGGCAGGAAGGTGGCTCAGTGGATAGAGTGCTAGAACTGGAGTCAGAAAGACTGGCTTCAGACTCTTATTAGCTTTGTGACCCTGAGCAAGTCACTTAACCTCTGTTTGTCTTGACCCACTGGAGAAGGAAATAGCAAACCACTCCAGTATCTTTGCCAAGAAAACTCTATGTACTGTATTGGTGTGATATGGTCCATGGGATCATAAAGAGTCACATGCAACTTAACAATAATAACAGAAAATTGGAACTCAGGTGTTCTGATTTCCAGATTAGTTCTCTTTCTAGTAGTAATGCTAATCAGAGCTAGAATAGAGAAAAGTGAGAATAGGTGCTTAAGGAAAGACAAAGCTTATTGTCTGATAGTATTACTGATAGTAATATTGAGTAATAGCTAGGTGGGAAAGTTTCCAGGCTTCAGAAAGAACATGACAACCATTTCTGGAGTTGTCCAAAATTCAGTCTTGAATCCAAGGGATACAGAAAACCTTCCTAGAGAACCAGTCAGGAAAAAACCTTAAGTGAGGGCGTGTAGAAGTGGCCTGAAGAAAAGAGCATTGGCTCTGAAATCAAATGACCTGGGTTCAAATCCCATTTCTGTTATGAACTACTTGTGTGACCTTGGAGTCACTTAAATATACTTAAGTACACTTAAATACATTTAAATACACTTAAATTGTTGGGTCTCAGTTTCTTCATCTATAAAATAAGGGGATTAGAGGAGGTGGCCTTTGAGATCTCTTTCAGCTCTAGTGCTCTACAATGCTGTGCTTAATAAATTATGTTTGAAGAGCTCACTGACGCATTTCAATTAAATCTATGACTTCATGTGCATGTCCCCTGTGATGCTTTCCCTGAGTGCTCCAGCCCTGCCCCCACTGGTCTCTCCCCTCTCTTTTGCAGTATAAGCCAACACAGTGACTCATACTGAGGGTTAGAACCCATGGAAGGATGTTGGTCAACTCTGCAGCTTCAGTCTTAGTTTGGATGGTTTTCCTCATAAATATCTCACAAGCACAGTGCCTGGCATAGAGTAGGCTCTTACTAAATGTTTACTGAGGTGAATGATAAGAGATCACCCTCTAGTAACTGATGCTGGCTCATTGTCCATGATAGCAAGGGCACATCCTAGAGTCTAGAGTGCCATCTACACTCTGTTATCTGTATGGGTGCTCTCTCTCTCCACCCTTTTCTTTCCATCTCCTCCCTCCCCTCTTCCCCCCTCTTTTCCCCTCTCTCCCCCTTTCTCTCTCTGTCTCTCCCTCTCTCTCTCTTTTTCACACACACACACATACACACACACACACTATATATATATATATATAATATGTGTGTATATACACACATTATATTTGCAAAAGTAATTGTGTATTAATTTTTTAGTTTGTTTTGATTTATTCAACTACAGCTCATAAAATGTAGTCATCTGGAGTCTAAGAGAAAAGGGCAAAAAGTGCAGTATAAACTCACTGAGATTGAAAAAAATAAAGGAAGAGAATAATGTTTGAAATATCATTTAAGAAAGATCAGGTTTGGGGACAGTTAGGTGGTACAGTGAATAGAGAACCAGCTCTGGAGTCAGGAGAACCTGAGTTCAAATGCGGCCTTAGACACTTGACACATTCACTAGCTGTGTGACCTTGGCAAGTCACTTAACACCAATTGCCTTGCCTCCTCCAGAAAGACCGGAAAAGAAAAAAGAAAGATCAGTTTCCCATTGGTACTTAGTAAAGTCTGACATTTTTAAAAAAAATTCCTTTTTTATTCCAATTTAATAGTTGTAAAAAGAAAAACCCACACGTTTCAATATATAGAAGGAAAAGATAGTATGAGAAACTGAAATGTTACATACTTTACTTTTTTTTTTAAGCATCTATGTACTTGCATACACAGAGAGAGAGAGAGATTCTAAATGGCACTAAGACTTTTGGGACTGTGTGTGCGTGTGTGTTCGTATAAACTGTATAAACTTAAAACTGCTGGATAACTGCTTAAAATTGTGCTGTAATTTTTGAAACATTTTGTAAGTATATATTTAATTTAACCAGTTAGTAACAAAATGCTGAATTGTTGTTTGTTCCCTGGTGTAATTTTTTTCTTCTATGCATTTTAAGAGATGTTCTAATGATGCTATTTTTGGCATCTTTATCATTATTCACTAATCTACCACTCCAACCCTTTAATTAGGCCTCCCTTTACCACTTACTAGTATACGGCCTTGGGCAAGTCACCTAACCCCAGTTGCTCTGCCCTCCCCTCTCCAAAAAAAAAAGGAATTAGGCCTCCTTGTAACAAATATGTACAGTCAAGTGAAACAAATAGAAATATTGTCCGTGTCCAAGGATGCTTGTCTCATTAAGCACCTCTAGTTCATCATTTCTCTACTTTTGATTCTTGGGCAAACACAACCGTGCACAGTATTTCTTTAGTCGAGGTCAGTCACTCCCCAGGTTTTCCTGTTTCCTTCCATGGCCACCATTATGACATTCAGTCACTCACTCATGTTAATTCCTATACTTTTCTTATGAATGAAGCCCTTTTGATTGTGTATGTTGCTACATTCAATAGAGCTAGTCCTAAATACTAGTTTTCAATAATTTCATTCATATCATAGAAAAGGAAGTTTTTTACTCGGCAGAGTAATCATTTAGGTCAGGATCACATTTATAGGTGTCTTCTTGCTATTTTAACCTAGAATATCATGTTCACTATCATTTGTAGGCTACATAAATATAGGGACTATGGCTTATCTAAACTTTGTATCTCCCTCAGCATTGTCTGTAATTAGGATTTTTTTCATCTGTGACAAGAGTTAGGAAAGAGCTTTTGTCAGGGGAGAGCAGGCAAAACTAGACATACTTGGAAAGTAATATGACGGTCAGTGATGGGACAGGGATGAGGAAAGGGGAAAGGAAGATCTTGCTATTTTAAGTCAGGTATGTTGGTATTTTGGGGTCTCAGGCAGCCCTAACTCCCTTTGGGCACCCTCTTCATTTCCAATTCAATCCAATGATCGTTTATTAAGCATCTGATATATGCCAGTCATTGTGCTAGGCCCTGGGAATATAGAAATAAGATGAAAAAGTCTATCCTCAAAGAGTTCTATTGGGGGAAACATACAGATACAAGCAAACACAAGATTAAGTTATTTGGTGGTAGGCAATCACATGGGGGTGTGAGGAAAAGTCTTATATTGTAGATGCCACTTCAACCGAGCCTTAAAGGGAACTAGGAATCCCTAGAGGCAGAGGTGAAGAAGCCCTAGAGAACTATGGAAGGGTTTTTAGCAGTAGAGTGACATAATAGAGAATAAAAATGTTCACGTAAATGCATGCTGTCTGCAGAACAGTCTGACAGAAAGGCACTGGAGTCCATGTTCCCATACATTGAAAGGTACCTTAGTCCCATCCTTTTCTTTGTACCCAGGTACAAAGCCTAGGTTCCCTTCTTAGCTCCAGTAAGATTTAAAGATTGGTTGCCACCCACCATTTTTTTTTCCTTTTTGGAAGGCAGTTGGTGTTGAGTGACTTACCCACGGTCACATGGCTAGTTTTTGTGTTAAATATCTGAGGCAGGATTTGAACTCAGGTCTTCCTGACTCCAGGGCTGGTGCTCTATTCACTGTGCTACCTAGCCATTCCCCACCCACCATTTTCATTCCCATCCTTGTAACCTCATTTAAGATCTTGACTTAATGAGAAGCACCCAGTATGTGGTAGCTAAGTCTGCCAAGTGAAGAAGTCCCTGACTCTGATTTTCCAAAAATCTGGCAGAGGACACTTAGTTATAAGAAGTCCTCGGCACCTTGTCATCATCCCTGTCCAGGCATAACTCTGACCTGTCCCTTTTCTTTGAGGAATATAAGCACTCTCAGGGATCCCTTATATATCTCTCATATATCCAAATATATGTTTTCCAAATCCTAGATGTATATATATAGATATACAGATATATTTATTCCTTATATAT
Source organism: Pseudocheirus occidentalis (assembly GCA_028646575.1). NCBI lineage: Eukaryota > Metazoa > Chordata > Mammalia > Diprotodontia > Pseudocheiridae > Pseudocheirus > Pseudocheirus occidentalis. The sequence goes on from CM053594.1 coordinate 215,119,749, forward strand.
CCTAAGACACACTTCATGCAAATCTCTACTTTGGAGCAAAGCCATATTCGCCTCACCTTAGTTATGGCCCTGGGCCCAAGCAAAGGGTAAGCATTTAAAAGATGTTTGTTAAACTGATTTGAAATAATGGCTCTGAGAGTTGAGCATTTAGACCTGAAAGACTTTTCACAGCATCTTTTCCCCCATCTGGTCCTATGAAGCCACGGTAGATCTTAGTGGAAGACAGGTTCTAGTCTGGACTTTAAAATTGCAACATTACAAATTTAATCCCTACTTTGTGAAAATAAAATTTTAAGTCTTCAAAAGGGTAAAAAATTCAGGTTTTCCTGGGAAAAATGAATGTGCACTTTGTTTGGTGCTGGCAAAGTGCTTGCTAAGGAGATTCACTGACCCCATTATTCATGAAAATGACACAAGTTGTATCATTCAGTACTGCCTTAGAGTTCTCTGACAGTGCCAGGAGCATCAGCATCAGCTGACACATGCCTATTTTTTCCAAACCAGTGATCTGACGAGGATATACGCACAGGTAATACCCCAGGTGGCTTATTAGTAAGACAACTACCTAATTTAGTAATCTTGCATCCAAAAAAACTGGCCTAATGAAGGTTGATTTTTGCCCAGGTGACCCTCAGTCAGGTAATTAACATTGTGAATTGGGGGTATGATACAACACATGGTTTCCTCAAGATGCTACTTCTCGTTATTAAACAAACAAATAAAGAAAACCCACAGGTCAAGGCTGTTCAACATTTTGTTGAGATAGGGAAAAAATGTTGGTTTTTATCCCCTCTGAAGATGTAATCATTCCTTCTGCATTTTTATTTTAGAATACCATTTCCTTTCAGTAGTTAAAAAAAAATTATTCAGAAGAATTCTAATCCCCTACTGCATCTTTTATGACAGGCAGGAAATGCAGTAGAATACTGTATGTGGAGTAAGGAAGACTTGAGTTCAAAGCCTGCCTCAGTTACTAAGTGTGTGACCTTGGGAAAGTTACTTAACCTTGCTAGGCTTCCTCATCTGTAAAATGGAGATTTAAATTGCATCTAGCTCACAGTGATTGTGAGGAATTAAATAAGATAATATAGGTAAAGTGCTATGTAAATGTTACTATCATTATTATTATTATTCAGAAGGGGCAAGTATGCATTTTCAGAGCTAAGTACTAATTTCCTTTACTGGTATTCTTGCAGCAGGCTTTTAATGTATTAATTTAACAAAAACCTGCTTCTCCACAAAGACCTACTGCTCTGAATTCTTTCCTATTCCTTTTTTCCAACAGTAAAACATTTCTATTCATCCTCTTTGTGCATTAACTTTACCCTTTATCACCAGATGAAATAGGGATGTTTCCCATTGCCCAGTGGGAACAGTTCTGTACCTAGGAATTTGGTCAGCTGGGGTCAGGGCATTCTAAAGTGTGTGTGATGTAGGTAAAGCTGGAAATGGGAACTGTGAATTGAGAAGAATAAGGAACTGGGAGGCCAGGGTGTCTAAAAAGGGGAAAGGATTGAGGTATTGAACACGTGGAGAGAAAGAAGTGTGACCAGGGGAACAATAGAATTAAGCAACAAACATCTGCCTAAGGATGAGGTGGACTTCAAAGGTTGCTGAGTGATCATCTGAAAACAGCAGAAGGGACCAAAGAGTATAACTAGCATCTTCTCCTGGTTCTACTGTCTTCTATGACTTCTATATTACTCTAGGAGTAACAGAAAGATTTGGGGAGGGTGCCAGGAGGTGGGGTATCTTTAGGAGAAAGCATGTGTTGTGGGAATGATTGGGGGAAAGAAGTCGCATCTTTGAAAAAAAAAAAAGAAAATTCTCATATCTTTAGATATCCTTTTGAAGGTCTTTGTGACCTTTTTAATGTCTTCTTATGTTTGTTCCCTTCATTTTATTGTTGAATGTTCAGAAGCTGTTTGTGTCAGTTTCGTTTTTGAGGGATAGATGTCCTCCATTCCCCTGACCCTCAGTCAGGACCTACAGGATTAGCAGAGATGAGAGCTTCAGAGTCATATACAACATTCTCTCAATAGCACACTGGATGCTCCAGACTTTTCCCCCAGTATTAACATAGGAGAAGCACTTTATTAGAATATATACTTCCTAACTTCTAAATCATATCCTATATATTTAAGTATTAGCTGTGTGGCCCCGGGCAAGTCATTTAACCCGGTTTGCATGAGTTTTCTCATCTGTGAAATAAGCTGGAGAAGGAAATGGCAAACCCCTCCAGTATCTTTGTCAAGAAAACCCCAAATGGGGTTATGAAGAGTGGGAAGTGACTGTGTAACAAGCATAGTTTTTATTTTTATGATTTATTTTCAGGAGACATTTTAGAATCAGAGGACCTGCATTTGAATTCTGGCCCTGCTACTTTTCTACTTGCATGACCTTGGGCAAATCATTACAATTCTCCAGGCTTCTTTCCTCCTCTGTTAAAGGAAGGGGTCGAACTAGATGAACTCTGTTGATTCCAGAATTTCATTCTTTCCCTTTATTTTATTTTATTTTATTTTATTTTTTGCTTTTTTTTTTTGGAGGGCAGTTGGGGTTAAGTGACTTGCCCAAAATCACACGGCTAGTTAGTATGTCAAGTGTCTGAGGCCGAATTTGAACTCAGGTCCTCCTGACTCCGGGGCCGGTGCTCTACTCACTGCGCCACCTAGCTGCCCCCTTTCCTTTTATTTTAAAAAAATATATATTTTATTTATACCTTTCCTTTTTATATCATCTTCATTTCAAAATATACTTTCCACTGCCTCTCAGAGAAATGTTTTATTACAAAAACTAGATAAGAAAA
>CM053594.1:215122657-215138202 GCA_028646575.1 Pseudocheirus occidentalis
GCCCATCATGGCCCCGCTATTCCTGCCCCTGCTTTTGTGCCCTGTGGCCCGGGACTCTGCGCCCCGCCGTGGCTGTGGCCACCCCAGCCTTAGGAGGCCTCCTGAGAGGAGGAGTCGTCAGCGGGCAGGGGCCGCACACCTCCCCCCCACCCCCCTCCCAATACAGCCGCTCAGGAGCGCCCGGTCTATGCTCGTGCATGTGTGTGGCGGCTCCACACCAAGGGGCACAAGGTCTTTGCTGAATTCCTGACAGATGAAATTAAAGAGGAGAGGAAGATCCAGAAACACAAATCCCTCCTTCCCCAAGCTGTCTGGGGATTGGGAACTGGATGTGCAAGAGACAGAAGCCAAGTTAGTCCAGAGTCTGGCTGGAGAGAGGATCATAGTCACAGTCACCATTAACAACAGTATCCCACCGACATTTGATGATAAGCCACTAGACGGAAAGAAAACCCAAGAACAGCAAGAGCCTGAACTTCAACCCCGAACTTGGTGGTACAGGTTGTGAAGGACAATGCCAAGACAACCCTTGTGCTGGACGGCCACTATCCAGAGGGCGAGGTTGGACAGGAAGAAGATGATGAGAGTGACGTCTTCTCCTTCGGAAGTTAGCTTTCAGCCCACCACTGAATGACTGGCAGGGTACAAACTACATGCTCAACACGGATTCCCTGGACTGGGTGGGCCCTGTATGACCGCTCGATGGACTTCCTGGCTCACCGTGGGGTGGACAACACCTTTGCAGACAAACTGATTGAGCTCAGCACAGCCTTAGAGCACCAGGAGTACATCAGCTTTCTGGAAGATCTGAAAGGGTTTGTCAAGTATCACATATTTCCGATGGTCTTAGGAACGGAAACACGCTCCTTTATCCGTCTTCGGGCGGGTTCGCCCACATAGGAGTATTAAAGGGTCCGCATTAGGAAGGTTGAGAACCCCTGGTTTAGGGGAGAGCTCAGGTGAGTTTCTGCCATTCCACCATCTTGACTCTTCCACCCTCTAGAAGGCTGACATTTTGTTGTCTATTGAATCTTTTTTTTTTTTCTGATCTCCTTGGGTATATGCCCAACAATGGATTTGCTGGATTATTAAAGGACATGGGAATTTCAGTTACCTTCTTAACATTATTCCAAATTACTTAACAGAAACACTGGCCCAGAGAATAATCTACAGTATCTCAGTTTGCCTGATTTTTATCAGTTCCTCCAACATTTCTCTTTTCTCATGTTTAGCAGTTTTCCAGGTATAAAGTAACTTCCCAGGGCAATGAAAAACCAAAACGACATATGGAGCCAGGCTCCTCATTGGCAGAGGAATCTAACTGGATTTGTTTGTTTGGTAAAGAAGCTTACAGAGAAGCATTCCCAAGGAATGAAACTTGGGAAGAGTTTCCATTTGGGAAGACTACCATTTCATTTCAGTCACAGGGGGGTAGGCAAACCAGAGAGATGGAATAAACTAGCCTCTCACTCACCAGCACCTACCTATACCACCTCATAATTTTTTTTTGGAGGTGGTCAGAGTTAAGTGACTTGCCCAGGGTCACACAGCTAGTAAGTATTTGAGAACAGATTTGAACTCAGGTCATCCTGTCTCCAGGACCAATACTCCATCCACTACTCCACTTAGCTGCCCCTCACCACATAAATTTCTTTCTTTTTTTTTTTTACATACTTTTTTTTAATGTCAAAAGAAGTAAGAAACAGTTTTGAAATATTTTCCATAAGAAGAGATGAACTAGAACATGAAGGTGAAAAATATATAATAGACTATTTTCGTTGAGCTCCATTTATACTGACTAGTACATGAACCATAGGAATTGTCATCTACCACTAAGACAACAAAGACTAGAAACATTTTTCAGTTTTTCATCTTCTATTGGCAGAGAACAAGACTTTTTTAAAGGTGATGTAAGAAGCAACAGAAAGTATGCTGAGAGATGTCGTTAGGCACAGATTGCTGCTGATGGTCCATGGCTGCTGCTAGAGCCACCCAGCTTTATTAGGTCCTTGGCTTCTTTAAATTCTTAAGAACAAACTTGTCAGCTGAGTAATTTCACTAATGTGGGTCTGTTGCTAACCTATTTCTAGGTTTCTTTTGGCTTTATTCACAAGCATTTGTTTTTGTGCAGAATCTTTTATATTCTTATTTTCTCAGAAGGTTTCCCTTATCCTTCTGATGGCGTAATTCTGTAATTGTAGGATGTGAACTTGCTGCTCTCTCTCAGCATCTCCTGGTGGAGATCTAACAGTTGTGCCAGGCTGGAGGCTACTATTTTGGGAGGTCATGGGCCACGAAATTTTCTAGAGGTCTATTATTTTCTGCCTCCATGATTTTAGTTACATCCATATTCATGAAGCTACATAGAATGAGAATGACATTTTTGAATTAAGGAAAATTTGCCAGAGTGTATAGGATACAGGGCTAGCCCTAGAGTTAAGAAGATTTGGGTTCAAGTCTTGCCTCTGAAACATAGCAAATGTGTGACCATAGGGAAGTCACTTATACTTTTAGTGCCATAGAATGCAGATTATAGAGGAGTTTGTGAGATCTGCATTTGGTTGAGGGATTTAAATTTTTTTTAATGAACAAAAATGTATTTTCTCTTCTACCTTTCCCTCAATAGAAAAGAAAAAGAAAACCTTTGTAATAAATGTACATTTGTTACAAGCAAAACAAGTTTCCTGCATGGGTTATGATCACAAATCCTATATGTCACATTACATACCTTGTATCTATCAGTTTTCTGTCTGGAGGTAGGTAGTGTACTTCCTCATCAGAACTCTGGAATTGTGGTTGGTGTCTAAACTGATCAGAGTTCTTACGTCTTTGAAAATTTGTTTTTACAATGCTATTGTTATAGTATAAACTTTTCTCTTGGTTATGCCCACTTCCTTTTGTACCAGTTCATACAAGTCTTTTGAGGTTTCTCTGAAACTATTTTGTCCTTATGGCATTCTGTTCATACATTAATCCTTGAAATAAGACCAATGACATCACAGGTCACATCACAATACCTTGACTTGCACATGAATTGGATTTAAGTTAGGCAGAATTATACAAAGCTGTCAGTCTCACTCTCTCTTCCAGAGACATTGAGGTCCAGTGACAGGACAAAAGTCAAGATGACTGGCAATGGCCCATGATGCATTGGATGACTTTGGTGTTTTCAGTGTCTGACCAAGCTCTTAGCACTCTGCAGCACTTGCTTCCGTCTCTTTCATGGGTATTGGAACAAACTGTTCTCATCTGCACATTCTACCAGGGGGAAGTCTCCATATACTGGGAGTAGACATCCCCATAATTCACTGACAGATTTGAGACCCACCATTTATCCTCAACCTGGTTTTACAGCTTTATTAGAGTGGCCACTATGTGTAAGCCCTGGAGCCACAGGTGAGAGCTGAAAAGGTGGACACCAAAAGTGGATGAGCAGCCCTGAAAAGGACTGAGCAAGCCCTCATACCAGAGGTGCTAGTCCTCCCTAAATATTCTGTACATTCCACGTTCAGTCATTACTCAATTGATGACTACCTCTCTCCCCTGGTTTCCAGTTCCAACAGTATACATACACACACACACAAACACATACTATAGGTTTGTTTTCTCTTTATTTGATCTCTTTGAGGAATAGGCCTACTATTGGTATTATAGGGATCAAAGAATATATGTGTGTACACATATGTGCATACATATATGTATGTATGTATATTATGTATGTATATAATACATACATATATGTATACACACACAAGGAGAGAGTTTCCACACTAATAGAAACAGAGGTCTAGAACACTACTTCCATTCCATCTGTCACTAGCCCCAAAGGGGAAAATTTACAAAAATTAAAAGGATTGCCTTAAGAAGTAGTGAGTTCTCTGTTACTGAAAGGATTCATGCATAGTCTGTCTGGATGAGCTCATGCTCACATTGCTGTAAGGGGATGCTCACACCAAGGAGAAAGAGTGCTTTTCTCTGAGATTATCTCCAATATTAAAATACTATGTTTTGATGACTATGTCTCATATTACCTATATTCTCATGGAAATCAGCGTAAGAGTGTTTTGGGTCAGAACTCTGTGTTTGAGGTATGGGTTACAAAGAACAGGAGAAGGAAAATCTATCCATGGATATCCATAGAGATACCACAATTAAAGGTATCTTATCTGCTTTGCCTTTTGCCTCCTCCCTGTTGAGACATTTACTTTTAAATATCCTTTTTAAAATTAGGTTTCAGTTACGGGGTCTTATGTGCTCGCTTAGGAGAAAGACTTTGCCCAAGATTGGTTGACAAAGATAAGTTAATGGTGTCTGACCCATCATATCTAACTTGAAACATATGAAGTCTGGGGGGTGGCTAGGTGGCACAGTGAATAGAGCACCGGCCCTGGAGTCAGGAGGACCTGAGTTCAAATGTGGCCTCAGACACTTAACACAAAAACTAGCCTTGTGACCTTGGGCAAATCACTTAACTCCAATTGCCCTCCAAAAAAAAAAAGAAACATATTAAGTTTGTCTAGAACAAGTAACTGTTAAGAATGACCCTAATACTTTATAATAGTGAGTATCAAAAACAAAATACTACTACTAATAGCTCGTATTTATATAATACTCTTAAGACTTATCAAATGCTTTCCTTGGGAAAAACTTACGTAATAGGAAGTATAACCTAACTACCCCCATTTTACAAGTGAAAACACTGAACTTCGGAAAGGTTGACTGATATGCTCAAAGCCCTAAGGAACCATATTCTAATTTGGAATTTTCTTTCTTTATACCAGGTTTTTCCCCTAATTGATTCTAAGTAGGTAGCTTATAACATTATAGCAAGATTACCTTTCATCTTTAATTTTGTTTTCCTGTCATTTTAAAATTACAATTTAAAACACATTTTAAAATAATGACTGTCATGCCAGCAGGTAGGTGTATATATATATATATATATATATATATATGTATGTATGTATGTATTAGGAAGAATGGTTTATCTAGTAGTTATTTCTAAAGAGATATCCTTTACCCACTGGGATTGATGCTTATTAACCTTGGCCTGATTGTGGTCTTGGACTACCACTCATTTATTATTTATCTTCATACCCTCTAACCTGGTTCTCTATCTATTTTAACCAAACAAGACAGCCCTAAGGGCTCTTTTAAGCCAGCCTAAAGAACAGGCAGTCTTCCAGATGGCTATGAACCGTAGACTCTATCTATGTAATCGAATGACTTGACTTGTACTGGAGCCAGGAGTAGAATTCACAGGACAAATGAAAATCTGTTTTTTTGCATTTTGACAGAAAGCACAGCCTCAAGCCGGAGAGGTGAAGTTTTAATGAGGCTGCTTGAAGCCTCAGCCAGTGGGCTGGAAAGGTGTTTTAGGGATATGGTACTATACTAGTTCCCTGTAATCATTCCTTGCTTAGTTGCCAGGAAGTCCCTAGTTAATGGTGCCACTTTCCATAGTAAAGTTAAAAAAAAAAAAGGTCCCTGCCTACCTGCAGTTTAAAAGAAATAGCTGCAGCTATCAGTACAATGGTAGTAAAACTATAGATTTACTGGATTATTTTATTACTGAGTTCAGATCTTTGTCATTCTTATCCCCCTGCCTCTGGCATTCTTCATTCTTTCTCAAGAGTTTACTACCTGGGGAAGCCAGGTGGTGTAATGAATAGAGCACTGGACCTGGAGTCAGGAGGACCTGAGTTCAAATACAGCCTCAGACACTTGTCACTTAATTGTGTGACCTTGGCCAAGTTACTTAACCCTGATTGCTTCACCTCTCCCCTAAAAAAAAAGCTAATTCAATCTTGCTCTCAGACCCAGATCTCGGCCAGCCTTTCACACAGGAACTTGAGTATGTGTATGTTAGTAATGCCTCCTCTTTCCCTCTGTCCTCTCTTGTCAACATCCTTTTCCCTTTTCAATTCCAGTGATTTAGAATCTCACTTTAACTCAGTGGGTACTTAGCAGGTGCTTAATAAGTGCTTCTTGACTTGACTCTGTCTCAGTCTTCCATGCTTACATTTCACCGTCTTCCACATTCACCGTCTTCCACAACTGTGCCCTCTATGATCTTAAATGCAAAAAATTCTCACGGACAGCTAGGTGGCACAGTGGATACAGCCCAGACCTGGAGTCAGGGGCACCAGAATTCAAATTTGACACTAGACACTTGAAACTTCCAGGTTGTGTGACCCTGGGCAAGTCACTTAGCCCCAGTTGGCCCCCAAAATAAAATTTCTCTTTAATCAGAACCTTTTAGCTTTTTATCTCTCCCTCTACTACGCTCCTTCTAAATCTATTCTTTGTCATCACTGTGACCTTCAGCTCCTCTGTCTCTCCTTGTTCTCCCAGTCAATGGTGATAACTCCTGCTCTGCCTTCACTTGCCTTCCTTCACAATCTTTTTTTTTCTTTTTGGAGGGGGAAGGTAGGTCATTTGGAGTTAAGTGACTTGCCCGGGGTGGCATGGCTGGTAAGTGTGAAATGTCTGAAGCCTGATTGGAACACGGGTCCTCCTGACTCCAGGGCCAATGCTCTATTCACTGTATCACCTAGCTGCCCCCTTCCTTCACAGTCTTCACCCTCTAGTTGACCAGTTGAATGAAATACTATCCATGAATCCTTTGCCCCCTTACTCTGTTGGGACTCATGCCTTGCCATACCCCAGCGTCATATTACTCTCACCATCCCCTTCATCTCCTATTCATGTGCTGCTAAATGCTGATGAAGAAAGTCATGCAGGTGTCTTAAATGGGCCCAATTCAAATTTGTTTTCTAATTTCAGTTGGGTCCTCACTACTATACTGTAATCTTTTTATTCTTCCCTCTATCATATTTTCCATAGCTGCTCTTTTCTAGGATCCTTGTACCACTCCCTGCCTTCCTCTCAGAAGATCTCACTTCCTACCTTACTAATACAACTGGATTTTGAGATGAGCCCTTGCAGAGAGGGGAGAAGTGTGGGCTATTTCCAGCCACACGACAGCTCAACACTGAAGGGACATGGGCATGTCCTTTGAAATGATGAAGAGATTCCCTCATTGGCTCCTGAGCTTGAGGAACAATTGCCTGAAGCAGCATTAGGAGATATTGCTGTTGGTTGTAGAGGCAATCAGAGTGGCGATGTGCAATCTGAGTAAGCAGACAGAATGGCAAATGGGGCAGGGGACTAGGAAATGAGGAATGGAACACTGAGGCTGAGTTAGCCTAATGGAGTACAATCAAACCTGGGACTGGCGGCTGTCTCTGCTTTCAGTTACCAGCATGGCCATGTATTGCTGACCTTCCATTTAGTAGAAAAAATTACTAGAATCTATAGTGTAGTCTCTTCTTTCTGTTCCTTCCTTTTTACTTGTGAATAAGGACAGAAGCTGATTCTAAAACTTACTCTGTTCTGTAAAGCTACTTATCTAATATCTGTTTGAATTTGTTTGAAATAGTTAATTCCTTCAACCTAATTGCTGTTGATGTACCTACAAACAGCCTTATTTGTGAATGGGAGCCAAACCTGGAAGGAACAGTGGGTGAGTATGAGTATATAGAGATCCAGAAAGGGCCAGATGTTGAGCCATCATCTGAACGTGCCAGGCTTTCTCCCAGTTGGGGGCTCAGTCAAATTGAGAGATAAAATGCTAGGATTTTCATCTATTAGTGATTTTTGGGATGAATTTCTCAAATAGTAAAACTAACCAGGACTGGGATTTTTCTTCCTTTGCTCTAGGCCAAAAATAAGTCAGAACACAATTTTGCTATAAGGGACAAGCCTGGTCTTTAGAGTAAGTGGAGTCATTCTACCCTTTTTCTGTGCATACTAAGAGAAAACTCTCCCCAGAGATAGAATCGAGGATGTTGGAGGAAAGATGGCAGGGCCTGACCAACTATGCCCAAATTCCAAAGGGAGGAGTATCTTTTTACTTTCTACCTCAAAGGCATTCCCTACTAAGAAAAAATAGCCATCAGCAATGAGGCTACATTTCTAAAATCGTCTGTATCATACCCTGTTCTTTGCTTATTTGCCATAGTTCCCAAGGAGATAGTCCTTCTCCTTGATAAATTGATCCTCTTTCCTTGTGTCCTTAATTCAGTCCCTTCCTTCCCAATCCTTCTGAGAGCTTGCATTTTAATTTCTCCATGTGTATTTTTTTCTCCCCTCCTTACTCTCCCTTTCCCTCTCCTCACTTTCTTTTTATCTACTTGTTTGTTCAATTCCCAGTGCTTGCAAACATACCTAAGTCTCTTCCAGTCCTTAAGAATCCTTGATTTTATACTTATATCTCCTGAAGTCATAATGCGATTAGCTCTTCTTTTTCATATTGCCTTTTGCACCTCTCGCTCACTTCTAATTTGACTTTTGACTCTACCGCTCAATGGAACCTGCCTTCCCCAAGGTTACCAACAGTTCTTTAACATGATAAATTCAGTGCACTTCCCTCAATTCTCATCTTGTTTGCTCTTAATATGTTTTGTAACACTGTTGCCTACTTTCTCTTGAGGGTAACTTGACTTCTTTGGAACTGATCTCTTCTTAATTCTCCTTCTATCTGTCTGATCATTGCTTTTAGTCACCTTTGCTGAATCAGCATTCATTTCTTCCCCATAACTCTAGGTGTGGACCAAGGCTTTATTCTGGGGGGCATTCCGTTCTCTATAACTTTTCTCTTGGATATATAATCTGCTCCCATAGCTTCAATTATCATCTCTTTATTGTTTTTGTTTTTTCCTTCTTGGAGGGGGGAGGCCAGGGCATTTGGGGTTAAGTGACTTACCCAAGGTCACACAGCTAGTAAGTATCAAGTGTCTAAGGCTGGATTTAAACTTAGGTTCTCCTGACTCTAGGGCCGGTGCTCTATTTGTCAATTATTGTCCTTGATCAATTGATTCCCTTACCTATATTATGTCTTCAGCTCTCTCTTGAATTCTAGTACATTTGTCAGTTGACTAGTGAATATTTCTTTTCTTTTTTTTTTTTGCCTTTTTTTTTGGAGGGCAGTTGGGCTTAAGTGACTTGCCCAAGGTCACACAGCTAGTTTTTTGTGTTAAGTGTCTGAGGCCGGATTTGAACTCAGGTACTCCTGACTCCAGGGCCAGTGCTCTATTCACTGTGCCACCTAGCCGCCCCATGAATATTTATTTTCACTTGAATATCTTAATATTTATTAACTCAAACTTATCGTGCCAAAAAGAGAAATAACTTCTTTATTTCTACTGAATGCACCATCAGCCTTCTAATTACCCACATGTACAACCTTGAAGTCATTCTTCAATGACTTTTTGTTCTTTTGCCTACTGTATTTAATCAGTCGTGAAAATCTTGTAGATTATAGATCTATAATACCTCTTGCATCTTCTTGCCTTTCATATGGCCATCACCTTAATTCAAGGCTCTAGCCACGTCTTGCCAGACTAACACAATAGCCTCCTAATTTGTGTCCATGCTACATGCAACTGCCAAGTTAATATTCCTATGCCATTGGACTCCTCTGTAACTTTCTTGCTCAGTTTTAATGGTTCCTTATTCCCTCTAAGATAAAATTAAATTCTTAACTTTAGCATTAAATACCATTTCCACCTTTACAACCTTGCTACACATTTCTCCCTTTTGTATATTCTTTGCTCCAGTCAAATTGCCTCTTCATTATTGCCTTAACTTGGAATTCCATCTCTAGAGTGTGTGCATTTTCATAGTGTCCCTCATGCTTGCCTGTGTCAGTCTCTCGTTTAGAATCATTACTTTTGTTCAAGGCTCAGCTCAGATTCCACATCCTTTATGAAGCCTTTCCTAACCCTGCCAATAGTTAAAGCTCTCTCTCTCCTTCACTCCTTCCTCAAATTATGTTATGTTACTTCTCTGTGTGTATGCAGTATGAATCTCAGTAAAATAAAACCTCCTTGGCGGCAGAGGCATCCTTTTGTTGTCTATAGCTAGCACTATTCTTTGTTGCTTATGTAGCTATTTATGTAGCTACATACTTGCTTCCCAGTTAGTAAGTCAGCTCCTTGAGCTCAGGGCAGGCTTTTATGTTTGCCTTTCTTTGTATTACCAGTACTCAGTACACAGAGGAATTACATCCAAGATGCTTGTGGATTCATTGATTCAATATGCAGACTTACTATCTCATAAAAAACTCTGTACTCAGTAAATGTTTAATGACTTTACTCTCTTTTTTTAAGGCAGCCTGTAATCATGTTAGGGTTTTGTTTTTTAAAAAATATATTGAACTTGTACTCTACAGGATCCTACAGGTAGTAAGTACTACACTCCCCTCCAATTCATCCACACTTCCTTATGTTACTCAGAATTCAGTTAATCCTGCCTCTGGCAAGATCTTTTTCACATGGACATATATATCCTTTTAACCCCTCCCTCAAATTCTAAGGAAAGTCTAGCTACCTCAGGGGAAAAAAACCACAACGAAAAAACTCTCACCCCTACCCCCTTTTTACCTTCCATTTGTGGGCCACAGATTGATGTTAAGCGCAGAATTAGACAATCCCAGAATCTCTGAGTTAGAAGAGAGCATCTGGTCTAACACATATTTGGAGTATATAGAATATGAAACATGAAGAGGAACATACTTTTGAATAGTGACAATTGTCAATAATTTACATTTTTTTATTTCAAATTATTTTTTTAAATTTTTAAAAAATAAATTATTGGGGCTGCCAGGTGGCGCAGTGAGTAGAGCACTGGCCCTGGAGTCAGGATGACCTGGGTTCAAATACGGCCTCAGACACTTAACACACAAAAAAACTAGCTGTGTGACCTTGGGCAAAGTCACTTAACCCCAATTGCCCTCAAAAAAAAAAAAAAGAAAAAAAATTTATTTTAAGCCAAAATCTGCCTCCCTACAAGCCCAACCCATTGCCCATAGTTTTGCAGATTAAACAGAGTACATCTAGCCTCTTTATTATATTATAGATCTTCACCTACCATAAGACCATTATCATGTCTAAACTAAATCATCTCCATGTTTAAAATCCCCATTTCACAGAATTTCAAGACCTAAGAGGCCTCAGAAGTCATTTAGCCTTCTACTGCATCTCCAAGAAGTGGCCATCTACTCTTGACTTTAAAAATTGTGTGGTGGTGGTGCTGGTGCTGGTTCTGGTGCTGGTAAGATTAACCCACTGTTTTCCTGGACAGTGAATTCTACTTTGCCTAGCTTTCCTCACCATAATTAGGATTTTTTTCTAAAATTACTTAGCAACAATCATCCAGCACTTCTGGTTTGGTTTTGCCTTTTGGGGGCAGGCCTAAAAGTGGGATCACTTTTCTATTATAATAGCCCTTCAAATAGCTGAACACAATTATAAAACACTTTGAATAATTGAAGCAGGGATCCAGTCAATTCCTTTTACAAATGAAGGGACTGAAGCCCAGATGCAGACTTTGTGCAATTTGTTAGTCATGAATAAACTATCTAGACCGTGCTTGCTCCTGGTATAATTTCATCAAGGAAGAGGAATGTCCTGAGTTTTTGATGTGAGATGGAATATCATTAAATTATTTTGTGTGGTGGGAGAGAAAGAAAATATGTACCTGCAAATTGGGGGGAATAAAACCCCATCAAACCTCTAAATATATATATATATATATATATACACACATATATTAAAAAAGAAAGTTGGCCACTAACCTTGAATAAATGTCCTTGATGGTGCCCCTGCAATCTCCCAAGCTTCTATTATAGTCTTTCCCTCACGGTGTCTTGATACAGCTTGGGTTTATTAAATATCTATTGAATTGAACTCTTCCTCTGATTCAGCCTTAGGTACCTGCATTTAGGAAAATAAAATAAAATTAACTTTTGGCCATATCACTCCCCTGGTCAAGAACTACCTATGTTATCTCATTTTATCCTTACTACGCTGAAAGCTCCGTGCTATTATTCTCATTTAACAGATGAGGAAACTGGGACAAAGAGTAACTATCAATAATCATGTATAAGATCATTTATAGGGGAAAAATGAGCATTTGAAGTTCAAATGGGCCTTCTTCAGGCACATTTGTTCAGAGGAACTTTTTGAACCCAACCCATACCTATAACAAACAGCTGATACTTCTACTAGAACGTTTTATTTTATTTTATTTTTGCTTTTGGAGGGGCAATTAGGGTTAAGTGACTTGCCCAAAGTCACACAGCTAGTGTGTTAAGTGTCTGAGGTTGGATTTGAACTCAGGTCCTCCTGACTTCAGGGCTGGTGCTCTATTCACTGTGCCACCTAGCTACCCCAGAGCATTTTAATCTTAAAGAGGCAATGTGATACTATGTGAAGATTGCTTGATGTGGAGTCTGAGGACTTAGGTTTGAATCTTGGCTTTGCCTTTGTGACCTTGGGCAAGTCTCAACCTGCCTGGACCCTGTTTTTTTCCTCTATAAAATTAGAAGTTTGGACAAGATGGTCACTGAGGCTTTTTCCAAATCTATGACCCCTGTATGATCCTTGTTTAGGCAATATGGTAAGACTTAGCCAGTGACTGGAAACAGATGGCATCTTGCTGATCAATTAGGCATTGACCTGCTTGCTCCTGTAAGTGGGTCTTTGGGGAATGACTAAATAAAGGATCCAATACTTTGATTCAGTGCTACTTCGAAGACATTATGGGAGTTAATAAAACTCATTATCTCTTGGCTATTTATCCCTGGCTAGGGACAAAATGTTAATTTGACTTAGTTATTTTTAATTAAAATAACTTCCATGCAGAAAGCAGAACAGTAACCAAAACTTATCGGCATTATATTAGTGAAATTATGACTTTTCTGCTAAAATTCTTTTTACTCCTCAGTGTCTAAAAAATCTACTAGAATTTCTGGTTTAGTGGTTTCCTTTCCTTAAGCATAATCACAAAATTTATGCCATATAGTCCTAAGGGTGGGAAGGTGAGGGAGAAAAGAGAGCTTATTTAAAAATTTTTGTTCCATGGACTAATATATAGTTAAGTAAAAAGAAAAATACTTAGCAAAAGGGAAAAATAGATATTTAATTGAACTGAATTCAAGAAGAGTTCTTAAAGAAAAAAAGAATGAATATCTAAAAACTTAGTTCAGTTGCTCTGAACAAACGAACTGGGCTGGGTTTTCAGCATTTCATTTTTTAAGGGTTCCTCTTGCACATAGGATTTATATTCAGAAGATAAATATTTTAATTAAGCTAATAAGAAGTAAAGTCAAAAGCAATAGAATATGCTAACAAACCTGACTTAACATTAAGTTAAAAATAACCCTATTATCCTGATTTATTTTAAAAGACAATAATAGATTTCCCCGTTTGTCAGATACTCTAGTGGGCCCTAAGGACACTTGATTATGCAGAAAAGTATTGGCTAGCTTTTGTGTGCTAATCTGGAAAGGAGATAGCAGAGGGGAAGAGGCAGTAAAGACCAGTAGTAAGTAGGAGAGTAGAACTCTGGGAATTCCTGGAAGTGGAATTCTCCCTGACCACTGCCCCTGGCAACCTTACCTGGCTGGTGCTTGGTGGGCAACAGCTTTGATAAAGTAATAAAATCACTGGCTATAAAAACTAGACTCAGTCTTGTCTCTGACTCTACCTGTATGGCCTTGGGTAAGTCTCTATTCCTCTGGGCCCCAATTTAGATAATCTCCAAATTCCCTTTCAGTTTTAAATCATATGAACTATTACTGTGTTCTCTACCCTGCATAAACACCAAACTAGTCCCAAAGGATCTGACTCACCATTTAATTAAACATCTTTTAGTTATTTCTAGTGTGCTTCCATAATAGTCCTATGAAATGGGTTATCCCTAGGATTTCCATTTTTACAAATCAGAAAATTGACTTTCTGTCATTTTTGTCATCAGTTTGCTTTGTGACTCAGATCTCACTAGCTGGCCTCTTTCAGGGCAGCTCTCAGCCTCTCTGAGATTTATAAAATCTTTATTTTATAACTGTGGTGCTGGACTCCATGAAAATTAAAGAATAATAATGACCTTGCCAACTTGGACATTGAATAGCACCTATCAGTTAATCATTCCCTTCAAGCATAAATTATTGTCCACAAATGCTCTTTGCTCCCTTGGTGGGGTTATTAATCCATTCACTGATAACTGGTTTATGAACAAGTGAAGAGATTGACCTCCAGGTGAGCCTTAGTGGAATGGAAGAAAGCCACCAACCAGCCTCAGCTCAGCAAGCTAAAATGCTAGGGTGAGCTAGTAGATGTCCCAAAATATTCGTCTACCAGATACTAGGACTATGTTAGTCATGCAAGGGGTTCCAGAGCTGAAACCAGGTTCTTTGCAAGTTCCTAGGGAGGAATTTACAAAACTTGCCAACCAACTCTAATTGCTCTTAAGCTTTCACAGCATTGTGATTATCCCTTTGGGTTTCAGTATCTTTATTTAAGTAAAAAGACAGCAGAGCACTTAGCAGATCTTTTAAACAAAGCTTCTTATAACCTTAACCCTGCTGAGCTTTTGTCTTGCTTCAAGTACATGCTTCGAGCTAGGATGCTGATGGATGTGGGTAAATAACAAAACCCTTTATCAGGCAAATGGATGGGATGCAAAGAAGTATGCAAGAAAAGATGTCAATTAAAAAGTCCTTAACTGACTTTACTAGCACATTTTAGAATCATTATTATTTTTAAAGGGAATCTTGGTTAGCAATATCATGTCTTTGTAAAGTTGAATAATTCCTTTGGTCAAAATTGCACTGAATTCCCTATTGGCTTTATTATGCATTGGAATATATGATGTTAAGTAAAGAAACTGGATAAACTGGAGGAAATTGTACTGCTTAGAAATCTTAGGAAATCATCTATTCAGTGGATCTTAACCTGAGGTTCATAGAAAGAGGTCCATGGATAGATTTCAGGGGAAATTTTTTAACTTATGGGAAAAAATTCATCTTTATTTTTACCAACCTCTAACTGAAATGTAATATTTCCTTCAATTATTTTAAAACATTTTTGTTTCTGAAAAAGGATCCATAGACTTCACTGGATTGCCAGTGTGTTCAAGACAAAGAAAAGAAAGTTTATGTAGTCCATCCATATCTAGCCCAACCCTTCATTGAACAGATGGGACCACAAGAAGCTAAATGATTTGAAAATAGCAAATTTAGATGTTTTATCTTTTTGCCATACTTACTCAGATCCATTCATTTTTGTACGTCATGAATATAAAGACAAGATTTTCCTTCTATTCTTCTGTTTGCATTTATAGGATATACTTCCATTCTCTTTTGTAAAACATGCTGGGGGACCCTTATCCTAGATCACACTCATGATGGCAAATTGGTTCCCCGAGGGCAGGTTTCTACTTTATCCCAAAGGGTTCTAAGGGACCCAGATGGGATGGGAATGGTTATTTAGTACTGTATCTCACAAGCACCTACCTACCACTGTGTTTCTTTCAGTGACTATCAGTTAATATCAATTAACCAGCTAGACTTAATTAATTTTTAGTTAGAGATATTTACTAAAGTGGTAGAGTAAGAACATTTGGTGTAAAATATTCCCCACAAAAGTCTGGGGAACAAGCTCCCACAAGTACATATGGAATCTGGGGGAAAGGGAGCTCAA
>CM053594.1:215138702-215164463 GCA_028646575.1 Pseudocheirus occidentalis
GGAAGTTTCCAAAGCCAGGCCTTCTGCCTCCACTGAGTGGTCTTTCCATTTAATCATTTCTACTGTAATACAGAGTATTCACATCTGTAAAAGGGAATTGATTTTTAAAAATTCATAAATACTAGCCACACAAATTTTATACTGTTTCCTTGTTTTAATGAAGAAAAAACATTTAAAGTGGTCACAATTTACTTCAAAAACTTTTTTAGGTTCCTAAAGTGATTTTTTGAAGTCACCTGGAAGGGATTTAAAATAATTTACATTCTATTGAAGAAATAGTTCCTAGAAGCAAGGGAATTCTCCACTAAAAATTCCAACTATCAGTTGATTGATTGATTGATGTAGACATGGCAATTCTGCATTAAAAATTCCAACTACCATACCATTAGGAGGCATCATTTAACAGCATATTTTATACTCAGAATGCTTTCAGCAAAAATGTGTTATCCAGTGCTCCTCTAAGGCTCTGCATGTATGTCCCCTGCTCTGTGTGTTACGCAACCTGGAATTAAAATGTTCAAAGTGAGAGCTTCCTGGACTCTGAATTTGATCTTATTCAGGTTATTTTCCCACATGTCTATTCCAAAGAAAATAAAATCAAACAACATAGATGTAAGAAACCTCACAGTATTCATTTTTTTTTTTAGTTTTAATAAGTAAAATATTAACATCTGCCCAGGTCAGACCACAGCTGGAGGCATCTTGTGTTCTGTACTGAAAGTCACAGATTAAGAAAAGACATTGATAAACTGGAGAAGGTCCAGAGAAAGGCAACAAAGATGATGATAGACCCTGGTTCCATACCATTTGAGTATCAGTTGAAGGAACCATAGATGTTTAGCCTGGAGAAGAGAAAACTGGAGATTGGAAGGACAGGAGGAGAAGAGTTGGAAGCAGGAGAGATATTTGCCTTCAAATATGTGAGAAATTAGATTTGTTCTGTTTGACCCCAGTGGCCAAACAGAACCAAGAACAATGGGTAGACTATAGAAACAAATTTAGGCCTAAAATCAGGAAGTTTTACTTATAGATTATAGCTATAGGGGCGGCTAGGTGGCGCAGTGAGTAGAGCACCGGCCCTGGAGTCAGGAGTACCTGAGTTCAAATCCAGCCTCAGACACTTAACACATACACAAAAAAAACTAGCCGTGTGACCTTGGGCAAGTCACTTAACCCCAACTGCCCTCCAAAAAGCAAAAAAAAAAAAAAAGAAAGAAAGAGATTATAGCTATAGATAAGTAGATTTTCTAATGTCTCAGGAGGAAAAAAAAAGGGTTCCCTTTCAATGGAGTTATTTAGCCTAAGCCCAGATGTTTATTTGTTAGAGATGTTCTAGAGTAGAATGAATTTGGTCAGGTATGGGTTGACTTAGATGGCCCCTGAGATCCCTTCAAATTCTAAAATTTTGTAACTATATGACAAGTCCCTAAATCCTATCCCGATGTCTCCTCGGAAGGCCTTGAGAAGGTCCTGGGTTTTCTGGTGCTAAAAGAACATATCCTATCAAACTGGAAAAACTTCAAGACTGAGGCTCTGGGAAGCTAGGGTCTGGTGTCTGCTATCCAAGAAGCAGTCTCCCTGCCTTCAGAAGTCCTTCTCAGGAAGCGCGTTGGCAAAGTGATAACGGTAGAGACACAATTCTGCAAGAAATATTTAAACCAAAAAGAAGCCAGATCCTCAGATGACTGGGGTAATTGGTTTATTATGAACTTAACTTTAAACAGCAAGTTTAACTTAAATTTACAGCTATTAAAACAAATGCCAAAACCTTCCACATGTAGGCAGATTAGATAGATAGATAGACAGATACACATATATGTATATATATTTATATAAATATATGTATGCATATTTATATATAAATATATTTATCTAATATATATATATAACTTATCAATTATTATTCCCTATGTCCTTTTCCATTTTCTGTATGAATCCCATTATTTGTGTGTTTTCCTTTTATTGTAGTTAGAGATGGCACAGATGTCAATTTCCTGGCTCTCTTTCCTTCACTTAGCATCATTTCTTACTGTCTTTTGCATATTTGTTTTCATTTCCCACATTGTTGCTGTTCAGTTGTATCTGGCTCCTTGTAGCCCCTTGGACCATACAGTCCATGGGTTTACTTGATCAAAATACTGGAGTGATTTGCCATTTCCTTCTCTGGGAGATTAAGGCATTGCTCTGGGTTGTATTTGAACTCAGGTCATCCTGACTCCAGGCCCGATGCTCTATCCACTGAACCATCTAACCGACATTTTAGTCAAGCCCATATTAGTCATTCCTAATTGCATTGTAATAGAGCACAGTTTATTTAGTTATTCCATTTTAAGTTGCTTCTAGGGTTGAGTTTTTCTTTTTTGTAATTATAATACAATATAATAAATTTGAATTAAGAACTTATTGTGTGCTGAGCACAATTAGATGAGGGAGAAGAAACTACACCTAGATAAGACTGAATCTACCCACAAAGAGTTTCAGTTTTTTGGTCATTATATCTAAGACCTGTGATTTCCCAGTATGAGAACTCTGCCCTCTTTCCTTCCCTTCCCCCTAGCCACCCGCTATCTAAAATTTCTATTCTATTTATAATTTCTCATTTTACAAAGTTACCTGACATTCAAAGACTTACTGACTTACCCAAGAAGTCAGAATACCAATTTCTTCCCAAGTCTTGAAAGTTTATCTATCCATTTTTCCATATGCTGCCTGGCTAGAGTCTAGTAATATTGTTAAGCATTTTTCAATGGATAAATTTCTTTTAAATACATATATGTATGTGTTTCTTTTTGATAGCTTTCTTAGGGTATATTCCTAATAAAAATAATTATTATATCAAAGAATTGATCATTTAAAAAGTCTTGCGAGATACTTTTTGTTTCCAAAAAGATTCTACTGATTTCTAATTTTATCACCAATGTCTAAATATGTCCATATCTGTATAACCCCAA
Source organism: Pseudocheirus occidentalis (assembly GCA_028646575.1). Taxonomy (NCBI): domain Eukaryota; kingdom Metazoa; phylum Chordata; class Mammalia; order Diprotodontia; family Pseudocheiridae; genus Pseudocheirus; species Pseudocheirus occidentalis. Next base: position 215,141,654 of record CM053594.1, read on the forward strand.
CTGCGCCAAATTTTATAGTTTTATTTTTTTAAAATTTGGTGTTCATAGCAATGGGGTGATGGAACCAGGACCATCTGGGCTACTGAAATATGTCAAAAGTTCAGGGTCCAGGTCCCATCACCCCATCAATGGCATAGTATTAGATTTATTTTCAAAGGATAAGATTATAGTAAATTGATTGCAAGATTTCTCCAAATACTTTCAATATTTTATCTTACTCAGTGGTTATCTGTTGCCTAGTTTGGTTTTATGGAGAAATTAACTTTAATATCTAGGTCACTGAATTCAGTGTACATTTCAACAAATGGATTTCTGTGTCCAGAAAACAGTAAAATTCCCTCTCCTAATGTCCCTTGGGGATTTTGCTCTAACATTCATTCTAGTCTAGGACATTAATGGAAGCTTCCTAACTAGTCTGAGTTTTCAAAAGGAATAACAATTCAAGGTCATACACTCTTTCAAATACATCATCCTCAATATAATGTCAAGAAAGAAAAAATGGATATATGTAAACAGCACATAGACATTCTCAATCATGTCAATCATACATGTTGCTACTTTTACCAATCTGAAATTTAATGGCGATGCTTATCATTCTTAGGCATTTAGAGGCATTTAAAAAATCAACAAATCAATTTCTAGTAAGAAGCCTTTTGTATGGGGTTGAGCAGGTGTTTGAATCTCTATTCACTGTTTACAGACATTGGAGGAAGTGCTAGTCAAAGATTTATGCTCATTTATTGATGGGAAAATGTCAAGGACATATATTTTCTTAAAATCTATGTATGCGTCAAGCAAAAAATCTTGATTTACTCAGTCATCTTTTCTAAACTGTCTCAAACTGGAATATTCACCTCACTCGTAGAAATGCTACTAAACAAATATTTTTGAGCCAACAAAGCTTTCTGAGGAATTAATGTAATTGCTTAGCAAAGAGCAAGAAAGAATTATTGTAGCTTGGAAATTTTGTTTTTGTTTATTTTAATAAGAGAATGAAGAAGGAGGAAAAACTTACATACTTTTGAAGCTTTGAGGAAAATGTAGAAATACTGTGCCATGTATCAGGTTATAAGTTATAGGAATCATATATTTTAGAACTGCAGCAGAGATATATATCTCCTGCTGCTGCCACCCCAACTCCTCTACCATGCTGTAGAACAACAGGAGAAGCAAATTAGGTCATCAGGTTCTCAGTACCAGAGCTACTTTACCAGAAACTAATCAATTCTAAGCTCTTTTAACAATGCAATAAAAACAAATAGCCCTCTAACTGATTTTTCACTGTTTATAGAGGTAGCATTCACACTACCATAATTAAGGGTCCTTCTCAGCATTTCCATCAGAGGTCTATATTTTACAGAGGCTAAAAGACTATAAAAGTGAAGATTGCTAGGAGACCTTGACAGACTGATTTTTTACTTCAGTAAACTCAAACCAGTTTATACACCAATAATGCACAAGCCACTCAGTATCTTTGCCAAGAAAATCCTAAATAACGTCACCAAGAGTAGGGCACGACTGATAACTACTCAACAACAATAACAACAACACATAAATTTGAAGAGCTTATGTACAATGGTACACAATTAATTGGAATCATGTAAAATAACTAAATGTATAGACTTATATAATAAACCTTACAATCTTTTGCTTCTGTTTTTAAAAAATTAATATACAAAAGTCGGAGCCAAGATGGAGAAATAAAGGCAAGGACTCTCCTGAGCTCTCTCCCAAAACTCCCCAAATACCTTTTAATAATGACTCCAAACAAATTCTAGAGAAGCAGAACCCACAAAATGAAATGAAACAATTTTACAGACAACTTAGACAATTTGTAGGAAAGGTCTGTTGCACCAGGGTGAGAGAGGAGCACAGTCCAGTGCAGTAGACCGGGCCCTAGCAAGCCAAGAGCAGGCCTTTGGAGTCACTGATTCAGCAGCAAGGGTAGCTACTTCCAGACGTCTCAGCCTGTAGACAGTAAGGGGGTCAAACAACTAGTCAGAAAGAGATTACAGAGGTCTATTTGCTGGCACTAAGGTAGGACTCTGTTGCTTTGCCCATACTCGGATCCAGGTCATAGACTTCCGTGGCAGTCCCAGGGCAAGGAAGAGCACTAGCAAAGCAGAACGTGGAGTCACAGTTGGCAGGGCAGAAAACAGCCCTTGTGGTCACTCACAGACCAGAGCACAGGCCAGAAGAATAGTAAACATAGATCCTTAGATCATACCCACCTTGGAATAACTGAAAACTTATAGGTCCCTAGAAGTATCTCTGAAGACAGCTGCACAAAACCCCTGAAGTTTGGGTGTGCCCTCCACCCTAGAAGCAAAGAGTTAAAAGTCAAGTAAAAGAGGGGCGGCTAGGTGGCGCAGTGAATAGAGCACCAGACCTAGAGTCAGGAGTACCTGAGTTCAAATCTGGCCTCAGACACTTAACACAAAAAACTAGCCGTGTGACCTTGGGCAAGTCACTTAACCCCAACTGCCCTCCAAAAAAAAGCAAAAAAAAAAAAAGTCAAGTAAAAGGCTGGGAATATGAGCAAGCAACAGAAAACAACTCTGACCATGGAAAATTACTATGGTGATACGGAAGATCAAAACACACACTCAGAAGAAGATAGCAAAGTCAAAACACCTACATCCAAAACCTTCAAGGAAAATATGAATTGATCTCAGGCTATGGAAGAGTTCAAAAAAGGATTTTGACAATCAAGTAAGAGAGGTAGAAAAAAATGGGAAGAAAAATGAGAGTAATTCAAGAAAATTGTGAAAAAAAAAGTCAATAGTTTGGTAAAGGAGACACAAAAAAGAAAAGAAAAGAACACCTTAAAAAAGAGATTAGGCCAAAGGGTAAAAGAAGTACAAAAAGTCAATGAGGAGAAGAATGACTTAAAAAACAGAACTGGCCAAATGAAAAAGGAGACACAAAAGCTCACTGAAGAAAATAAGTCCTTAAAAATTAGAATGCAGCAATGGAAGCTAATGACTTTACGAAAAATCAAGAAAGAATAAAATGAAACCAAAAGAATAAAAAAAAATTAGACAATATGAAATATCTCATGGAAAAAACAATGGACCTGAAAAATAGGTCCAGGAGAAATCATTTTAAAATTACTGGACTACCTGAAAGCCATGAGCAAAAAGAGAGCCTAGACATCATCTCTCAAGAAATTATTTGGGGGTGGCTAGATGGCACAGTGAACAGAGCACCAGCCCTGGAGTCAGGAAGACCTGAGTTCAAATCTGGCCTCAGACACTTCACACGCTTACTGTGTGACCTTGGGCAAGTCACTTAACTCCAATTGCCTTGCCCTCCTTCCTCCAAAAAGCAAAAGAAAGAAAGAAATTATCAAAGAAAACCACCCTGATATTCTGCAACCAGCGGGTAAAATGGAAATTAAAGGAATCTACTGATTACCTCTTGAAAGAGATTCCAAAATGAAAACTCCTAAGAATATTACAGGCAAATTCCAGACATCCCAGATCAAGAAGAAAATACTGCAGGCAGCCAGAAAGAAACAATTTAAGTTTTGTGGAGTCACAGTCAGGATAACACAAAATTTAGCAGCTTCTACATTAAAAGATTGGAGGGCCTGGAATATGATATTCCAGAGGGCAAAGGAGCTAGGATTACAACCAAAAATCACTTACCCAGTAAAACTGAGTATGGTCCTTCAGGGGACAAAATGGATAATCAATGAAATGGAGGACTTTCAAACATTTTTGATGAAAAGACCAGAGCTAAACAGAAAATTTTCTTTTCTTTTTTTTTTTTAATTTTTTTTTAAATTTGATTTTAAAATACAAGAGTCTAGAGAAGCATGAAAAGTCAAACAGGAAAGGGAAATCATAAGAGGCTTGAAAAGGTAAAGCTATTTACATTCCTACATGGGAAGATGATGCTTGTAATTCATAAGAACTTTCTCATTATTGGGGTAGATAGGAGTATACATAGAGACAGAGGTCACAGGTGTGAGTAAATTATGAAGGGATACTATTTTTAAAAAAGTAAAATTAAGGGGTGAGAAAGGAATGTACTGGAATAAAGGGAGAGGCAGAATGGGCAGAAAAGAGGCAAGAAAAATCTTTTACAGTGGAGGGGAAGAGGAGGTAGCTAAGGGGGAGCGAGTGAACTTTATTCTCATCAGAACTGGCTCAAACTAGGAATAACTTTTACACTCAATTGGGTACAAATATCTATCTTACTCTATAGGAAAGTAGGAGGAGAAAGGGATAAGAAAGGGGGGAGAGTGTGATAGAAGGGAGAACAGTTTGGGGGAGGGGGTAGTCAGAAGCAAAACACTTTTGCAGAGGGACAGGGTGAAAGGAGAGAGAAAGAAAAGAATACATGGAAGAGGGATAGGATAGAGAGAAATACAGTTGGAAATAGTAACTGTGAAAAAAAACTTTTTTGAAGCAAGTCTCTCTGATAAAGGCTTTATTTCTCAAATATTTAAAGAACTGAGTGAAATTTATAAAAGAGCCATTCCCCAATTGATAAATGATCAAAAGATATAACAGTTATCAGATGAAGTAACCAAAGCTGTCTATAGCCATATGAAAAAAATATTATAGCTCACTAATGATTGGAGAAATGCAAATTAAAACAATTCTGAGATACTACCTCATACCTATTAGATTGGTTAATAGGACAGGGAAAAATGACAAAAGGTGGCAGGGATGTGGAAAAAATGGGGCATTAATGCACTGTTGGTGGAGTTGTGAACTGATTCAATCATTCTGAAGAGCAATTTGGAACCATGCCCAAAGTGTTCTAAAACCATGAATACCTTTTAACCTAGAAATACCACTACTAGGTCTATATCCCAAGAGAGATAAAAAACCAAAAAGGAAAAGGACCTATATATATGAAAATATTTATAGTAGCTCTTTTCTCATGACAAAGAATTAGAAATTAAAGGGATATCCATCAACTGAAGAATGACTGAAGAAGTTGTGGTATGTGATTGTGATAGAACATTATTGTGCTATGGGAAATGATGAGCAAGATGCTCTCAGAAAAGCCTAAGAGACTGGCATGCTGCTGCAAAGTGAAATGTACTATGTACAAAGTAACAGCAATATTGTAAGATGATCAGCCATGAATGACTTAGCTATTCTCAGCAATACAATGATCCAAGATAACTCTGAAGGACTTAGGATAAAAATGCTATCCATTCTCAGAGAAAGAACTAAAGGTGTCTGAACTGCAGTATACTTATTTTACTTTATTTTTCTTTAGAGGTCTTTTGTCTATGTTTTTTTAACTACATGACAATTATGAAAATGTTTTGCATGAGTACACATGTATAACCCATACTGAATTGTATGCCTTCTTAATGGAGGTGGGAGTAGAAAGGGAGGGAGAGAATTTGGAACTCAAAGTTTTGAAAATGAATGTTAAAAATTGTTTTTACATGTAAGTGGGGAAAAATAAAATGCTAAACAAAAAATTTAAAAATAAATTTGGTGAAGAGTTCACAAGATTTTGGCACATTCCTTAATTCTTCAACATGAAACCATATTTTTATCACACTGGATATTACCTAAGTGTACTTTTGATAGATAAAGTATCCATTTTTCCAGTCTAGCATTGACTATTGCCCATAGATTTTCAAAGGAGTTCAAACCAGGTAAATTCCCAAGCTACTACCTCCATCTCTTGGATATATTTCTTCACCTGCTCTGGTACAGTATGGTATGGTACAGTATGGTACGGTATTCATGTTGTGTTCTATCTCTATTTGGAAATTTCAGTAATTCCAAAACAATTATCCTTCATAGTACATCACTATATTTGTCAGAGTTTATCATTCCTTCAAGGAAGACAAGACTACCAGGTCCACTAGAAGCAAAAAAAAAAAATCTCCAACACATTAAAATTGAACAAACTTCTTTTTACTGCTAGCTTCCCTTTATGTGTTTGACTCCCTGTTCAGAATGTAAGCTCCTTGAGGGCAGGGTCTTTCTTGCTTACTTTTTTTTTTTTTTTGCCAAGTAACCCTTAGCACACTAATTGGCACAGAGTAAGATCTGAATAAATGTTTTTTTTTCCATTAATTCATGTTGTATAGTCTGATGAAAATGCCCAGATCTTAGAGGCTCACCTTCATTCCCTCTAACAATTATTTTTTATAGCCTTCAAGGAAAAAGGGGGTTTCATTAGTAAAAAAAATAATTTCTTCCAGTCTTCAGTACTATAATCTTTACATTGTCTTGTCCATTTTTTTTTTCAGAGAACCAGCAGCTGTTGGGTTTTTGGAAGATTAATTAGATTGTTTTGAAGCAAGAGTTTTCAGGTCTTGACATATTTTTTCCCTTTTCTACCACACCTTACTTTGCTCTTCAGAGCAAATGATAATTTTTGTTATAGACTTGAATGATTCCTGAAAAAACCTGACTTTCCCACACCAACAGCCACTGCAATATCTCTAACTGTATCTGAAGTGTATCTTTAAAAGCTACAACTTTTGCATGTCTCCTTGAAGTAACATAAATGCTTATTAACTAATATCCATTCTTTAAAACCACATAATAAAAACCAGGACAAAACAAGAGTGATAGAGTGTGTGATAGAGTGTGTGAAATTATCATGAAACAATTGACAAGAGAACCAACAGTGAGAGAACCAGCTCAATTTGGTTTCATCTGGTCAAGGTCAAACATTCTGAGTCAACTTAGTGCCAGTAGAAGCATAAACAAGACCACTGTTATCACAAAATAAAACTATATAAAAATTATTTTTATCTCAACTAATTCCCATAACACTATACGACCATTCCTTCTTTCTTCCTTGAATTATCATATTTATAAACAAACATATATTTATTTCAGTTACACTCTCAGTAGACTATAAGATCTTTGGGAGTAGGGACAGCTTTGTTCTTTAGTCTTTATATGCCTAACTCCTCTCCTGCTTAGACAAAATTGACACAAGATTTGAAATCTCATGTTATACCTCATCTTTTCTACTGAGTCACAGAATCTAGCCTGAGAGGAACCAGCATCCTCAATTTACCCATGAGGAAACTGAGACCCAAAGGGATAAATAGACTTGCCCAATACAATTACAAAGGTAGTAGTAAAGAGCAGGCAAGATTTAAACCTGTGACTTTTGACTGCAAAGCTAATGCTCTTTCCATTGTAATAAGATTTTATGTACCAATCCAAACACATTTTCTCATTTGGTCTTCTCAACAACAGGTATGTATTAGTATTAGTATTTATTAGTATTAGTATTAGCATTAGTATTTTTTTATGGTTTCAGGTTTTATTTTAGAATTTATAAAACTCCAGCGTCAGCCATATTCACGAGCCTTTTTACACGTTTGCATATAATCTCCAAATTCCAAAGTTAAGGCCGAGGGATCGTTGCCATGGAAACACAGGATATGGAAGACATTAAAGAATGAGAAATGGGAGCGACAATCCCCCTCCCCTGCCCAGGCTGTGCTCGCTGCACGGAGGACAGTGAGGAGACAAAGTACTAGGTATAATCATCTTACCATCTTTATTTTTAAATGGGTAGGGAAGGGAGGGGTAGGGAGGTGGGGAGGGGGCGAGCCCCAAGAAGTCGGAAGGGGCTTGCTTACAGATAGGCTGCTAGGAATCAAACTTGCATCTAAGACATTGAGCAGTTAATGCAGATGTGCAAGGTCTGCAAAAGTATTTCTTTGACTTGGGGAGATGGTGGTGATGGTTGTCGACAATGGACCATGACAAGAATCAAGGGGAGACGGAGTGCAGAGGACTGAGGGAAGGGCGTCAACAGGAAAGGTTCTGGAACACTTGTAGATGGAAAAGAAGGGGGAACAGGGGCCACAGAGACACGGGGACAACCACCCTCTGAGAGATCCACATCCTGCAGCCCCCGACACTAAGCTCCACCTGCAGCTGGGGACCCTCATCTCACTCCTCCCAAGTCATCATTCCTGCCTACAAGTCAGCTTCCGCCCAACGGGAACTTTGCCAGAGCCACTTGAGGCGAGAGGCAGGGAGGAAACCAGGAATCTGAGGAGAGGGGAGGACTAAGTCACCTTCTGCCACCACTTCCCTTCGGCAGGCAATTGGGAAGGGTGGGGAAGAGGAGTTTGTCCCTGGACCAAGGCCCGGCCTCCTGGCGTCTGGGTCTGAGATACTAGAGGCTGAGCTGCCTCTTGAAGCTCAGAGGCAGGAGAAGGCCAGGGCCTCCCAGACCCCTCCCCACACAGGGAGCTGACAAATGAGACCCTGAGGGAGGCAAAGCTCTCTGGCTAGAAGAGCAGACCAGCCAAAAGGAAGGGCTTCTCAAAGGGGCTAGGGAGAGCCGCTCCCTCTGCCAAGGCCTCGCAGCCAGGGTACGGAGTATGGGCTTAGCCTCCAGACACCCAGGAAGATCCTCTCTCCAGCAAGGGATCTCCAGCACCCATTCCTTGTGGTTCCCACCTCACCTTGCCTCTCTGGTTTAAGGTGAGCTAATTAGTGGCTCCAGTATCCCACCCCCTAAAATGAAGAGGTCCTGAGAGCTCCTTCCGCCTGCACCACACCCTCTGCACCCAGCCACCTGGCAAAGATCCAAGAAAGGCCCCAGGCAGAGGCTGATGGGGCATATCGCCTCTCACAAGCTGCCAAGTCTACCTGCCACCAAAGAACCCAAAGAAGCCACAAGAGTTTGGGGGCTGGGAGAAGGGACTATTCATCTCCTACTGTGGGGGAGCAGAGCATCCAATCTTGAATGCCATGACCAACAAAAAGAAGTACAAACTTAGAGTCTAAATCAAGAGACCAGGTGCAGGAGACCACTACCATACTGGCTTCTGAGGTAGAAAGAAGGCAATTGTAAATAGTGTTGGTTTTGTTTGGGGAGGGGGGGAAGCAGGAATAAGAGGTGAAGAGGGAAGAAAGGAAAAGATTCAAGGCGTCCTCTGTCCAGGCTGTCCAAACTCGCCCCGCTCACCTCTCGATCCCTCCCCATGCCATGTCCTAAGGCATACCCGGTCCACAAAGCAAGCTCTATCCTGGTAATACTGTCATTAAGAAGGGTGGCCTTAGGAAGGGAAGGACAAAGGGAAAGGGACCACAGACTGGTTTTCTGGATGTGATCTGCTTTATGCGGATTTTCTGTCCCGAGGAGGCTGCTGTTGGGGCGAGTGTCTGTGGAGTCTGGGTGGCCTCGCACCGTCACTTGAGGCTCTCCCTGGTGCCTCTGGTCCCTTCCGCCGTCACCGCTAGTCTCGTCTTGTCTTAGTCGCCCAAGCCTGATCCTCTCTCCCCATTCTAGGTCCTGTGCTAAGTGGCCTTTCGGGCAGTTGGCAGATGCAGATTGCACTCTATGAAAGGAAGGCCAGGGATAAAACCGCCAAAAACAAACCCAAAAGTGGAAGGGCTGGGGAAAGGAAGAGGGCAAACATTTTGGCTTTTATAAAGTCAAGGAAATTTATTTCCTGAGGTCATGACACAGGAAGTACACTCCTCGGCAAAGTTGGGGAGATCTCATAATGAAGGTTAGAGTGCTTAATGACATGCTGAGTGGACCACGGAGCTTAGAAAGTCTCAATTACTTTGTTATGAATCGTTTCACTTGTGTTTTTACTGTTTAAAACAGTGGAAAGCCTGTCCCAGAGTGGAGACCCCGAGTGCGAGCAGGACACTAAAGGAAGCCGTGGACCATGGAGGCTGGCACACGGGACCCAGCGCTCCAGGCTTCACTAGGAGACCTCGTGGGGGTGGGGCAGGGGCGGGCAGGGACGCCCAATTTACGTAGGATCCAGCCGCTGGGTCGGATTAAGACACGGTATTCGTGGTGGGGTAGTTTCAGGTTGGCAGCTGGAGAGGTTTCTCCGTTCTTATCGTTATCGTTTGGGGCCCCAAGGGAGAGTCTTAGGGGCCACCTGAGCCCCAAAGCTGGGAAAATCTTCTGAGCTGCTCATGTCAAGAGCCTTCTCACTGCTGCCTGCAGCCATTAGTATTACCATTAATATTAATATTTATTAATATTAGCATTAGTATTTATTAGTATTAGTATCTCCATTTTACAGACAAGAAAATTGAGACTCAGAGCAGTTGAACGATTTGCTCAAAATTACATAACTAATAAGAGAAGTTAGATTCGAAACCAGTTCTCTTCAATTCCAAGTCTGTCATTCTTTCTGCTCCATCTGACTCTCTGAACTAGGATCATAGATTGAGAACTGGAAAATAATCATCAAATCCAGTAGTTCTCCAAGGGTAACCAGCGGACTCCTGGCGTCTTCTGAGACCCTTTCAGTGTTGAGAGGTCAAAACAATTTTCATAACAATACTAAGAATTCATTTGACTATTAAGATTTTTTTCCTTTTCCAATTACACATATTTGAAGTCAGATTTTCTTCATATACTTCAACCAAAATAATTATATTATAGAAGATTAAATGAAGAGGCATAAATGAAAAGCCAGCTATCTTCAATTAAGTCATTAGAGTTGCAAGATATGTAAAATAATGCCACTCTTCTTTCTAGATTTTTTGTTGTTGTTGTAGAAAAGTTATTTTTTATAAAAATGTTATTTATGGTAATATGTCATGGGTTCATAATTTTTTCCAAATTTATTCATTTTAATTTCTAATATGATAATTATCAATAGATATAACACATATAAACAAAAGCTCCTTGGGAAGGGTCCTCAATACTTTCTAAGAGTCTAAAGGAGTCTTGAGACCAAAATGTTAGAGAGCCACTGATCTAGTCTAACCCCCTAATTTTGCAGAGAAGGAAAGAAAGTGTGGGCTAGGGAGGGAAAATGAAATATTTGCCTAAGGTTAACACAGGTAGAAATGACAAGACTCAGGTCCTCTGCCCCCAAGCGCTATCCACTTTTCTATCATACCACATTCCCTCTCTTAGAAGTTTCTTCTCCTAAGTCTAGGAGTCTGTGGTTCTGTCAACACCAAATAACCTAGTGGGGAAGAATTACTCTACAAGATCCTTTAAGGAGGTGGCAAACAAAAACTTTTCTAATTCCTAAACTATTGCCTATTACCACCTTTTCCTTCCCACTTTGTTCCTGTCCAAACATCTGGGCACTCTTACCTGTCAGAGCTTTTTTTCTCAATTTTTTCTCAATCTTCTTCCTTCTAGAATTCTCAGTAACATTTGACACAATGGTCACCTGCTCCTGGATGCTTCTCTCTAAGATTTCTTGACACTACTGTCTTCTGCTTCTTCTTCCACCTATTTGACCATTCCTTCCCATTCTCCTTTGCTACATCTTCACTCATGTCATGACCACTACATGGGTATTCTCCAAGGCTCTGTCATGGGCTTTCTTCTCTCTAAACTCTCACTTGGTAAGTTCCTCAGCTCCTAGGAGGCTCAATTGTTATTTCTATGTAGATGATTCACAGATCTCTATATCCATCTCTAATATTTCTCCTAAACTCCAGCACTGTATCATCAACTTCCATTTGGGACAACTCACAAATGTCCCACAGGCATCTTAAAAACCAACATACTCAAAACAGAAATTTGAATAGGTTTCCTTCAAATCTATCCCTCTTCCAAACTTCCTAATTCCTCTATAAACTTCTTTTTTTTGGAGGAGGGAAGGCAAAGCAATTGGGATTAAGTGACTTGCCCAAGGTCACATGGCCAGTAAGTGTTAAGTGTCTGAGGCCAGATTTGAACTCAGGTCCTCCTGACTCTAGGGCCAGTGCTCTATTCACTGCGCCACCTAGCCACCCCCTTTTGTAAACTTCTTATCAAGGGTACCACCAACTTTCCAGATACCCAGCTTTGACCCAGAAACATGGTATACCATCATAGCCTTCTCACACTCAAACATCTAAACTTTGTAGTTTCTACCCTTACAACATCTCTTATATGTCTCCTCATCACCCACTAGGCTGCATCCCTCAGGGTCTTAACATCTCCCTCCAGGACTATTTCATAAGCTTTCTAATTAACCTCCCTCTTATCACTCCAATCAATCAGCTGCCAAAACTTTTCTAACTCATAGACCTGACAAAGCCAACACCTCCCTGCTCCCTTTGTTTAAGGAGCACCAATGGTTCCCGGTTACTTCTAGTATCAAAACATAACATCCTCTATGTAGCATTTAAAACCCTTCCCAAGAGGCAACTATGTGGTCCAATGGGTACAGCACTAGCCCTGGAGTCAGGAAGACCTGAGTTCAAATCCAACCTTAGATACTTACTATCGGTGTGGCCCTGGGCAGTTCATTTAACCCCCTATGGCCTCCTAAAACCACAACTCTTCCCAACTGGCCTCTTTATACCTTTCCAGTTGTCTACTTGATTACCTTCTACAAAACTTAAGATCTAACTTTTTTTTTTTTTACTAACTAGTATTTTGTTTTTCCAATTACATGTCATCTTTAATAAGATTTTGAGGTTCCAATTTTTCTCCCTTCCATCCTCCCTCTCCAAGATGGCAAGCAATCTGACATAGGTTATACATGTGCAGTCATGTTAAACATATTTCTACATTGGCCATGCCAATGTAGAAAGAAGAAACAGAACAAAAGGGAAAAGGCATTAAAAAAGTGAACATAATATACTTCAATCTGCACTCAGTATATAGTTCTTTCTCTGGGTGTGGGTAGCATTCTCCATCTTAAGTCTTGGAATTGTAAGAGCCAACTTTTCGTGCCTACTTACTGTTACTTGACCAGAACACCATTATCTCCCCAATTCCATGACTATACTGGCCATCCACCCTACCTGGAATTGCCTCTTAATTTTCTGCTTTCCTCCGTGTCTGAGCTCAGATTTCACCTTCTCCAGGAAGCCTTTCATAGTCTCTCCTGCTGCTGGTACCTCTCTCCAGTTAGATTACTTTTTAGGCATTCTGTATGGACCATATCTGTCCCTGATTATTTACACGTTTTCTCCCTCTTCAAATGTATACTCTGATGACTGGGACTGTTCTGTCTCCTCAGTGATTATGGCTTCTGCTCCATTTCTAAATACGGAAAAAGGAATTGTTTTAAATCTGAGGTCCACCAGCTTCATACTCCAGCTTCCTGGCCAGGTGACTCTCAGAGCACTAAGTTAAGGCTCTCCCTTCCCGTCAGTAGTGTGCTATGTGGCTTTGGCCAGACAAAAGGCACTGGGGAGTGGGGGAGGGGTGTATCCTACAATCAGTCACTTCCTTCTGGGCTAAACTCAGAAGGAATGCCATTCTACAAACACTAAACTTCTTTGCATAGCACGTTGCCGAGGGCTGGAGAAACTATAGGTAAAGCGCCTTCTCTGAAGGCCTTTACCACCTATTAAGGCGGGATATGACAAGTACACAGATAACTTAATCCAAGCTATAACATGCATTGCTATGCTCAGGACTAAAAAACAGCTATGTATTTTCGTCTTGAGCCCAGGTATTTACAAAATAATGGAAGCTCTTCAGATGGAAAGAGAGTAGAGTAGGTCTGAGACAGCCTGGTGGGGGAGAGACAGACTGTTGTTAAACAAGTTTATCTTTAACAGTGGAAGGAGAAGCTGTTTACTACAGGTTACACAAAGCCACCTCATCTTCCTGAAGAGCCCCAGGCTAGAAACCTGGGGTGGAGGAGACCTATGGGGAGAATACAGTGCTTGGTATGTCAGCAGACTAAACTATTCACAGCAGGGACTAGGGACTGGGTGGCCAGATCTCTTTTTGGCTTCTTTGTATTTGGAAGGGGGTGGGAGGTGATGTGGAGGGGGTAGGAAAGAGGAAGTAGGAAAGACTGCTGGATACTAACTGAACTCTGGGAGGAATAATCATCAACCTAGTCAAAGCCATTGTCCTAAACAGACTCTCACCTCAGTGGCCACAATCAGTCATTCTATCAATAAACATTTATTAAGTGCCTACTATGTGCCCAATAAGCTATGTGCTAAGCTCTGGGGTGACCAAAAAAAAAGCTCTAAGAAAAAAAAAGTCTCAATCCTCAAGAAACTTACAATTTCTTCTTTTTTGCTTTTTGGAGGGGGGAAAGTAAGGCAATTGGGGTTAAGTGACTTGCCCCAGGTCAGACGGCTAGTTTTGTGTTAAGTGTCTATTTCTCCTGGCCACCTCGACTTACAATTTAATGGAGGAAACAACATGCAAGCAAATATATACAAAGCAAACTGTGCAGAATAGGAAGTAATTATCAGAGGGAAGCCACTAGATTTAACAGGGGTTGATGAAGACTTCTGGTAGAAAGTGGGATTTAAATTGGGACTTAAAAGAATGCAGGGAGCTGTCTCCATATGTATAATGATGGGGGGGGGCTTTAGGGCTGATCCTAAAACCCATCTCAGCTACAGGAAAATTAGGGGATGGTGGAAAGCAGGGAAGAACAGACCCCTTGTTTACTGGGGGTGAGGAAGGTGGAGTCTCTTCCTCTCATCTATGTTCTTACTAGCCTCCCTGGTTGACCAGCTCTTGGTTGACAGCTACCGATAAACGTAAGCTCTCAGGCCTTTCACTCCTCCCCATCAGGCTTCCTGATAAGTTATCCATAGCTTGACCAAGTGTTCTTCATTTGATGATGGAGGTGTTTGTAGCAAGGTGAGATTTCCCTCAGGTATTCCCCACTCTTTTTTATTTTCTACCTACCCCTTCCCAATCTTCAGTGACCTGTCAATGATCGTTACCCCCAAAAAGCAACAACAAAGCAATAATTCCACAGTCCAGAAAACTGATTGACGGTATAAGGGAGAGAAGACAGGGTGTTCAAGGAGAAGGAAGAGAGACTCTAATTAACCCCTCCTTTGAAAACCAAGCAACATCTACCAAACGCCTGCTCTCCTGTTGAAGTGGTTGTTTGTCTCAGGGCATCTGATTTCACTCAGTTCATTGACCAGCAGATATATTTCCTATACTATTCCTGGTGCAGTGAGTTAGTAGCTTCTCATAAGTTACCTATCTACTTATCCAGGAGCTTTTGTACACCTCACTAGTAGGGACAGTAATTTGTGATTTCCTAGTCGTAGGGAACTCCCACGTGAGGACCTTCTAGCTACCTAGAGCAGAAAAACGAAATTATTGGCTTGAAGTCAGACCACTATACAGTCAGTATGTTATCAAAAAGCCGATCTGGAACCAAGTCCTTCTGAGTTGGAAGCCATTAGACCTTAGCCTATAGGCTAAGCCATGCTGGCTCTCAGTACTCTCCCTTACTTAGCAATAAAAGTTGCACAATCTAACCCCAGAGGATAGTTGTGAGAAAACGGCTTTTTACCTTAAAGCCTAAGTGTATAAACATGAATTATAATTATCATTGTCATTATTATCATCATTCTAGGCTGTCTAGAATTGGCAACGATGGTGGAGACAGTTTATGGGAAAGTCCTGTTCCCGCCTTTTCATTTTCAATTGGCCTGGACTAACCTTTTTCTTAGGATCCGTGAAGAGTGAGGGGTAAAGTGGTGGGGTGGAGGACATCAGAGAGAAGATATGGTAGAACTCCAGACCAGGAACTAGCCAGATTCCCCAAGGATCTGCCTCTGCGGGTCAATGATCCTGGGGGGTGGGGCTTTAGCTCTGAACCTAAGACCCATCTCAGCTACTAGAAGGTAGGCGATGGTGCAAAGAAAGGGACAGACAGAGGGACAATTCCCGAGGGGGACACCTGCTGCGGGTTTGGGAGGGGGCAAAACCGAAGGGTATTAGGGTGTTAGCACTGAATGGGACCTGAAAATGTGTCCAGTGCACCAAGAGAAAGAAACAAGTTTTCTCCTTTTCATCTTCTTTCCTTCCTCTAAGGGAGAATAATTTGAACTCAGGGATAAGAGAATGACTCATACCTCCTTTCTATCTTTCCCCCTTTACGGTGAGCGAGGGCTCTGTCTCAGCAGATCTGGGCGACTGGGATGAAGCAGCTGAAGGGGTTTGACTTTTAGGAAAGTGTTAAATTCGTGATCGATCTGAAATTACAGGGTCAATTAATGCCCGCGGATTTTAAGCTGATTGGGCTTGAATCGTTTTCAACTGGCCCCTCAGCCCTCCTGGATAGTCTCTATCACGCAGTGACCTTTGACTTTCCCCTCCTCCAGAAACCCCACAATGGTCCCTAAGAGGTGGTAATCGATGCGCGATTATGCCGTGAAGCTGAGCCGTGGCCTGGAGCTGGGCTGGGCTGCTGGAGGCTTGATGGGGAGAGGCTGAGCTGTCGCCTCTTGTGGGCAGGGGACTTCGAGGTTCTCCCTCTTTCAGGGAATGGACAGGGCGGATTCGGAGCGAGAAGGTCGGCTAGAGCACGGCTGGCCTTGCAGCAAGCTGGTCTCCCCGCGTGGATATCCTTGCGCGGGTCAGCCACGGCGAGATAGGTAACATCAGGCAGCCTTCTCCTCGGACCTCAGGGACAGCAGACAGTCCAAGAGGGTGCAGTAATCTGCCAGCTGCCCTGTTGCTGGAGCATCTGCTATCCACTTCTGAATGGGACCTTCGAGAGTTAACGCAATTGTTTCACTGGGGACTACTTTTCTCTGGGTCAGTTTGGAATAATTTTGCCCCTCCTGAAAGAGGAACCGGGTGAAGGGGGGCGGGGATGCCGAGATGAAATCTTAGTCTATTTTAATTTGCTGAGGTAGTGATTAAGAATGATAGGTTTTATATTTTGAATAGGAAAGTCCGGAATTCCAAAGATTGTGACATTCTCCTGCGTAAGCCAAACATTAAAAGCATGCATAAGAGTATGAACTGAACCTTAGAAGCGTCCCTTCCAGTCTGCAGAATGAGGTATCCTCTCATTCTACAGATGAGACTGAGGCCTAGATATCTGGTTACCTGACCAAGGTCACAAAGTTTAGGACTAAATTGTGGGATGGGGGAGGGAAGGGAACAGAAGGGAAGAGTAATAATTTCATGGCACAAAGAATGTTCTGGTGTGAAAATTCTTCTCTTGGTACAGATCTACAAGTAATAAGCAACTAAGGGTCTTGGAGATTTGGTTGGATTTGATTACTTAGAGGTTAAGTCATTTGCCCAGCATCATACTGCCAGTATATGTCAGATAAAAGACTAGAATAAACCCAGATCATCTTGACTTGAAGAACGATCTTTTATCTAGTACACCATGTTATCTTTCCCCTTGGTCAACTTATTTAAAAAATTTTAGGTAGGTCATTCCTATGGAAATGTTTGGCAATTACTGACGCTGAGGATCTCTGACCATTTTCAAAATTTTCTGTAAATGGGGATTATACTAACACCTATCTCATGAAGACTGAATGAAATATTGTAAGTCTACAAACTTTAAAAAGAACTAGGTAAACCTGAGCTGACATTTTTTAAATGAGCTGGATAAAAGAGATTTCCTTTCCTCTGTGTTTTAACAGTATTCTCAAATATCTTCAAGTTTGAGAGTTCTTGGATCTGGGTGCTAGCCTTGGTTTTATCTCTATATTGCCTCTGATAATGTCAGCCAGCCTTGAAACACCAAATTATTAAAGCCAGGAAAATTCTACAAATATTCCGCTGTTTGGAGCCCTCCAAGTTACTACAATAAATAAGGTTCCAAAAAACCCCCAAAACCCTCACACATGAACCTTAAAGTACGACATGACCTAACCTTTTAAAATACTAAAAGCAGCCAAGAGAAACATTTAAATGTAAAAAAACAGCAGGTGTTCCTGGAAGTCAGCAAGACCTGTGTTTCAGTCCTGCTTCTGATACATACTGGTTTGGTGACCCTGGGTGAATTAATTAACCTCTAAGTACCTGGATCTAGTAAGACTGTAGCTGATTAAAAAACAAAAGAGCAAGCAAAAAAACAAGACTGTTCATGTGCATTAGTAACATGACATGCATCAGTACATCTGGGAGTTCCCAATACCAACAAATTATAAATTCTGTACAAAATTTTTAAAAAATATTTTTCCATGAATCCTCAAATTTCTGATTGCTCATGAAAAGCAATACAAGGGCTTTTACTCTTTTTAGTACTATTACTGGATTATAGAATCTCAGAGTTGGAAGGGATCTGAGAGGTGATTTAGTCTAAAGTGTACCTGGAGAAATATCTCCTCCCTGACACACTCAGTTATCCAGCCTCCATTTGAAGACTTCTAATAAGTCTAAAATTGAAGAATTAAATTCTAAAATTGAAGAATATATGTAAAATATTTTGCAAATGTTAAAGTACCATAAAAATGCCAGTTATTGTTATTACTGCCTCCAGAAACAGTTCGTTACACTATAACATTGGTTAATCCTACAAATTAGGCGTTGCAGAAAATTTTACTGATTAGACCTTTTCATTGTAACATCAGGGTTTTTTCTTTTCTTTTTTTATTTTTATAAGGACCATAGGAAATATCCTACTAGATCTACAGCACAATATCACAAGTATTCTGTTGTTGAAAAGCTCAAAAATGTGAGAATGTGGTTTTCATGAACCTATAGTTTTATGAAAGTCCAGATTCATTAATTTGACGAGGCAGGGGGAAGGCTAAAGGAGATGCATGTTGGTGCAAAATAAGGAAAGGGAAACTCATGAAAAGGAATTAATATGGATAATTAGAAGCCATCTCTTAGGATCCGCAGAATATTGTAGCCAACAAACAAGTGAGCAGATAAATAAAATTTCCTGCTAAATGAAATTCTAAAAATAACAGGTAACTTATTTTCTCTTGAGATTCAATGTATTTTGTATCTGAAATGGGAATTGGGCAAGTTTAGAATAGAGGTTCGCTTATTTATACAAACTAGTCTATCCAACAAAGAAAATACTAATGAATTACTACTATTTAGTAATATTAGTAACTTAGTAATAGCAACTATTACTTATTTAGTAAAACGAATGTTTTACTCAGCAACACAGCAGAGGCAGGTGTCAGCCTGGACAGTGGATGAGCATTGTCTTTGGAGTGCTGACTTTCTGTCTGTGACTGTTGGCAAATCACTTAACCCTTCAGTGGCTCTAGGGAACTCTTTAAACTCTAGGTTGCAGAATAATTGCAGATTTCCACTAGTAGAAGGAGTTTCCCACCAGGAGTTCCCTACACTTAAGAAATCTCAGGTCTGGACCGTGACTATAAGCCAAATGCTTGCTAAAGCATGCTAAAATAGCTTTTCCTGAAATGATGGCTTTGTCTTACTGGGGCTGCCAGATTTTTCCTTTATGCCTTCCTGAGAAGGTATTAGAACCATTATTTTACTTGAAGTTACAAACAATGTAATCACCTTTCTTTTCACACTGAGAGAGACTTTGAAATATCTTACTCAGTAATGTTTTCAGTGTCAGACTGTTTTCAGACTAATTTTATTTTGTGTTAGCTATACACTATGAGATATTCCATCTTTTAATCAGAGAATAGTCATTGACAGCTGATTTTTCCGTGGTGCTTTCATTTTAAAAAATGTCTACTTCTCTTTTACATCAGCTGTGTTGACTCTTCAAATACTGTCCTTTTTGTAGGTTAGTGAGGGAGACCTAAAGTCAGGAAGAACAGATTCTGTCTAGTTTGTGCTTAGGGAGCATGCCTGAGTAGAGAAGTTGGGAAATGTTATCTTAGTGGGCCCCAATATAAAATTATATAAGCTATCAGAAACATAATTTCTTGGGTGGTTAGAACTTCTAGATAAGATCTTGGAGAATGTTTTCATACTAAGTATTGTGAGAAGAGCTCACCCTATTTCAGATTTTCACCTGGAATCTGGGAAAAAAATTATGAAAAAAAATCCACATGTGTATATATACATACATATATATGTGTATGTATATATACAGTACATATTTGATCATGCTACATACTGCTCTAAAAAATATATTTTGCAGTCTGGTGCCATAGCCTTTGAGAATCCAGGGTCACCTCCACACTGTGAAGAAGCATCAGAACATGCCTTTAGGGGCGGCTAGGTGTCACAATAAATAGAGCACTGGCCCTGGAGTCAGGAGGACCTGAGTTCAAATTCAGCCTCAGAAATTTGACATACTTATTAGCTGTGTGACTTTGGGCAAGTCACTTAACCTCAGTTGCCCTCCAAAAAAAAAAAAAAGAACATGCCTTTAAAGGAAAACTGTTTTCACATATTCATAGATAGGGAACTGAAAGAGACGTCAGAGACCCATCTGGTCCAGCCTCATCATTTCACAGGTGAGAAAAGGAGGTTCAGGGAAGTTAAGGAAACACCAGCAGCAGCCGTTAAACCCAGATTCTCTGACTCCAGAGTTAGAGAACTTTCTCCAAAGAGTTTTCTAGAAAGACCAGACTACCAAAACATAATTTGGGGTTTGCTTTTCAAATGTGGGGTGTTTTTTTAAAAGTTAGAATAAGTTGATAAACCATATGAGCTGGCATGCTATGGCTATGCACACATGAACATAGATGGCATGAGGACTGATTTGGACCCTATGGGGTGCCTCTCAGCAGTAGGCCACAGGCCATTCCCTTCTTTCCCAGCCCTGCAATTCTAAAAAGAGGGACTAGATGGTCCTAAAAAAGATGTGGTGATAGGAAACATGATCCACCATCTGATTCTCTACATTATTTTCTTGTTGGAGTAAAACCCTAGGTGTAATTTATATTCAATAAAATCCACTTGTACTAGGGAGTACACAGGGGGGAGTACACATTCAAACAAAATCTGTCCTCACCAGCTTCCCACAGCTTTCTTGTATCCCTGCTTTGTTTGTGGGCCTGCTGGCAGCAGGATCTAGTCAGGTTTACCAGAAAGTTGCCACCAGAAGGAGAACAGCTGGGCCCTCAATGTAATTGATGGCTTGTATGGACTATAGCCTCCTTGGAGTGTTTTCTCTATGGGCTCCTGCCAGAGGATGGGGGGAAGGGAGGCTCCTGTGATCAATCATTGCCAGGAAAAAATCTTCAGACATCAGGTTTGGACAATCAAGTGTTCTGAGAAAGGTTTAACTAATCCAATAGGCACTTGTAAAGCAACAAGAGAAGCCTACAGAGAACTAGGGAGTGGAAGAAGGCCTTTCAAAGGTAACAGGGACAAGATTCAAGCGAGTTAGAGCAGCTCTGTTTTCTAGAGACCAGAAGAGTTGCTATTCAGTGCTACAGATCAAAAATAGGGAGTAAAGGAACTTAAGTAGAGTTGTTTCAGTCCTAACTCTTTGTGACTCTGGAGTGGTTTGCCATTTCCTATTCTAGCTCATTTTACAAATAAGGAAACCGAGGCAAACAGGGTTAAATGACTTACCCAGGGTCACGCAGCTAGTAAGTATCTTGAGGTCAAATTTGAACTGAGATCCTCCTGACTCTAGCCCCAGTGTTCTATCTACTGCACCTAGCCGTCCTAAAAGAACTTTATTTCTATTAAATAAGAAACACAAGGAATGCCCACAGGGCTCCCAGAGCACCTCCCAGGATTTGGCAATCAGGTCATGGAGGGTAACATAGCATATTCTCTGAGGCCACTAAGCTAGCCATAGGAGCACAGATCTGAAGCCACAGATGGGTCAAGGGAGATGAAGGGCTCCCTCTTCCCCCTCCAGACTCAGTAATTATGTTTTAAATGCCTCCAAAGGAGACAGTAAGTAGCATGGCATAGCAAGGTTCTCAGAGTCAAGAAACATCCTGTGTGGTAGAAAGAACACTGGACATGTGATCAGGGGATCATGGAGAGAAGCCTTAAATTATTTTTCCTAAGATCATATAAAGGTTTAGAAGTAGAAGGGACCTCAGAGGCCATCTAGTCTAACCCTTTTACTTTACATTTGAGGAAACTGATTCCAGAGAGGCTGGAAAAAAGAAATAGTAAATAATGGGAAGTAGTAAATAATGAAGGCTTTGCTATTCTCCATGAAAGTTTGAATCTGAACTGCTATCTTTTACTAGCCTTCATTTTATTTCTTTTCAATCATTCATTCATTCATTTTTTAGCTCTGCCATGAACTAGCTGCCTGTGGGACTTTAGGCAAGATCCTCTAATTTTACGGATGAGGAAACTGAGACCCATGGAGTGGCTTATGTAGGGTCACCTAGGCAGGATTCGAACTTAGATCCTCTGTCTCCAAATTCAGTGCTCAAACCACTGTACCTTTCCATGTAGATATGAGTCTGAACTCTGTATATTGTAGCTGGGCCAAGAACTAGCTAGCCTATAGGACTTTTAGATGAATCTATCAAATAAGAGTTAACTGAAATCACCCCTAAGGTGAAAATTTGTATGTACAGATTTTTATGACTGTAAACATCCTCCTCACCAGAAAGAAGAAACTTGTTAGAAAGAAAGAACACCAGGAAGTTTTGGAGCTGTCAGAGATGAAAATCCTCCATGCACACACACAGTAAGTACTTCAGTGGCAAAAGTTTTTTAAAATCCCAGTATTCCTATCTTCCCCTATAGCCAGCTAAGAACCTGCTTCTTTTGCCCATCAGTCTTACTTCCATGCTCATTAATTTAAAAGGTATTAAGTTTAATGGGAAAATTGTTTAGAATGATTAAGTAACATTAGTACTTTATCTTAGTTGGATACTGCTTCTCAACCAGTCCCTTTGGGAATTAACTGAATGATACAGACTCTAAGTGCTTCCCGCCTTCAGAGAAGGTGAGATCACTGGGAAACTAGCCAATAGACAGTGCCTGCCTGCAGGGGGGAATCCTTTGAGCTCAATTGACTCTTCCTCTATGTGGAGTGATTCTGTCTTCACTGGTGCTCTAGGAAGAGACTGTGGACACAGTATGTGTGCTGGTCAGCCCAGTCCTGATGGGCTCTAATTGACTGGGTCAGAGCAGAAGCCTGGTGCTCTAACCCAGACCCTGTCAGTGAGCAAAGAAAGTAGTCTAGTATCTGATGACCTCACGTAGCTGAGCTCAGAATCCTGGAATGGATCCCTGAGTCTTTAGTCCCTAGTACTCTCAGTTCCCTCAATTTCCCACTATAAATGTTGGTTTTTCT
>CM053594.1:215164963-215192894 GCA_028646575.1 Pseudocheirus occidentalis
GATTTTCAGATTGGAAGGTACCTCAAGGACTGTCTTGTCCAAGGCAAGTATCTTCACCTGTCATCCCTGAAAATAAAGTCATATGCAAATGACAGGGAACTCACTACTTGCTAAAACAGTCCATTCCATTTTTTAGGAAGTTCTCATTATTAGGAAGATTTTCTTCATACTGATTTGAAATCTCTTTCCTTGCCACTTCCATGTATTGCTTGCTCTCTTGGAGCTCAAGTGAAATAGCCTTTCTTCATATATTTGAATAAAGCAGTTTTATCAACCTCAAAGTGATCTTTTCTTTACGGTATCACCAAGTTTTTTTAAACCAATATTTTTATGGCATGATTTCAAATCATACCCACCTCCCTGCCCTAATCCTCATAACGCCCTCTCTTCTTGATCTGAATGTTCTCTTTCCTCAAAGATGACTTGAGGAACTTACACAATTCTACAGATTAATCTGACCAAATTAAATAGAAGGAGAAATTTTGTGTTCCTGGCTTCTCCAAAGCTCTAAAAATGTTTGGGTAGAAGATTGATGATACCTGGTAAGTTATCATGAAAGGTCTAGCTTAGCACATAATGGAGAGACTCAAGAGTCAAAATGCTGGCCTCCAAATAATGAATTGTTTTGAGCCACAGAAACACTAGAAAACTATTTACTGAGTTTAGGAAAAGGGTTAGTTAGAATCTATGTTGATGAAGGGAGGAACCATTCCAGTCATAGATACTCAAAGTAAAATAAGTTGAGATTCATTTTGATGTTTATGAAAAGTTTTTGCAATCTTTAAAGCCCTATGGAAACATGGATTATTAAATATGTACTTGTGCAATTCAGTCATATTTTAACCAAGTGCGTGTCTATATAGACGTAGCCCTATTATATTTCCACTTAAGATTTAAAATCCCTAAGCCAAAATAATTACCACCTCAACCTTGTGTCAGCTAAAAGTTTTAAATATATGCCATCTATACCCTTCACCCAAGTCAGATAAAAATATAAAAGACAAGACTTAAAGCATTCATCTGTGTTTTAAGATACCATGCAGGTTGTCCAGCATGCTTTACTTTTGGAGGGATGCAAAGACCTGTGAAGTTACTGGTGTGGGGAATAACCAGTAAAAAGCATCCCTCTGCCAAAACAGATCTGCCAATTTTTCTCCAGTTTAACATGGTAGAGTTTGCTTTGGGCCCAAGGCTAAGTGACTTGTTCAGGGCCAGCACTAATCCAAGCTGTCTTTCCATTTTTGTTTCAAAGTGCTTTTTTTGTTAGCTATAAACTCATTTCCCCCATAATTCTGTACATTATTATGAACCAGAAGCTATATAGTACAGGAGACATTCACTTATCTATCCATCAAGAATGAATTCATTTTAAAAGCAGAACTGAGTGAGAAGCTTGAGCATAATCTTTTAGCTTTTCTTTGTTCTGTTAACATATTTTTCCCTCAAATGGTCGATGGACCAATGCTAGACATACACATTTTTCTCCCAAAGTCATTTGATTTGGCTCTCTTAATCCAAGTAAGTTAGAAATTACCTTCTTATACTTATGAATAACACCCCAGCACAACTAAATGAATTTAAATGAGGATGAGGCCTGAAGTTTGCTTTGGAATGATAGGAATGGATTACAAAAACTAGTTGTATTAGGTGTTAATTCCCTATTTTATATCTATCATAAGTGGATTTGCAAATTCTGAGAAGTATAAACTTCCGTCTAAGATGAACAGGAAAATGTAACAGCTGGGACAATTTCAGTTCTGGGTTCAAAGACAAATATTTTAGAAAAGGCCTCCTTGCTTCGCTAATTACAACATAAACAACATCTTCAAAAGATGCTTCAACACCTATAGTGCCTTTGTAATTACAATATAAATAGTTCTCAGAGCCTCTGCTAAGCAAGTGAGGCTTGTAGGTCCATGCTAAAAACAAACAGCTCCCTAAGTCCAGCCCTCCACCCACTGGTACCACCCATATTAGTGCCTTTCTAGACCTGCATTGCCCCTACACAATCATGGAAGAAAATGTGGGAACAGATATAGAAGAGTTCATGGGCTAGAAGAGATTAACGCCCTTCTCCAGGGGCTAAAGGACACCATGAAATTTCATATGGCAGTGGAATTTCTCCTGCTCCATGAAGGTTTTTCCACAGATTCCACAGGAGCAGCCCCCTCCTTCCTTATTGTGAGAGCGCCGGACGTGGCTGTCGTGGGCAGCATGGGAGGCAAAAGCTTTGCCACAGTATTTGCACTTGAAGGGTTTCTCCCCAGAATGCTGCCGGATATGAGTTCGGAGAATGCTGGAAGCGGTGAAGGCCTAGGGAAGAGAGGAAAATTGGACAAATTAAATTCCTGATGAGAAAGGCAGAAGTCACGTTGTGGCGTTGTGGCTGTGGTCTCGTTGGCTAGGAAGACTTGAACACTTCCTAGCTGTGTGGCCACAAATACAAGACTATCTCCCTCACGGCATTGGATGGATCAAGGGAGACAACACATGGAAAACATTAACACTTAGCAAACCTTAAAGCATAACATAAAAATGAGGCATTATTATTCATTATTGTTGGATAGCTGAGAGGTATCCTATGAATTTCAGAATCAGCCTACCACCTTTATTGCTTTTATTAACAAATATGGGCAAAGTGGTTAGAATTGTACCTGAAATCTCAGGAAGATCGAAGTTTAAATGTCACCTCATAGGGGTGGCTAGATGGCGCAGTGAATAGAGCACAGGCCCTGGAGTCAGGAGGACCTGAGTTAAAATGTGGTCTCTGAAACTAAACACTTACTAGCCATGTGACCTTGGGCAAGTCACTTAACCCCAACTGCCTTGCCTTCGAGGCCCTCCAAAAAGCAAAAAAACAAATTTTTTAAATGTCACCTTAGACAAATACTTGTTATCTGTATGACCTGTCTGCCTTAGTTCTTTCAACTATAAAATGGGGGTAATAGTAGCACCTACTTCGCAGGGTTTTTGGGAAGATTGGCACATAGTAAGTCCTTCTCTTTTGTTAATAGCAGCTTACATTTAGATAGCATTTTTAAGGTTTGTAAAGTGCTTTATGCCCATGGTCACAAACAACAACCCTGTGAGGCAAGGGCTTTTATCTCTCCTCCCCTCTTTTACAGATGAGTAAAGTGGAGTTGAGAAAAAGTGACTTGCCCAACCTCACACACAAACCAAACTAGGGCAGGATTTGAACCCAGGTCTCTCTGACCCCAAAGCCCAATATTCTACCCGCTATGCCATATTGCCTCCCTCATAATAACAAGAGCTAACATTTCTATAGTGCAAGGCTTCCAAAGAACTTTACAATATTGTTTTGTCCCTAAGAATAAATAAAACAAAACTCAAATTTTATGTTTTGAGACAGAAATAGTGTTTTTACATGTAATTGGGGAAAAAATAAATATTAATTTTTTTTAAAAAGACTTTTATGTTGATACTGAACTCATGCAAAGTGAATAGAACCAGGAGCACATTGTATACAGTAACAGTAATACTGTAACTATGATCAAATGTGAAAGACTTTGCGGCTCTGAACAATACAATGAAATCCAGGACAGCTCCAAAGGATGGTGAGGAAAAAAGCTGTCCTCCTCCAGAGAACTGAGGAACTCGGATCGAAGCGTATTTTTTTCACTTTTTCTTTTGGAGGACAATGTGACTAATGTGGAAATAATGTTTTATGTTTTGCTTGACTTCAAAAGTATAATGGGTATCATATTGCTTATGTTTTTAATGGGTTGGGGTAGGACAAAAGGGAGGCAAGAGAACTTGGAATTCATAATTTAAAAATGAATGCCTAAAGGTAAAAATACTAGCAAATAAGTTAATGAACAAATATTTTTAGAAGGACTAAAAGATGAGAAGGAATTGACCAGCATTGATAAAGGGAATGCCTTAAATCATTGAAATCACAGGCCCAGTTCCTATCCCTGTTTGCTATAAAAGCAGCACAATCACCTGGGAAATAAGATGTACAGGCAATGGGGTATAGAAATCTATCCTACTCTACAGGAAAATAGAGGGGAGGGGATGAAGAAAGTAGGGAGAATAGAAGGAAAGGCAGATTGGGGGAAGGGGCTGTTGGGGTACATGCTGTCCTGGGGTGCAGGAAGGAGAGAGATAAATTGAAAAAATTTAGAATTCAAAATCTTGTGTAAGTGAATGTTGAAGACTGAAAATAATTACACACATACACACACACACACACATGCAGCATAGCATAGTAGAAAAAACCATTGGTCCTGGCTTTGGAGGACTTGGGTTCATGTCTCAACTCTGACTCAACTTACTAATTGTGTGACTACAGAGAGGTCACTTCACTGGTCTAGCTTGGCTTTGCAGGAGATTGATAACACTTTCTTTAACTGACATTTATGGAGTACTTCTGGGATTCTAGAGTGCCAGATATAATTATCCCCATTAAAAGAGGTTCAATAAGGTAAAGTTACTTGCCTATGGTCCCACAGCTATGGGAACCAAAGGCTACACCTGAATCCATGTCTTTCTGACTCCAGTTCAGCACTTAATCCATTAAAACACTCTAAGTCCCCTGAGAAAGTCATTGTGGCAATACTCTTATTTGTAAATCAGTTCTTAACTCTTAAACGATTCCAAAAGACATGTGAAGGAAAAAGCCAGCCACATCCAGAGAAAGAACTATGGAGTTGGAATGCAGAGCGAAGCAGACTATTTTCTTTTTGGTTTTGTTTTATTTTGGTTTTTCCCATTTGTTATAATTCTTCTACACGACATGACTAATGTGAAAATGTATTTAATAGGAATGTATGTGTAGAGCCCATATCAGATGGCAAGCTGTCTTGGGGAATGAGGGGGAGAAAATTTAAAACTTATGGAAGTGAATGTTGAAAACAACAAAAAACCCAAATGCTTATTCCCATTCCTTTTATTCTTACAGGTCCTTGTGAATTATTCTTCTAGGGCCATGTCCTAAATGCCCTAGGTGAACATTTCACTTCTAAAAACTAATTCAAGTGTAGCAACTTGCCATTCAGTGTTTCTGCTGATCCTAATATTGCTTCTGTCACTTTCTAAATATGTGAATGAATAAAACTTTAAATTGGTAGGATGAGGAAGAGAATTAATTACTTCAGTAATATAACTTTCCAATTGGTCTTTAGGGGACGCTCTCTCAGCTCCTTAACCCCCTAAACCAGTGGTTCTCAACCTGTGGGTCATGACCCTTTTGGGGGAGGTTGAACAGCCCTTTTACAGGGGTTACAGGGGTTGCCTAAAACTATCTGATGGTCTTAGGAACTGAGACACTGCATCCATGTCCGCCCACATGCAGATACGCCCACATAGGAGTGTTAAAGGGTCATGGAATTAGGAAGGTTGAGAATCACGGCCCTAAACCTTATTTATTTGCATGTTTGGATAACAGCCATCTCTATGAGCTGGGCAGCTTAGATGGTGCAGTAGATAGAGGGCCCGCCAAGAGTCAGGAAGACCTGGGGTCAAATCTGGCCTTGGATTCTTACTAACTATGTGGGCAAGTGTTTGCCTCAGTTTCCTCATCTGTAAAATGAGAAGGAAATGGCAAACTACTCTAGTAACTTTTTCAAGAAAACACCAAATGGGGTCACAAAAAGAAGAGTCAGGTGTAACTGAAACAAGTGAACAATTTCTCTAGGAGAGAACCTGGAATGGTGAATAGGGCTTGAGAGTCAGGAAGACTTATAGATTCAAATCTCCCTCCCCTTAGCCAGTGGTTCTCAACCTTCCTAATGCCACGACCCTTTAATACTTGTATGTATATTTAATACTATATCTGCACAGAGATGGTCAGTTCCTAAGACCATTGGAAATATGTTTTCTGATGTTCTTAGGCAACCCCTGTGACCCTTGTGAAAGGGTCATTTGACCCTCAAAGGGGTCGCCACCCACAGGTTGAGAACTGCTGCCTTAAACCCTTACTGTTGTGTGATTTTGGCTAAGTCACCTAACCCTTCTGCCTTGGTTTACTCATCTGTAAAATGAGGTTTTCAGGACATGGTCTCTAGGACCTCTTCCAGCTCTAAAGCTACAACCTATGAATCAATTTAATTTTAGCTACCGAGTAGCTGTGCTCTCTTGGAGGAACTTCTATTTACCTTGTTACAGTAGACACACTTGTACGGTCTCTCTCCAGAGTGGACCCTCATGTGCTTGTTGAGGCTAGAGGACTGTGAGAAGCTCTTCCCACACATGGAGCACTGGGGACAAAAGGGTCACAATTAGCCAACAATATACACATGCCATTAACACATCACCAGTCCTAAAGCAGTGCATTTCAAAATAAAGGTCCATGTGTAAGGAAAGCTGTTTGTAAAAAAAAAAAAAAAAAAGATGAAATAAGGCCTGAGAATTATGAGCTTCATTTCAGTTCTGGTTTCCAGAATATTTGTAGGCCATGCTACAAACCTTTCACATTCTTAAACCTTCTCCAGACCCTGTGCCCAATGTTAGGATCAATATAAAAGTTGGATTTATGGCCACCGCATAAATGCATTGTAGTTTAAGAACAACCTAATTGAGAGTGGATTAATGAGTTCTGAATTGCACCTACTGTCATTACTTGTGATTCACAAGGTTTTTCAAGGGAAAAATAATAAATGCTATATTAGGCTAACTTATTACTCAGATCTGTAATCTCAGTATTGGTGTTGGTACCTCCTTCACTGATCACAAGTTTTCTTTGTCGGCCTATCTTGTAGGACCCTTCAATCAATCCATACATTTATTAAGTACCTTCACTGTGACTGGCATTGTTGATAGAAAGACAAAATTAAATAATCACCACCTTTAGACTCCACTGGAAGTGGAGTAATTATCATTAGCTCATCTGCCTCTTATCCAAGAGTCAGCTATCTTAAATATATTTTAACACAAGACTGTATGCTTCAGGTAAATTACCTACTGTCTGAGCTCTTCCTTTTCTTACTTCCCTTCCCTTCTTTTCCTTTCCTTCCTTTTCCTTCTTAACTCTCCCCCTTCTTTTCCTTCTCCTCCCTTCCTTCTTTCTCCTCCCTCCAGCCTCAGGTTACATGTTGTAGCAAGTATATATTTTAACAGTAAAGAGCGCTGGAAACCTGCGTTCTAACCTTAGCAATGCTGCCATGTAACCTTGGGTGCTTGTGTCTAAGGTACCAGGCTAGAAGCTACCTAAGGATGCCCTGATTTCTGCCCTCATGGAATACATACCCAAATGAGGGTGGGTGGATTTCAGGCATGTGCACAAATAATTGTAATATAAGATGGAATGTAAACAAAGCAAAGTGGGGCCCAGGTGTCAGGAGAAATTGGGGGAGAGCTCACTTTCAACTGGAGGCAGTAGGAAAGGTTTCATGAAGGAGGTAGTAAGTCAGTTTAAACTCTCTGAATCTCAATTTCCCTATCTGTAAAATTAGGGGATTCAAATAGAGGTCTTCCAAAAATCTCCTAAATTCTAGAGTTTTAAAATAATTTGAGAATAAGATCTGATCCTCTCACCTCAGCAGTTTAATGCTTTCTCTAGGTCTGAGGACTTCCAAGGATTAATCTCATCAGAGGTTTAAGCCCCAATATTGTTCATCTTTCATTTTCAAAGAGGACCAATGATATAATGGGTGATATCTTGACTTGCATGTGAACTGGATTTAAGTGAGGCAGTGTTGCACAAAAGCATCAGCCTCACCTCTCTCTCTCTCTGAGTTGTGGTCAAGATAAAAGTCAAGAAAGCCATTGAAGGCCCAGAATTCAGTGGATGACTCTGTCTTCTTCTCCATCTGATTTGAGTTCTAAACACTCCACAGAACCTGCTTCAGCAGCATTCATGGCTATTGGAAACAAAAAGATTCTTATCTACCTGTTCCACCAGCCGAAGTCTTCAAGTGCTTGAGGGGGACATCCCCCTTACTCATCAATGGGTTTGAGGCCCCTGGGTTGCCCTCAACCTGGTTTAGGCCAGTTGCTCAAGTTGGATGACAGGTGGACACCAAAGGTGGAGGAGCAGCCCTGAAAAGGGCTTGGCAAGCCTTCATACCAGAGATGTGAGTCCTCCCTGGGCACCTCAAACACCTGAATGAAGGCTCACTGAAAGAGAGGTCCTAGAGGCACTTAGAAGAGGGCTCTAACATCCTTGGGGGCGGGGATACTTTCTGCCTTTCCAAATATCCCCAGCACTTAGGGTGGAGTCCGACACTTTGCAGAGCTTTTAACAAATGTTTGTGGATTGACTGATTCCTTTTCTCCTTCCAATGTCCTTCCTTCAGCAACCTCTGAGGCAGCTCCCCCTGCTCCCTCTGCCCTGAATTACACCTTCCTTTCCAGGTGAAGAAGAGTATCAAATTAGGAAAGGAGGGGAAGGGTGGGGTTCCTGATTCCAGCTTAGTCACTAATTTGCCTTGTAAATCCCTGACCAAGTCATTCACTATTTTCCACATCTGTGAAAATGAGGGGCTTCATCTTTTAAGGTTCCCATGCCAGAGCAGTCAGCTGAGTCTGAAAGGAGGACAGGAGAGCTAGGGTTTAAGGAGTACAGAATGATGGTAAGGAGCAAGGAAAGGATGAATAAGGGAAGGAGTATAAAGAAAGAATGGAATACTAAAGGAAGAAAAGTGACTGGGGGAGAGGAAATGATTAGTGGAAAAGAGAGACACAACACAGTTCATTGGACTGTCATCATCAGGTTAGAGGGCTTAAACCACCCCCTGCCAAGAGTAGGCCACCTCTCCTACCTTGTGAGGTCTGTGCTTCTCATGGACATGTAGGATGTGGATCCGGAGTCGGTCCCGCTTCTCAAAGGACCGACTGCACAGGTTACAGGGGAATTTACGGTCCCCTTGGTCCACACATCGGGTGTACTTGAGGTGCTTGTCTCTGTAATATTTGTAGGCAAACACTTTGCCACACCTTTCACATTTATGACTTTCTCCAGACTCTGTCAAAAAAAAACCGAAAACAACCCAGCAAAGAGATCAGAGGTTGTCACTACAGGCTATCAACTCAACTACATGGAATGTAGCGGATCACAACCAGAGGCCTCATTTTTCATAGATGAGGAATTATGAGGCCAAGCAATCCAAGGTCTCAGAGCAAGTGGTAGAGCAAAAGATCAGTAATGAGGACACCTAAAAGGGCATCATCCTAAAAGCGGTGGTAAGTTATACCCTTCTCTCTCCTAAATGCTAATATGATCTTAGCCTTTGACAAAGCAGTCCCCGATCTTCCAGCTGGCTCACAGAAAGTAAGAGAATATTGTTCCATGTTCTTGAAAATTACATAGCGTTATTATATATTTAAAAAGAATAGCAAGTTGTAAGTAAGATTTGCAATTTCATGTGCAGTCTTTTTTCCCCCTATTCTACTAAGCTATAGAAATGCTCATTTTATTTCTTAAGTTCAGAATAAAATAAATAACTAAATGAAGAAAGTAAGGGAAAGAGGGTTGGGGCGGGGAAGAAAAACCCATGAATGAATCTAGGATATTCAGGAATCTCAACTGAAAGCCTTCTCCAGGGTTGTAGGGAAGGCCATTATGAATGGACAACAGAGCTCTGGCATATTTACCAGGTGGCTAAGGGAATAAATGAGCTACTTGCTAAATGACAAGAGAAGAGAACCACAAAATTCATGATTAGCTTTTTTTCCATCAGAGTGGAGAGTCTATCACTTTCAATGAGGTGGTACTCTTCCCTGAGTCCCTGCTGGGAGCATTTTCTCAGAGCTGGAATTTGCTCGAATGAAGAAAAAGCCTTCCTGCTCCCTGGGGCAATGGGAAGGGCACCTTAGCAGGGAAGGGTCAGCAATCTTTTCAGACCAAACTGCCAAAATACTATAAAATGTAAGGTCAAAAAAGAATGGGAAAAAGAACACATTAGTGGGAATGAAAATGGACAAAGAAAAATACCAATGACACATTCAGTTACAATAGAAATGAAACTTGGAGCTCATTGAGAAATCACCATACAGGCTAATTTGGAAATATGTTTTGTGTGATTTCACATGCATAATTGATGTCATATTGCTTGCCTTCTCATTGGGTAGTTGGGAAGGTGATAAAGAATTTGGAACTCAAAATTTTAAAAGAATGCTCAAAATAAATAAGAAGTGCTTAAAGTTTTTTTTTTTTGTAATTTCTGATGTTAAAAAAATGCCATATAAATTCTTGTTGCCTCTCTTAGTAGAATGTAAGCTTCCTGCTGGTAGGGATTATTTCATGCTTTGCATTTATAAGCACAGTGCCCGACATAGTATGTGCTTCATGAATGCTAACTGATTGAAGATAAAAAATTAGTGGACCTACTACTGAATCTCTTTGCACATTTCTCTTGAGTTTTACATTATAGCCTCTTACCCTACCCTGCCATCTCTTTTCCTTCCCTCTCAAGGTGCCGCTCCCTCCCAAATGCCCTATTTGCAATGACTCCACTCACTCAACCCAGCCGTATTTCAATTACATTAACTGCATCTCACCTTCATCCCCCTAAACAAAAGCAGACACGGGGTGGGGTCTCAGGCCTCAATGTCTTTACTCTCCAAATACCTACCTAGCCTGCTGAGGGAAGCTGGAGAGGAAAGCCTTAGATGGAGGAAAGACATAAATGAGGCAATCCACCTTCCTCACCACAGGATACCTATGCTTATTTAAATGAAGGTTAGAAAAACTCTTCACTTTCTGCCATCCAGTGGCACCAGACTACCAAAGTGGTTCATGACACAAAAGAAGGTTAAGAACTCAGAGGCTAGACTGAGGTCCACATCTAGTGCTCCTACTGCTTTATAAGGAAAATGCAAGCTGCAGGAGGCTGAATGGAGGTGGAGTAGGGAACTTACCTTCGAGAGGCTCAAGTTGCTGCTTCCCTTTGTCCACAACTTTCAGATTCATAGGGATACCCAGGAACTGTTGGTAGCAGTCTCCATACCACACCAGCAGTTCCTGGTTAGGGAGGATTTCTTTGCAGGCCTCATAAAATATTTGACCTTGACACTGGACTGCTGACAGGTTCTGTTCCTCTGGAAAACGGGCACAGTTGACAAAAGACATCCAATTCCCATGGGCTCCTTTTCCATCTATGAAGTGACTCAAATGGCCATCTTCAAAGATCTAAACCAGACAAGGGAGAAGAAACAAATGAGAACTCTGTGGGGAAAAGGAATATCCTCAATTTTTTGTTATGTATTTTTCTAAATAAGGGGTTTGGATTAAATGACTTATAAGATCTTCAAGTTTAGAACTAGGATTCTATGATTCTTCTCTTTCCCCAGACCCATTAGTACAAATGACATTCAAACAGATTTTTCCATTCAAAGTAAACTTTTATTAAGCACTTAGTGTATTCGGATAAGGCACCATAATGGATGATTGTAGAGTCAGTCAACAAGCATTTATTAAGATACTCTACGAAGTGCTAGGGACACGTGGAAAGGAAAAACAGTCCCTGTCCTCCAGGAGCTTAATATACTAAGAACCTAGGCATAGTGATGACCCCAAACACGCACCAGAACCTGCAGTTATTTCTAGAAATACAATTCTTCTTTCTACTCATGGAAGTACTGCAAGGATCTTAATTTTACTGGTAAAGAAACTGAGCCTCAGAAAATTAGTGACAGAGATTAGATGAAACCTCAGGTCCAGAGACCCCCAAATTCAATATTCCTTCTCTTGTGCCTCCCCCATTTTGAACATACATACACACATATGCATAAAGGATTTGAGTAGATATCACTTTATCTCTTTAATAAAAACTCCTTTAATTTAAAAAAAATGTATCTCCTCCTACCATTACTTTGGGAAAAACCACTTACTCTGCATGTCTGAGGCTTGGCTTCTTCCTCTGTAAAATGAAAGGTTTTAGCTACGTGGTTTCTGAGGTTTATTCTAGTTCTAAAATTTCTGATCCATCACATTGTGATCCATTAAATTGTGAGCTCATTGAGGGCAGAAACACCCCAAGTGCTTAGCAAAGTGCCTGCTACACAGGAGATGCTTAAATGTTGACTATCAAGCTCAAAAGCTTGATAGAACCCACAAGAGTTTGCCCTCAAGCTCCACTCACATGGCCTTTGAAAACCCAGGGCCACCTTCTGTCATTGCAGCAGGACTTGAGTAGAAGATTGACAAGTTAAGGAGTTGTTTTTTCTCCCCAAAGAGTTGATTAGCATTACTGTCAGTAAGGAAATTCCCTCTACCAATGCAGGTCAGCACATACTCTGCAACATCTTGTAATCTTCAGTAATTGTAAGATTAAGTGACTTGCCCAGGATGACTATATATTAAAACTTGAACTCAGGTCTTTCTGACTGCAGCTTTCCTTCACTAAGTTGGACTGTCTTTCTGGATGTAGGTACCATGTGTCAAAAGGGGTATAAAGGGTTAAAGAGGCAGTGCAAGCCTGTAATCACTGCTACTGGGGGAAGCTGAGGCTGGTAGGAGATACGTTGAGCTCCAGGGTTTTAAACTACAAGAAGACTAAAGTCAATTGGGTATCTGCACTGAGTTCTGCACCAGTAAGGTAAGCACCTTGGGGGTCATTGGTGGGCCAACAGGATGCCTATGGAGGAGCAAATGGACCCAGGTGGAAAACAGAATTAGTAGGTCAAAGCTTCCATGCTAGTCAACAGTAGAATCAGACCTATGAATAACCGATGAATTTCCAGCCTGGGCAAGATAGGGAGATACAGGCCTAGGGAAAAAAAGGGGGAGGAGGGTATAAAGAGATGATTATGATATGTGTCTATACAGATCCATAATGCACAGTTAAAAATGTACTTATCTAATATATAAATACTATGCCTTTATACATAATGTATTCCTTTATTCCTTAATCAATTTTCAAGATAACTCATAAAAATTGGAATATATAGAAATAAATTCCCACATATGACAAATGAAATATGATATGTAATACAGTATATAACACATAACCATCACACGTGTGTATTATATACTTCTGGGTAGCTATAGCTCTTGCCCACCAAAATCTGTCACGTGTTGGTCAGCATTTTAGTGATGAGACTGAACCAGTCACTGAAATTTTCCAAACCTACTTCTCTATCTAGAAACAGGAACTACACAGCTAGGTGGCACAGTGCTGGACCTTGAGTCAGAAAGAACCGAGTTGTTCCAACCCTGCTCAGATATTTACAGGCTGCGTGACATCCGGGCAACAAGTCACCTAACCTCTCTCTGCCTCAGTTTTATCATCTGAAAAATGTGAATAACAGCAACCTCCCTCCGGGTGGGTCTGTGAGGGTAAAATGAGACACCACTTTGTAAAGTGCTTCATAAATCTTAAAGCAGGGGCGGCTAGGTGGCACAGTGAATAGAGCACCGGCCCTGGAGTCAGGAGGGCCTGAGTTTAAATACAGCCTCAGACACTTAACACACACTCGCACACACAAAGCTAGCTGTGTGACCTTGGACAAGTCACTTAACCCCCGATTGCCCTCCCCCCCAAAAAAGGCAAAAAAAAAAATTGGGGGTCTATAAGTCTTAAAGCAGGGTTTAAAATACTGTTTATTACCATTATTAATTTTTGTACCAAGGGATCTATACATTGCTGACTTTTTCCTCCTTTGTATACTTTCAAAACTATGTAAATGAGCTTCATTATTATTTTCTAAGAATATTTTCCATATGTACTTATGGGACTGGGTATGGGTCAATTCCCAGAAGAGTTTCATAAAAGGGACAATCCAGACAGATTATGATGCATATGCATATGTAAGTCTCCCCCAGAAGTTTCTCCTACTAGGTCTCTGGAAGATCTCCTCCCTGAATTTTTCCCTTGCTGTCCCCTAGCCCAAGGCTTTCCCTCCCCCAAACAACGCCCCCTTCCCCTAGGTGGCCGGTCAAAGATGATTGATTTACCTCCCACATCAGGGAATTGTCACCGTAGGTCTTGATTTCACTTGCGTTGACCACTTTACCTAGAAAGGGCCCGAATCTAACCCCCTTGGGAAGAAGGTTGCTGCAGAATACACCAAACTGAGGGACGTCACCACACATGGTCTTCAGTACACACAAACCTGAAGGAGAAACCCAGGGTGGGAAGGAAAAATTGATAGGAGGAAAATGTAGCTTTGATGACTGAAGGCTTTGGAGGAGGAGGGGTCCTGGGTGGAAGTGCCCCTGGTTTCAGGGAAAGTTTGTCATTGCCCTGGAGTTCTACTTACCTTCAGGTAACTTCAGGGAGTCTTTATCCAGAGATTGAATCACTGATTCTGACCCTGCAAAACATGCATGCTTTCATAAAAGATCTGAGGAGAGAGGTTAAGAGGAAGGAGACAAGGCTCCGAGGCCAACACCACAGGTCAGGGCTTCAATTTTCTTATTCATTTTTCCTCCTGGCAGTCTGGGGAAGCCTCAGAATAATGTTTTTAAATGCATAACATACATTGGATTACAAAGTAAGCCAATTATCTTTCACCCAAACATTCCTCCAAGACACAGAAATGCTTCTTTTTTTCTTTTTCAGTCTTGGAAGGGCTAAGCAGGGAAGTTTTCTGTGCTACCAAGTGTCCATGGGAATACTACACCTTAAAGTGCTTCAATCTCAATCTGGGACAGTGCATTAATAGCAATAGAAGAAACCATTCCCACAGAATAATCTCCTGTAGCAATAAATCCATCCGTATACACTCACATATACACCACCAAAACCTTCACAGACTCCTAAGCCTACACTTACACTGGAGGTCCTAGATGGGGTCAAATTTGCCCCTAAATAATAAATTCTTATTCTGTGGTCTATGTGCCCATGCCTTCTCCTTTTACATTTTAAATGGTTATTTAATGTAAACAGTAAGAATGGAAAAACAAAACCAAAAAAGGATGCTGTATAATAACGATTCAGTTAGCCAGCAGAGATTTAAGAAAATTCAATGCTTATTGACTGGGGACCTACTATGTGCTAAGCACTGTGCTTTAAGTAAGCTCTGGGGATAACAAAGGAAAGCAAAAGACTGCTCTCAAGGAACTTAGTCTAATGTCGGAGAAAAAGATGCAAACAAGTATGAACGCTGTATATATAGGATAAATTGGAAATAATTTTTTTTTAAAGCACTAGAATTAAGGGACATCGGCTTCCTGTAGAAAACAGGTTTTTACTTAGGGCTTGAAGAGAGCCAGATAAGCCAAGAAGCAGAGAGGGACGAGGGGACCATTTAGGCATGAGGGGCAGTCAATGAAAAGTCGGGAAATAAGCGTCTTGAAAGAATTGCAAGGATGCCGGTGTCACCGATTTTAGAATATTTTCGTGTAGCCAGAGGGAGAGGGGGAGGGGCCAGGTCGTGAACGGTTAAAGATTGGGAAGGTACTATGGGGAGCAGGCATCGGCTTAGGAATGTCTCTGAATGTCAAATAAAATTTTATATTCGATCCCGGAGGTAATACAGAATCATGTTTCGAACTTGATGGGTTCCCCACCTTTCCACTCAAAGCAAGGAGATGCATTTTCTCATAAGCACAGACAGGTCTTAGCCATAATACCCACTCCGCCCCCCTTCAATAAAACTTGGGTTGTTCTTGTATTACCTCTTGGATCAAATTAAAACTTCTGTTTGGCATTTAAACAACTTTGCCCCTTCTTATCTTTCCAGCACGTTACACTTGATTAGCCTCCGAATAATTCTCTCATTCGGTGACACTGGCCTTCTTTAGCAGTTCTTTGAACAGGGCACTCCCATATCCCAACTTCATGCCTTTTCATCGTCTGTCCCTTCATGCCTAAAAATGCTCTCTCTTTTCCTGCTTTCCCAGTCTCAAATCCCTTTCTGCAGAAAGTTTTCCCCCCAGTGTTCCCCTTCTTCCCCCACCTACACAAAAACACCACAGCTAGCGCGTTCCCTCAGAGATTACGTTCAATTTAACTAGTTTTTATTTTGTATGGACATAAAAATTGGGAGGTTGTTTCCCCAATGAATGAACTCCTTGAGGCTAGGGACTGAAGTTTTGCCTTGAAGCACAAAGCGGCTTACTGAAGAGTAAGCGCTTAATAAATGTTAGCTGAGTAAGAGACAGACCAACACCTCCAGGCCTAGATTACCTAGATCGATCCTTGCAATTATGACCTCCTCGCCGGTCCCTTCCACTTCCCTCTCTGTCTCTTAAGTTCAAGAGGTATAATTTCCCCAGATGCCCCTAGATGCCTCCATCCCTTCTATTACTCCAGCTTCCGCTGATCCTTCCCGGACAGTTCAGCCCAGCCCTCACATGCGGTCAGTCCTCTAAGCTCTTACCTGAGCTGTCCTCGGGTACCCGGAGCCCCGAGATAGCGCAGCGCAATCTAGTGGGCTGCTGCTGGGATCGGATAGTCCCGTACAAGACAAGGCGCAACTCCTCCTCGGTAAAGTGGTACTGCGGTGGGGCCTCGGGCTCTGCACTCTGGGAGGTAGAGCCCCCATCTAGATAGCTCCTCTTTCCGGGGGAGTAAGTTAAGAACCGGTTGGGCGCGGGGCCAGTAAGCCACTGGGGAGAGATCTTGGGTGACAAGAGCTTGCTTGGCCAGGTGACCGAGGTCTCCGCCAGCGGAAGGATGAGGCTGCTGTTCTGACAATCTTTGTTACTGCTACTGCCACCGCCAACGCCGCTGCTGTCCACGGGGAGCAGCCCCTCCTTGGGGAAAGGCGGATGGCCTTCCTCTGGGGATACACTGCCAAAGAAGGGCAAGGATCCTGGAGGCAAGTTGTAGAAAGGCTCTCTCGGCAGGGCCGCACTGTGGTTCAGGAAAGTGGGCATCCCGTTGAAGCCGAAGTGGGACAGCGCCGTGGAGTTTATCACTGGTCTTCCCAAAGTCTTGAGCTGATGGAAAAACTCCGGGGAACTGCTCAAGGGAGAGCTGCCCGGGGGCGAACTAACCAAGCTATCCCCATACAGGCTGTGGGGCAGAAGAGGAGTGTAGTAGCCAGCCACGTGGGCAGGGTTGCTCCGGAGGCTCTGCTCTACGTACAGCTTCTCTTGGGGTCCCAGCTCACCAGTCAAAGATACGGCCATGCCCAGGGCAAAGGTGCGAGGTTAGGGGGTAGGAAGGGGTGAGTCTGCAGTCCTAGGGCACTGGAGATTCCTAGGAAATCTGCGAGAGATTAAAGAGACGAAAGCCAGTCAATGGGTGGTGCTGTAGGCAGCATCCCCCTTCCCAATCTAGGGAAGTAAATCTCTAGAGGGTAGAATAGGACAGGAGACACACCTAGGTTCTTAATATCTCTTTTCCCACCTGAGCGGCCCGAGAGAACTTCGGATCTCGTTTACACCTTCCCACCAGCTTAAAAAGCCAAAGCAGCCGAATTCAGGGTCCTTCCTGATTGGGGCTTTCTTTTGGACCTCCCACCCCAAACACAGATACCCCCAACAGGTCAATATCAGATTCCCCCTTCCTTCTCCACGCCTCTCTCCCCCCTACGCACTCCGAAATCCGTGCAAAGGTCAGTCCTGGGGCAGAACCTGAGAGCTGGGGGAGGGGAGTCATTGAACTCCTAAGCTTACGGGATAGGGCTAACGGGACCCGAGGCACCTGAGGCCCTGAGGTTAGCATCAGACTCTAGCCGGAAGACTCCTGAACAAAGGAAAAGGCTAAGGGTCGAGGGCGAAAAGAAATAGAAGGTCACGAGGCGGGTCTGCGACTAGGGAGGCGAAAATACTCAGACTCTGCCAAGTGAGTGCCCGGGTTGATCCTAGCAGGTCTGGGGTGTGTGTGGGGGGGTAATTCCTAATTCTCAGTTCCACCAACACCTGTTAACGTGCCCACAGCGGGATTCCAGGCCCCACTGACTCCCAGGAGGAAACGGGAGCGAGGTAGAGTGGAAGAGAAATTGAGTTAACAGTTAAAAAAAAAAGATTTGGAGTTCTCTCTAACTCTTTGCACCTCTGGGAGCCTTTCCTAGCATCAAATGAGGTAATTCGTAAAGCGCTTAGGACAATCTCCGGCACATAGTGGTTAATAAAATGCTTATTCCCTCCTCCTCCTTTATCTTCAGGTGCAGCCCCATTCCAAAAGCGTGCAGGAAACTCCCTCACATAGGGACAAGGTGTGCGTAGGGTCGCAACAGTATGGGGACCCCTGTTAGGCAATGGCAGTTGAAAGGGGGCGAGGAAGTGGAAAGGGACGGATGAACCAACAGGGCCAAAGGGGCTGAGGAAGCAGCTATTCCCTTTTCCACGGCACTAATTTGTCTACTTCTTCCTCGCCCTCAACTCCGCACAATCCCCAGTCAACTTGCTCTAAACGATGCTTTTTTAATGAACACCAAACAAAGTTAAGGAAAGCTGAGGCATGAAGACTCTTTCAATGCAGTGGATCTGATCTAACGGGCAGGATCAATGGACCCAGTAAAGGAAACCAAGCAGGGTCGTGACTCTGGAGTTTAAGAACATGAGGTCAGGGAAAGAGGTCGGCTGCAATGAGCACATCTGTTTCCTCCTGATCTGTTTCCAACTTCTTCACCAAAGGCTCAGAGATTAGTCCTTTTCCAGTTACCACCAAGCACAACCCCTGAACCTAAAATCTGCTACCTCAAATTTAAGGATTACACTTGCAGCAAAAAACAAACGTGCCCAGTAAAGAAGCACTGAAAATCTTATACAAAACCAAGCAAATACGGCAACTCAACATTTATTGCAAGCACCTGACATATACATGGGAGGCACTAGCATTTAATAAATTGTGTGCTGTATACACACATAACACATAAAATTGCACAAACCACTCCCAACCCCCCCAACGAAGATTCCTCTTCTCTCCCTCCCCCTTTGGGAAAGCAAGAAAAAAATGCTGTTACCAAATACATTTAGTCAAGCAAGACAAATTGGTGATGTTCTCCCCCACTCCCCAAACTTGTTCCTATCACCTCTCTATGGGGAGGTAGGTTTTCTTCCTGAGTTTCATGGACCACAATTCCCCCAGGCTCAACCTAGCCTTCAAACAGGAGCACACACATAAGCCACACATCCACAAAATAGCATCTTTAGTACAGAAAAATACTGCCTCATTCTTCCTGCGTCCCAGCCCTTCAGCGGGAAGGGCTCACTCTGGTCCAAGGCCTGTCCTGGGCTTGAGCTCTGCCCTGGGCTAAAGCTCTCCTGCTACTCACTAAAAAACTTGCGGGTTTCAGTCTGAAGCATCAATTCTTGATGTTCTCTAGATGTTCTCTAGCGGGCCAGGGGGCCGTTTGTGGAGGATTATATCCGTCTGGAGAAACCGTTTTTCGAAGCTACTTTTGCTATTGCCAGACACCCGTTATCTGCCTGACTTTGGCAGGTCCGGTTTGGAGGACAAACCAAAGCAGATGGTGTGAAAAAGGCAGGCAGAGTTGGGAGTGGGGTGATGAAAGGGGGAGAGGGAAAGGCATGAACGGGTGGGGGGTGGGGAATTGGATTGTTATACACGCAAGTCCAGAGACCTCTCTGCTCCCACCCCCAACAGTAGCTATTGGCCAGATAGCTTACTCATCCCCTGAGCCACTAGGGGACAGCTCACTTAACATATTATTGCTATATTGCTGCCAACTACCTGCAGACCCAAGGCGAGGAGGATCTGGCCTGAGAGCCTATTTTACCAGACCGCCCACTGGTGTATGCACTTTCTGTTTGTCTCATAAGATAACCAACCTCTAAGTCGACTGATAATAAAGAGATAAAAGTGGACATTTAGTTACAGCAAGGAAAGACCAGACTATGCTTAAAGCACACATCATACTCTAAGAATACCTTCAATAGAAATCGGACTAATCAGATTGAAGACTTTGGGGAAAATATGATTGATTCTCATTCTCTCTTCTCTACTTTCTCCTTCTCTCCTTTTCTGGCCTCTTTCTCTCCCCTTACTAAAAAAATTATAGAGAAAATAAACTCACTCCGCCCCTTTGAGCTCACCAACCCCAAAAGCTCGCGGTTGACTCTAGAAAACCAAATCATTCAGCTCAAGGTAGTCGGAACCAGCGATCCCGGGGATCCCTCAGCCGTTAGAAGAAATAGGAACATTTTTTTTTTCACTAAGAAGGTGTTATCTTTTAATGAGTAAAGGGCTTTTTTTTTTTTTTTTTCTATTTCGACTGTCTGCTCCCCCACAATTCAGGTAGTTTTCGTTTACGACCTACTAGTTACGCCGGGACAAACTAGCTGAGAAGCCCGGCTTGGGGGTCGTTTGCCCAAGGAAAAAGTTTAAAAAACAGAACCGAACCACAGCATCTAACGAAACTGGACGTCTACAGCAATCTGTGGTGTCTAATTCACCAGC
Organism: Pseudocheirus occidentalis; assembly: GCA_028646575.1. NCBI lineage: Eukaryota > Metazoa > Chordata > Mammalia > Diprotodontia > Pseudocheiridae > Pseudocheirus > Pseudocheirus occidentalis. The sequence continues at coordinate 215,185,180 of CM053594.1, forward strand.
AGAGTCCCTTTCTGAATCCTAGGATCTATTCTATCCCCTGAAAAGCAAGTGTAGATTCCCCCAGCCGCCGGCTGAGCCAGAGGTAGAAGTGACCACGCCAAATGTAAAGGCCGGAGGCAGGGGTCGGATGGTCGGAGGCGGCAGGTCCAGCGAAGAAGGCAAGGGGAAGAGGAAAGGGAGGGGAAAAGGGGGAAGGAAGCAAGGAAGAGAAACGGAGAAAAGAGGTGAGAAAGAAGAGGAGAAAGAAGGGAAAGGATGAGAGTAAAGAGAAGGGGGAAAGGAGAAAGGAAGGAATTAGAGAAAATGATAAGGGAAGGAAAAAAGAAGTGACAAAGTAAAGGAAGAGAAGTCAGGAAAAGACAGGGAAGTGAGAAGAGAAAAGGGAGTAGAGGGGGAGGGGCAGGTTATAAAGCAGCCAAAGTCTGACTTCTTTTCATTTATTTTCATTCTATAACCGATTAGCGGTGATCGATGGGCGATTCACAGTGCTTTAATTCAGAAAAAGCAGCGGGAATAGTAATGGGGGACGTGGTCGCGGAAGAAGATTCCTTAGAAAAGAAGAAACGCATAAGAATAAGAATAGCTCACATTTATGTAGCAATTAGCCTATTTAAGCCTCCAAGCCCGGGAGGAGAGGATACTATTATTCTTATTTCACTAACTAGAAAACTAAGCCTCTGAGCAGTTAAGTGACTTACCCAGAGTGGCCCAGCTAGTGTCTGAGGAGGGATCTGAAGCCGGTTCTTTCCAGGGGGGGCTGTCCAGCTCGAGGTTCCTTGAACCCACCCGCCACCTGGTTGCATATTTTATATAGAGTGCCCAGGGCAGCCCTTCTGCGGCCTCTTGGGGCGCCACTCATTACCCCAGCCTAGCCTAGCCGTGACCAGGAGGTTGGACACTCATATGGGAGGGATGCCCTGTCTCCAGCAGGTTACCCATTGGGCTTCACGGCAGTCCAGAACATCCCCAGCCTAGGGTTTATCATATCATGAAATCTAATCTTAGCATCATAGTTGGAAGGGACCTTGCAATGCTATCTAGTCCAACCCATACCGAAAGCAGGAAAACCCTCCTGAGCTGAAGTTCTTAACCTTTTCAGTGTCATCAACCCCTTAGGCAGTCTGGGGAAGCCTCTGGATCCACCTCCCAGTATAAGAGAATTTTATGCAATGTTAAGTGCAAAAAAGAAAAAAATACATAAGATTGCAAAGGAAACCCATTCTACCGAAATATTGTTATCAAAATATCCCAGAGTTAAAAATGCCTGCAAGTCTATACCTTTTCTGACAAATAGGTGGTTGTTCATTACTTCCTGAGGCTGTTCATTCCATTTTTGTACAACTTTAATGAAGAAGTCTTTTCTTCTAATGAATTGAAATCACCTTCCTTGCAGTTTTCACCCACTGCTCCTCTGGGGACAACCCAAACAAGTTTCATGTTCCCATGATTGTCCTTCAAATGTTTGAAAAGAACAATTATGTCTTTCCCAAAAATTGTTTCTTCTCAAGGTTAAAGCTCTCTGGATCTTTGAACAGCTCCACTTAAGCTACGGTTTCAAATACTCTCCTCATCCTGCTCTTCCTTTTCTGAATTTACTCTGGCTTATCAATGTCCTTTTGAAAGTGTGGCATGCTTTTTTTGTTTGTTTGTTTTCTCTCTCATGGTTTTTTCCCTTTTCTGATTCTTTCACAACATGACTAATGTGGAAATATGTTTAACATGATAGTACATGTATAATCTATATCAGATTGCTTGCTATCCTGGGGAGGAGGGAGGGAAGGGAGGAAGGAAGAAAAATTTGGAACTCAAAATTTTATTGAAATGAAAGCTAAAAACTATCTTTACATGCAACTGGAAATTACAATACTATTATTGTATTTTGAGGGGGTCAGGGGTTGCTAGTTTCCCTGTCATATTGAATAAGTTGGGATGAGGAGAGCAGAACTGAGGAAAAGAGGGTAGCAAAAGAGACCCTTAAGACCCTATTATTGGGAAATACTATTAAAAATAATACAAATGAGACTACTGGAAGATTAAAAAAAAAAAAGAAAGCGTGTCATGCAAAACTGAATACAAAACTCCAGATGTGGTCTGACCCAGGCAGAGGGCTTCCTCGGAGACAGAGGATGTGACAATCAAGAGCTGTATTATCATTCAGCAACCCACTTAAATACCTCGAAGGGCTCAGGGTTAGGGAATAATTCAACTCTGGACTGTCCTGGCTCCTAGGGCTAGGTAAAGGAGGTGGAGAAGAGAGCTCCAACCTGGAGCTCTGAGATCCTATCTCTTTGATACTTATCAAATCCTCAGCACGATTTTCAGAGACTCTCACAACTCTAGGTCCCAGAAGAAGGTAATGCATGCTCCTGTCTTAGAGTGTTTAAAAAAAAACAACAAAACAAAACAAAACACTTTTAGATGTATCTACAAAGCTGAGGAAAGGAAACTGGTCTGATTGTCCTTTTACACATAACTCAAAGGAGAAGGAAGAGGTGCTAGCCTCCTCACAAACGAGTGCTCTTGAGTTTATTGTAGAAGGTCAGTCTGGATCCCAAAGGGAACTGGGACAACTCCCTCTCCAGAAGGGTCTCTTGCTACCCTCTCTTCCTCAGTTCTGCTCTCCTCATCCCAACTTATTCAAAATGACAGGGAAACTAGCAACCCCTGACCCTCTTCTCCCCTTCTCAAAAAAAAAAAAAAAGAAAAACAAAAACGACACAACTGCAATCCTCCATTCAGCTCCAACCATGGTTTTGTCAATATTGACATTAAACAAAATGATAGATCCCAAGGATCTCTGGACAAGCCTTTGTTTCAGGTTTCAAAGTTCAAATTTACACCCCTAAGATCAGGTAAGGGAAAGCTGGGACCCCTTTCTACTCATCTTTCTTAGCACTTTCCCCAGATACCCCTCCCCCATCTTAGCTACTTCCCAGGAGGTCAACAGAGAGAAGTATGAATAAGGGAAGGGAAGGGAACTATTAACTTGTCTCTGCTGGAGCTTAAAGGAGGAGGGTGGGAATGGTTTCCCCCCCCTCCCCACCTCAGGGACTGTGCTCTTTTAAAAGCACTTGCAAACCAACTGGGGGCTTCTCTACCTTCTAACTGCAGACTGTTAGGCTAAGGTCAAAGGAGCTGCAGAAACAAAAAGATGGGAGGTTAAGAGGAAAAGTGTTGTCTAGCCACAGAAACAAAAATGCTATGAATAAAGTGGGCAATCATCTCTCATTCCCCTAGTCCCTCCGAAAATCCCAAAGGGACCAGATCTGGGTTCTTCTGGGATCTTGTCTATTTCCAGACTTGTTTCTGCAACTAGGAGACTCTGAATTTTTTTGTAGGTTGAATAGGAATTTTTTAAAATAGATTTTTGTGTTGCTTGGCAAAAAAAAAAGACTTTACTCATCTCAAAATATGTTTCTTTTTAATCCACTGTGCTTTCAATCACACTTGGTTTACCTATATGTAACTATAATTGATCAAAATAAATGAAATTGTAATATAATAGAATTTTTTCCTCCAATTTTCATTTCAGAATCCCAGATGACATAAAAAATCCATGGCTAGAAGCCTCTATTTGTCCTAAATGTCCTATTCAGGACATTTCCTGAAATGTACTTGTTTCTCATTTAATTGTGTTTACAATATATGCAATTATGGAATTATTATGTACAAAAGAAAGCGCCTAAAAACGTACTTAAATTGTATGAAATAAAGTAGTATTTTTCAAGCTGTTTTCAGGTTGAAATATCAGGGTCTCCTCTCATATCCTATGCACTTTGAGGTTAAGGTTTGTTCTCAAAAGCCCTTGAACTACTGGCAGGATGGTATGGTAGATAGGGTGTTAGACAAGAAGGAAGAAGCAGTGGAGTAAGACATTAGTTGTGTGAATCTGAGAAAGTCACTTGACATCTCTGTATTCCTATTTCCTTATCAGTAAAATGGGTTGGGAGAGATGAGCATTAGACTTATTGGTCTCTAAGCTTTAAATCTGTAGTTTGGCTTCTGAAATTAGATTTTTTATGTTTTTCTGCAAGAATCTTTTATGTTTCCCAGGTACCTTCTCAGAATTCCAAGAACCTCTTTCTGTTGGAGACACTGGACAGGTAAAAAGTAACCTTGATTTGGTGCTTTCAGGTTTGGACCAACTTCTCAGTCTCTCCAGGAGGAGAGCCAGCCCTGCCCTTTTTTGGATTTAAGGCAGAAGCCTAAGGGCAGAGGCCCTCTGGCCTCCTATGGGCTTCTGGCGATGACCTCTCAAGGTCCCTACCTCATTTTAATCTTGGTAACACCCAGTTTCTTAGTTATCCAGTTCTCTGGCTGGGAGCTTCATCCCAAAGCCCTTTTCCAATCAGTGGCCTTGAAGCAGGTGCTTGAATAGAATTACCTAGAAGCACTTGGACTTAATTTCCACTGAACAGTTTCTCAAGAGTAGTATGTCTCACCCTTTCAAGAAATAGGAGTGTGTTTTTGACGAGAGAGAGAGAGAGAGAGAGAGAGAGAGAGAGAGAGAGAGAGAGAGAGAGAGAGAGAGAGAAGGGGAGAGACAGAGAGAGAGAGAGAAGGGGAGAGACAGAGAGAGGCAGAGATAGAGACAGAGAGAGAGAAGGGGAGAGACAGAGAGAGAGAGAGAGGGAGGAAGGAAGGGAGGGAGAGAGGGAGAAAGAGAAAGAGAGAGAGAGAAAGAGAGGGAGAGAGAGAGAGAGAGAGACAGAGAGAGAGAGAGAGAGAGAGAGAGAGAGTGGAAAAAGGCACTCCATGACCGATAATATCTTCTTGGTATGTATGTTCAAGTGGCATCTGAAAAAGAATTGTTTCTTTGGAAAAAAACAGATTAGAAAAAGAAAATAAAAGCAAAAGAGAACCTTTTCTATCTATTCATCCTAACTGGTCTTCCTGTTTCAAGTCTTTCCTCACTCTTATCCATCCCCCACTCAGCCACCAAAGTGATTTTCCGCAGAGCAGGTGTGACCATGTCACTTCCATGTCTCAATAAACTCTACTGGCTGCCTATTACCTCTAAGGTCTGATACTAACTCTTTTATTTGGCATTTAAAGTTCTTCCTAACTTGGCCTCTTACTACATTCCCAGTTCTTTTACACTAGGTAGTATGGTGCATAGAGTACTGGACATGAGTCTAAGACCTGAGTTCAAATCCTGCCTTAGGCACTAATAAACTATGTGACCCTGGACAAGTCACTTACCTCTCTCAGTCTCAGTTTCCTCAGTTGTAAGATGGGGATGATAATATAGTACTCACTTCACAGGACTGTTAGGAGGCTCAAATGAGATAACATAGGTAAAGTACATTGCAAACTTTAAGGTGATATACAAATGCTTATTATTATTGTTGTTCCCCTCCGTAAACTCTGTGATCCAGCCTCTTTGCTATTTCTTTAACACAGAATTTCACCTTTCATCTTCTTGCCTTTGTACGGACTCCCCCTCAGTGCCTAGAATGTGCCCTCTGCACCTCTGCCCCTTAGAATCCTTCTGAGGCTCAGCTCTAAAGCTCCTCTATGCACTCTCTTAGGTTCCCTTCTTTATACTCTAAATACCTTGTATTTACTCCCTTATTTATCGACTAGTTATCTCTGCTTACATTACAAACTATAGTCTTGTTGAGGACCAGAAGAGTTTATTGTCTTTTCTTTGTAATCCCTGGAGCTTAACAAGGTATCTGGCGCAGGGCAAACACATAATGAATGCTTGTTGATTCATTATATGAAATTGACATTTACTTTAAAATTTGCTGTCTGCTATACCCATGCCTCCCACCAACTCTTCGAGGAAGATAGAAAAGGCATTCATTCTTTTACCTGTTTTTCACAGATAGCCAGTGCCAGAGGTAGGATTGCAACCCAGGGCTAGCCATCTCCAAGGTCAGTTTGCTAAACAGACCAGTCATAGAATTAAGACACCAAATGGACCTCAGAGGCACTTCCTCCTACCAAACAATGGTTTAAAATTTATTATTTATTTGATTTTTATTTAAGTTTTTGATTCACTTATTTATTTAATTTTATTCATTTAATTTATTATTTAACTTTATTCCCCTCTATTGGGGCCCAACTCATCTCAATGAGGACTTTAATTTTCTCTGTGTAAATATTTCTGCCTTTCAAGTCACACAGCACAGGTTTGTAAACCAAAGCGAATAATCGGATTGGTGAGAGATTTGTGGAAACATTTTGCTGCTTTTAGTCATGGAGGATGCTCCTCAGAAGTCCTTTGCCATTCATTGACTGCCTCAAGCCCTACATGTGGCAACCTGGCTCAGGGCTCACAATAACACAAACAACTTTATCTTATCCGCTTCAAACAGATCTCAGAAACCATTATCCACGAGATAATGGATCGCTTTTATGTTCCACATTTCGCAGGAGGAAATTTTCTATTCAATGAATAGAAATACTGAGATTTTAAGACTAGATCTCTGTTCTTCCAGTTTGGTAAGAGAATATTCACAAATACAGCACAAGGTTATGTAAGTATATGATGATGAAAATAAAACAGACCACTTAACTTTCTATTTATATCTTCTTGTATATGTTTCATTTCTCTTTATATGTCTTATAGATATGGTTTATATAATATGCTCCTGTATGATTATGTCATGTAAAGATAATCTTTTATACTCTCTCTAAATGTTATCTAGTCCTCCACATTATTAGGTGGTCATTAGACAAGTCAGCAAACATTTCTTAAATGATAATCTACATGTCAAGCACTGTGCTAGGCACTGGGATACAAGGAAAGGAAAAGACAGTCTGTACTGTGAAGGAGCTCCCCTTGTAAAAGGGGAGACAAGGTGTAAATAGCTGGGTGAGTACATAGGGAGCAGCTGGAAGGGAATTTCGGAGGGGAGGGGAAGGCACTAGCATGTGGGACCAGGAAAAGCCTTTGTAGAAGGCAGGATTTAGTTGAGATTTGAAGAAAACCAAGGAAACTGAGGAAGCTCTGAGGAGGCCAAGCATGGGGCACAAGGTACGGGCAATCAGGAAGGAAGCCAGTATCTGTGACCAGATCATAGAGAGCACGGAGAGGGATGAAGTGAAGGAGGACTGGAAAGATAGGGAGAGGCCAACAGAAGACTACCTTTGGTCCTGAAGGTAACAGTGAGCCAGCCATCTGAGTTCCTTGAGCTAGGGAAGGTTATGTGGTCAGATTTTAGAAAACTCACTTTGGCAGCTGAGTGGAGGATGGTTGTATCATTAAATACTTATTGCTTTGTTGATTGATTCTTGGAGGAGAAGGTGGTATTTAGTTGACTTTTTATGGATTTGAAAGGAGGGCATTGCAGGTAGAGTTGCTTCTGTCGCTGTTTGTCCATTGTTCTTGAAGAGGACCACAGTACCCACTTACTCTTCTGGAGTCACTCGGGTCCCGGTGGTGAGATATAGATCAGGATAACTGGAGATGGTCCAGAGTATAGTGGGAGACCTTGGACTTTAATGGGTCTCAGTCTGACTGAGGCAAAGCTATTCAGTGATTGAGGCTTAATCAGGTGGCCTCCAGGCCAGTGTTTGCAGTTCTGCCCATTGAGGAAACCCAAACTTCACAGAACAAATTGTTCAGATCTAGTGAAAGGGCAGACCCACTTAGCCTCGAGGCCCCAGGTTCCCCACCCCTCACCATAGGCCCTAGACAAAAGAGGGGGTGTGTGTGTGTGTGTGTGTGTGTGTGTGTGTGTGTGTGTGTGTGTGTGTGTGTGTGA